>OU898277.1:70789592-71389592 GCA_918026665.1 Diabrotica balteata
CATTCAATTTACATTAGAACGTGAAGATGCTACAGGTTCAGTACCTTTTTTAGATACCAAGTTAATACGAAATGGTACCAATTTGCTGGTTGATTGGTATAGAAAACCTCTCAGTTCAGGAAGATATCTCAATTATTGGTCATACCATAAATATTCAATGAAACTTAATTTAGTTAAAGAAATGAAAAATCGTGTCCTTAAAATCAGTGATACCGCTTTTCATACCAAAAATCTAAAAATCCTTTATAACCTATTCATTGAAAACTCATACCCAAGTATACTACTGAAGAAAATTTTGTTTAACACTCCACAAACTTTAACTAGTCATTTAAGAAACGAGGAAAATATGTCTTTATCACAAGATAGAATTGGACCTGTAGATCCTTTACAAAAACAAACGACAATAAAATATGTATCCCTTCCATACATTAAGGACATTGGGCATAAACTTAGTAGAATTTTTTCATCACTTAATAATATCAAAATTGCATATAAAACGGTACTAACAGTTAACAAAGTTTTTTCTAAACTTAAAGACCAATCCTCACTCTTGTCTTTAACGGATGTTGTTTATTGTCTACCGTGCGGATCATGTGAACAAGTATACTACGGTCAAACATCAAGATGCCTTAAAGACCGCATTACATCGCACAAGTCTGATAATAGATTACATCCAGAAAGAAGTGCATTGGGTGAACATGCATTTAAAAATGGGCATCGGATAGATTACAATAACATCAAAGTAGTAGAACAGGAAAGTAACATCACCAAAAGACTTTTTCTTGAAATGGCCTACATTTGCCAAAATACCAATGCAATGAATCATAGAACGGATATTGGTCATCTAAATGAATTGTTCTCCTATTTGTTACTACTAGATAAATGCAACAATAACACAAACAGTAATTTATCAATTGACTTTTAATAAATTAAATAAAAGTTTTCTTTTTTTATTTGTTTTTAAATTTAGTAATTTTTGTATACACACAGATACTGGGGTCATACAAAACACTATCATATTCAATTGTAATATTTTTAGAATTATGACCTAATTTCTTTAGGTTAATTTAATAAATTTTTTGTTGAAATATTGACAAGTTAAAGTTTCATTTCGTTATGATATTAATAAATATAAAATAATTTATATTGCCACAATACATCTAATGATAGGCCTATAATTTGTTGTACTAGTATCTAATAATAAAAACCACTGAATTGTCTTGAGAAAAAACTAATGAAGATATAATAAAATTAAGAATAAAAATGTCAGAAATGTGTGTATCATAAGTAAGTGTTTGTGATTGTAAAGCAATTTAAAAAAAAATTTAAATGTAGGAATAAGTTTTATGTAAAAATATGACAGACTGTGATAAGTTTTATCGACATTGTAGAAAATCATTGATGATCCAACCTCATTAAGTTTGTAAGTAGCGAATTTTTAATTAATTATACAAACTTGTAACAAACTATTCATCACATTTGTAGCTCCCTGATAAAGGACATAACCATGTCCGAAAGCTCGGAATAAAAATTTAAAAGAGTACACGTATCATTTTTATTGCTGCAAACCCAATATTGAAAATTTACTTATATATATATATATATATATATATATATATATATATATATATATATATATATATATATATTAATATAGTTAAGTCGGTTAACCCTTTATCTAATTCCAACAAAATCGTTAGGCCTCCCAAACTCATTAGTTTTTTGCTGGATCCGTTTGACCATCATATTAAACATTGAATACATCATATTAAACATACGAGCAAGTTTCTATTCATTATCAAAATGTAATTTTCGTTCGACGCCAGCCGTGTTGATTTCATTATGAAAGTAATAAACCAAATATATTTCAGGTCTCTACCCCTTACTCCTGAAGGCAAACTTTGTTTTATACCCTCGGGGCAAGAACTTTTGCCCACTTTGATACCAGACTTGATAACCATGTCAGTAGCGGAACTAAATTACCCTTTTCTGCTAAATTTAACAAATGTTTGAATAAAAAGAAAAGCAAAAACATATTCCCGAGTCACCAGATTAGGGATACGCATTTAAATCAGTGTTGGGTAACACTCACAATATAGGAATTAAAATGGGGCGTCAGCTATTTGGAAAAAATACATTTGTAAAATTATGTCTCCATAGTAATTTCTACTTCTTTATTTTATATAATTTTTACTGTCCTCGGCTGATCTTGTATCCAAATTTCATACCACTTCTCTGATTAAACATTTTGAAAGACGTTGACTTTGACAGAATTGGTGTGCGTGACATGTTTGCTACATTTTTGTCTTTCTAAACCGTCCAAAAACTTTGTTCAATATCGGTGGTAAATTGCAGCGTATGAACTACTGTTCACTTTACTTTTGGTACGTCTTCTTGTTTTTTTACGGGCCTTGGTCCTCCTTCCGCAGCTTCTTTGCGTATTTTGATGGTTCACTTCAAGATCTTTACCTCACTTTTAAATTCTATTTTAATTCTTTTTGTAAACAAGATTTCTTAATTATCGCCTCTTGCTTTATATTACCAATATTTTTTAGTAATTAGGGTTTTATTTTTAATTTCTTAATTAATAGGTTGTTATGATCTCGTGCAAGACAAGTTTTGGCATAATATTTTTGAATTATTAACATCTATATAATTGATAAATATTAAACTTGATTGATCTGAACAGTAATAATTTATATTGTTCTGAAGCTATTTTCTTGTGGCATTGTAAATTAATTACTATTAAACTGGGAATAAGCCACAATTAAAGATAAAAATACGTTTATTGACGTTTCAATTTCCACTTCGGAAATCGTTCTCAAAATACAAAAAAAAATCGTTTGTATTTTGAGAACGATTTCCGAAGTGGAAATTGAAACGTCAATAAACGTATTTTTATCTTTAATTGTGGCTTATTCCCAGTTTAATAGTAATTAAGTAATAATTTATAATTTATGTATCCCAACTTTATGGTGCTATGCTTAAATATTGTATATTTTTGTTTCTTTAATATGTCCCCTTTGATAATTTGTCACCCAATGTAGCTAGAATTCTCTCAATATGGCCGTATTTTTCACGTAACATAAATCTTATATAAGTAATTAATTTTTAAAGCTACTTTCTAACCTATAAATTTTTATTCTAAAATAACCTACTAAAAATATTTATATTATATAATGTTGCATTATTTTATCCACTAATTCAATATATTCATAAAATAAAACTATAGTTGTAACAATAAAAAACTGAAAACTATGTGTTCAAAACTTCTACAAATTTTATTTTAAACTCCTATCACTACGGCTGTCTCGGTTGATTGCCTTTCTCAAATGATATATTTTTGGCACCTGTTTACACTTTATAGTCTTTAATGTAATATGAGGAAGGGAGAACTGTTTGTCTCTATTTGGTCATTCAGAATTATATCTGTGTTTTTAATTTGATGACTTCCGTAGATTCTAACAAAGATAGCTTAAGGCCTTTATTTTAAATGTGAAGAATTTTAAATTCGTCATTAAAAGAATGATTATGATCTAGAAGGTGAAGTGCGTATTTAGAATCTGTTTTTCTATTATTGAAAGCCCTTTTATGTTCTGCTATTCGTTTATTGAAATTTCTAACAGTTTGACCGATGTAAGTTTTTGGGCAGTCGCCACAATTAGTTTGTACACACCACTGTGTAAGTGTTTTTTATTTTGACTCTTGTTGTTGTTGTTTTTAATATATTTACCTAAGTTGTTATTTGTTCTGAAAGCTGATGTTATTCCTTTTTTTTATGTGTTTGGCTATTTTTGTTGATATTTTGCCTGTATATGTAATCGAGCGGAAGGTACTGTTTTTTTTTCTGGTGGTAGAAATACTAATTTTCACACATAAAAATACATAAAAAGAAAGTAATAGCACCAGAGTTCAGAACAAATAACAACTTAGGCAAATATACTAAAAATAACAAGATCCAAAATAAAAAACACTTACACAGTAGTGTGTACAAATTTAACAAAAACTTATATCGGACAAACTGGTAGAAATTTTAGTAAACGAATAGCAGAACATAAAAGGACTCTTAATAATAGAAAACAGATTCTACATACGCACTTCACCTTCTAGATCATATTCATTTTTTTATTGAGAAATTTAAATTTCTTCACATTCAAAAAATAAAGGCCTTAAGCTATCTTTGTTAGAATCTATTGAAATCAACAAATAAAAAACACAGATATAATTCTGAATGACCAACTTAAGACAAACAGTTCTTCCCCCTTAACCTATTTCGTTAAAGACTATAAATCAGACAGATCACTTGAGAAAAGCAATCAACCGAAACAGCTGTAGCGATAAGAGATTAACATAAATTTTGTGGAAGTTTTGAAAACAAAGTTTCCAGTGTTCTATTGTTACATAAAATGAATTTCCATTTCCATTTCATGATTTCCATCAAGTAACGGTCGAATCCACCAATTATTAAAACTATAGTTAGTATCCTGGTAGTTTTGATTTTGCTTGTGCTATAAAGTTCTTGTTTAGTTAGAGTACTGAAAATATTATTTTTATCATGGAACAACGTCATTTAACTTTGGATAAAATGAATAGAGCTGTAGGCCTTCATGTAGGTGGCATGCGTTAAACTAATGTAACTGAGCGCATGCGAGTCTCCCAAGTGTTATAAGTTGATTGTGGTGGCGTTTTTGTGACACTGGAAGTCCAGCCAAACGTCATCCAGGACATGAGCGCCCTGCAACTGCAGCCCTAGACCGATTTGTAGTGTAAAACGCTAGAAGACAACCAACAATTACAGAACTTGAATTGGTTAGCGACTTGCAGCGAGCACTCCAGATAGCGGGCCGTGATACTATAAGAAATCATCTCCATAAAATCAATATGCACAGTCGAAGGCCATTGAGATGTACATCTATCTATAGAGGTAATCGCGCTGTAAGGTTACAGTAGTGTCAAAAATATCAAAACTGGGATGCAAATAAAAATGAAACAGTTTTATTCTCCAACGAATCTAGATTTGGATTTCATCCAGATTCTCGTCGAGTAATAGTGTGGAAACGATCTGGAAAGTTATTGATGTGTTGCCTTAACCAGCACAATCCCATCGAGCATGAATGGGACATGCGTTAACGAAGAATTACTCCGCATATTAGAAATGACGAATGTATCGTCAGCATATCATAGACAACATGTGGCTTTGAGCATTGATGTGGATAATGCATAATCTCAAAGTCTTTCATAAAAATATTGGCAATTATTAATTAATTACTTAAAAATTAATGAAATAAAAAATTTCGTCATTTGGCCCCACGTCAGGGATGCTTAGGTGTCTTCTTAGACCCATCTGAATGGTATAAATCCTAGTATCCAGTTCAAGATGGAGGTGGAAACTGATTCATCTCTACCGTTTCTCGACGTTATCATAAAGAAAAACAAATTTCAAGTTTTTCATCACTCGGTTTATCGAAAACCCTCACAAATTAATTTAGTTAATAATACGCTTATCTCCAGATAAATACGCCTTTGCGATGATGCAAGTAGCTGATGATCAGCTGAGCTCTCTAGTTTAAAACATTCAATGATTCATCAATAGCAACATTTCACTCCCACTCAATTTCAACCCAAAGACTCAGACCCTCACCTTACCTTACATCTAAGGTGTCATTGACAAAATCGACAAAATTCTAAAATCAAGAGGAATAAAGACAATATTTACCACCCTTCCCCCAAAAAAAATTCATTTTTAATCCTATCAATCAAAAACAACATTCCAACTGAACAACACGTGGTTTATGAAATTTCTTGTGCAGACTGCCCCCGATCCCCAATCATACAGAGGCCAACCAATTAAAGAATCCAAAAAAGGATTTACGATCATTCCATTTCTGATTCCAACTCAGTTTCAGCTCTAGGTCAACACCATCTTCACACAGGTCACAAAATTTATTTTGAAAACTCTAGAACTATAGCCACCATCCACTTCTGTAAACCAAGAATTATCCGAGAAGCCGTAGAAATAAAAAAAGGCCAAATTGTCTCAATAAAAGAGATGACACCATACGGTTACCTTCGACTTGGACACCACTCAAGAAAATACCGCCCGCTCCACCCGTCAATCAAAATCCTAGGCCATCCACTACCAAAGCCAAGACACCATCGATGGTATAAATGACCTGTTCTCCATTCCCAGCACCAGTAATACATTGATTGGTGTAGTAGTGTCTGGGGACTCGTGATACTGAGACCTCGGAAACATTTCGAGCTAAATAAACAACATAAAAATAATTTCGTTATTCCAAATTTATACAAATTTTATATGTACATGCTCTCTTAGATCCCAAAACGATGATGGGACGATATTTGGCACGTGAATAATAAGTCGACGTCGGAGAAATTAATCAGAAGTTACATTCATTTCTCAGCGCAAAATGATTGTCTACGGGAACTAATGTCTGATCCAACATATCAGATGGTATAGAATTATAAATAAGAGGAAAAATTATTAGTTTTATTCAACTTACCAAACTGATATAGGTTATTCCACGAATATACGACTGTTTGGATTATTGCTACAATGAATATTTTGCTGTGCAAGTAGAAGTATGAAAGTAAATTGGTCTAATTATTATTCCAATAAAAAGGATCTTCTGTTACTATGACATTTAAACTAAAATTATTTTCAGATGTTCAGATGGACGCAAAATTTATTGAAATTAATCCAAAAACTACAAAAAATTTTACGCGAACGTTCCTACAAATAAATACAATGACGTCTATGAAGCTAAACATGTCTTCATCAGCCATTTTTGTTGGATTTTGGTGAAATGTAAACACCAAAGAGGCGTGCCGGGTTTATTTGATATTACACAATTTTATTACTTTATTAGGTATTACAACGGTAAGAAAAAGAAATATACTATTTTTAATATAAATGAAAAGAAATTGGCAAAACAATGCTTCAGAAACCAGAAAAAGAATCTAATATTTCACTTTGTTAGTTTTAAATATTTGTTTGATTTGAGTGGATGTACTCTTAAAAGTTCCCAAAGTAACGGGTATAACATACCAGGCTATTGATAGTTAAAGTACCGAATCGTTACAGATATTAAAAAGTAACGAAAATTTACATACGGTTTCATATATCGCCGACTGATTTTAGTTTTAAAAACCGTCAGTATGGAGGTGTCCGGTGAAGAGACGTGTCCGTTAAGAGAGAGTTTAGTGTATATTTGTTTGTAGTGTTTATTGTGAGAATAAGAGAATAAGTAAGTTTTTTTGTTCTCTAATACTAATTGAATATTCGTCTAAATAAATTACAATATTTAATTACTTAAGTATTGTTATACTTCGATTAAATCACTTAATTGAAAAACCAACTTGTTTACAATACTAAACTCAGTGATAGTAATTATATACTTCAAAATCTGAGTTACAACTATTCTATAAACTATCAATTCTATTCGCTCCGTGCGTGACCATGGTAGGGGTACCTTGAAACGATGCCAGCGTGCGCAGCGGTGAAATATGACAAAATTTGACCTATCTTTTATGCATAAATTTTATCAAAAATGTGTGCAAATACATGTTGCGTATTTAATTGTGATAATAATAGCAAAAATAGTGACTGTCGTTTTTATAGGTTCCCAAAGATTACATATAAATTACAGAAAAGAAAAATGGATTCGTGCTATTAATATGAAAAAGTAAATATCACATAATTTCATTTTTATGCAATTGAAATTGGAAAAATTTAAATAATTTACCTTAAATGATTTTCATAAGGCTTCAAGCAAGTGCCTGATGACTTTAGCTTTTATATCATATCTTTTACTAATATTGTTTTTAATTATTATGCTCTTTCACGTGAAACACTTGATGTGCCAGAACTAGATTTTTCCCTTTCTTTTCCGTTTGGAGTTGAAAAGATATATTATGATGAATTTTGAGAAACCCAGTTTTTAATACTACATTTATTTTGTACATTAACAGAAAAAATATAATTAAAAAACTAATTATTATTAATTGTCAATTTCGCATATATTTAACAATGTCAAACATATGTCATATGTTTAACCTGAAAATTGGGAGGTCCAAAACTGTTAGACGAAGGCGGTAGGGGTCGCGTCAGTCACGCACGGAGCGAATATTTAGACCATGACTTCATATTTAAATTTAAGGTTTATATCTGTCATAACAGTATTTTCAAAATGGGGAGAATTTACCATTGTACAATTCAGCACATTGGACCATTTAAATCGATACCTTAAAGCGAATTTAAAACAGTCGTATATTCGTGAAATGGAGTATAGAATAGAAATTGTTCACCGCAACTATTCTAGTAGGTATTAGGTAGTTAGGTAGTCTTTGTTCAACACACCAAGGTCTTTTATACTTCTAGTGGACATTAATAATAATAATAGTAAAATTATTTTTTAATGCTAACTGTCTTATTTTAGGAAAATGTTGTTATAAAAATATGTAAAAAAAAAAACAAATTTAGTGCCTTTATTCTACTTATAGCATGCACAACTTTTCACAAATTTTTAGTGCATATTTGCCGTTCTCTATTTTCACCAATTTTTAATAAATTAATTAATAAAGAAACTGGTTTTAAAATGTACGCTACTGATCGCTTAAACTTTTATGTTTATTCTGAATTTTCAAAATTTAATTAATTACATTTCTCTTTTTTGTAGGCTTATAAAAGTTGTTAAATTTTTTTGTGTTTGCGGGAACGGGACATTCATATCTGAAGTAATTGAAATCCCATTTGAAACTTGTTAGGAGGTTTTTTGTGGGCGGAAAATAAATCTCATTCCCAAATTAAACAAAAACAAAAAAGAAGGTAAGGGATTAGTACGACAAACTTTTAAAATTTAGGAAAAATAAAGTGATAAATTTCCTTTTTTCGATTTTTTTATTATCAATTACACCTTTCCAGTATTCGATAATTCTTCGTAAATCCACATTAGATATTGATTGCTATAAAGCAGGGGTGCTCAAACTTGAACTGCTGGCGATCTACCTCAATATTTTTAGACTACTTACGATCGACTCTGAGAGACTGCAAGTGTGTGTGATGCAGGGTTGTCGTACATACACGATACACCCTATCTACCTAGGTAGGGCGTACCGTAGCATATATAGATATTAGATTTCTGCACAATATAGGTACATTATTTTAGTCAAGGTTTGGGTTAGGTTTAGTTAGGTTCTTCTCCACAATATCAAGGAAAAAACTCATAGTTATTCAAAATTGCGAGTTTATTTGTTGTTACAAAACAAAAGAGTTGTTACAAAACAATGATCGTCAGTTAGTCGATTGCGATATTTTGACTTAATTATTTTCATTTCAGAAAATGCAGACTCGCACAAGTAAGTTGACCCAAAAACTGCCGTCAGTTGAAGGGCGATTTGCCTTACATTCGGATATTTATCTTCAGATATAAAACCCCAGAAATTTGTATCAGATACTGTAGCTTTGAGATGTATATCTGATATAATCTGCACCAACTCACTTTCAACAGAACATGAGTTCATATTAAACTGACTTGCTATTTCAGTAGCTAATTCCTCAATGTTTTTACATGAAAAAGGATAACTCATAAATGATGCTATATTTTCCAATTTACTGCAATCATAAAAATGCATTTCGAATTGTCCCAAAATATTTGATAATTCAGCCTCATACGTATCATAATTCAACTGAGGAATCCTTGCTTTCAAAGATGGAAAATGTTTCAGATCCTTTCTTTTCAGTTGATCTATCATAAGTTGCAATTTACTTTTGAATGAGTTTACTGCGCTAATCATCTCAATAATAGTTTTTCCTTTACCTTGAAGCTCCAAGTTAACGGTGTTTAAGTGCATTGTGATGTCAGTCAAAAATGCCAAATCATTTAGCCATTTTTCGTTTTTTAAAATCTGAGTGTCATCACCTCTTTCGTCTAGAAAAGCTGTTATTTCGGGCAATAATTCTTGAAACCTTTCTAGGAATTTTCCGCGACTCAACCACCTGACGTCCGTGTGAAGAACTAAATCAGTGTGTTCAGCTGACTCCCTATCTTCCAACTGCAACTGAAAGAGCCGCCGTTGCAAGCTACATGCACGGATGGAATTCACAATTTTTGTCGCAATGCCCATAATTTCCTCCGTGTTTAAAACTTTTGAACACAAAACTTGTTGATGTATAATGCAATGGAATAAAAAAATGAAGGGAATTCTTCATTAGCTCGACACAATGCCACAAAACCGTTTTTGTTTCCAGTCATTGCTGGTGCTCCATCGGTTGTAATGCATATTAATTTATATATTGGTAGCTCGTAGTTTTTTACAAAATTTAAGAAAACGTCATATATATCTTCGCCACGGGTCTTCCCCTTCAGAGGAATGATTTTCAAAAATTCTTCCTTAGCCAACATGTCATTGAATACCATCCGAATAAAAATACACAGCTGGGCAGTGTCTGTCATATCGATGGATTTGTCGAACTGTAAAGAAAAGTATGTACATTCCATGATATCATGTTTTAGTTTATCTGCGATGTCTTGACTCATAACTTCAATACGCCTTGTGACAGTCGGACGAGATAACTGAAGTTCTCTAATAGCAGACATAATTTCTGTTTTATTTTTAAAATCTCCAAATAAAGTCTCACCCGCTTCAATAAATGCTTCCTTCACCACCGATCCATCTTCAAATGGTTTCTTGTGTTTCGCCAAAATATGAGATATTTTAAATGACCCGATCGTAGCAGCTTTTGATTGTTTGGCTGGTCTTGTGAACATGGATTGTTCTTTTTTCAAACAAGATATCAAATCACTTACTTTTCGTTTTCTTAATTCACTCTGTGGCGGAAAATCCTTTTCATAGTTTTTATGAACCGTTTGATGATGCCTCTCTAAGTTACCACGCTTAAATATTGCAACTGACGCACGACAAATAACACAAATGCACTTATCCTTCACCATAGAAAATAAAAATTCTTTTTCCCAATCCTTATTAAAATGATACGTTTTAGATTTCTTTACTGCACTCATTTTCCACTATTTAATAATAAACTTTGTATCGACGTAGGATCGCTATCAAGTTACAATTCAGAATAACTCCAATTCCTGCAGGCGCAACATTTAAATCGGCGTGAACGAAAGTCTCGAATGGTCCCGTCAAACGCGCCGCCCGAAACTAGGCTACCGACTAACAGTCTCTCGTCTAGAAACAACACGGCTTTTCTTTGACAAGTGCCGCGCGTTCCTTTGATAAAGCCACCTTTTGCAGCAAGCAGTGTTATTTTATTACATAATAAATTTTTGTAGTTGATAGAATATCATCCCAAATTTGATTAATAATTATAATAAATATTTAATTAATAAAATAATTAGTTAATATATGTAAATATAAAATATGCTGTGTGGACAGTATTTTGTTGTCCCCACTTCTTTGAATTGCAATGATGCTTAGTCAAGCATTCTATGTATTTGTATAGTTCAGTATTAATAAAAACGTTTAACTCTGCTAACTTTTTTCTTCTCGAGATCTACCCAAAAAGCACTCGCGATCGACCAGTCGATCGCGATCGACCGTTTGAGCACCCCTGCTATAAAGCATTAAAAATTGTAAATATACTTTTTTTTTTAATTAATATGATGTTAATAAGTTTTTAATCAACTCTTGTATACCGTTTCGATACAGTAACATATACAATAATACAATATGCATAAATAACGATCAACTCAAAAATTTATTTTATCTCAAAAATTTATTTTGTCTCAATATAGGTTGATTCTACTACAGCTAAAATAGAGTTCAGAAGCTTAGGTCTCCAAAATTGCGTCCTAGCTTATCAAAAAACTCACTTCACACAAATTTTACTTTGTTTGGACAATTAAAATAAAAATTTTAAGAATTTTTTTGTCAAAATTTAGTTCTCAATTTCTTACATCAATATATTCTATAAATCGTGTTCCGGGTTTAGACCGTGTCTTGTTTGGATGTGCAGCCTATTCAAGAGTAGGATATATTATTGGCAATGGATACTTAATTACTTAACATATGCAGAGGTTAAATGTGAATCCGCTTAACTCACTCTGCAGTTACGCTAAGCCACACTGCACTAACTAGGATCCTACTGCTCCTGTCTTAATTACATATATTTCCTACCGTTGCAAACATAAGCAAGATTTTTCATAACCAAGGCCACAGAACCTTTTTCTGATTACACCTCTTTCATCCTGTGGTGTATATTTCATTTCGTACTCCTGTGACAAGGCATGTATTAGCAAAACTGGAAGCTCGGTCATAACTAGAATCCAACTATATCAGAAACGAACTAGATGTGTTTTTTACTTTCATTCTACGATGACAGAACATTGCCAAGAAGCTGAACACTACAAATTGTTGTGACAAATCAATATTATTTTAAAGGTCATTACTTCTGTTCTATTTGAAGCAGTAGTAAGAAATCATACTTTTTTTTTTCTGCGCTGTCTGCTAGAACGTTTAACCAGAGGCTTGTAATAACAGCAATTTGGCAGAGTAGCCGAAGGAACACGACAGTGGGAGAAGTTGGCCGACTTGCTATATCACCGCAGTTAAAGAGAGTTGTTTTAAAACAAAATAACCAAATTAACACCAACTCGGGGATAAACAGTCGTACTTAAGGAAGTGACAAAATCTATATAAAAATGATGAACTGAAGATGGCACTACAAGTGACAAACATCCCTATAATAAGAATATAAAATATTATAGCAAAGAACAACATCTTCCCAGCTTTATTAAGATAATTACATCCAGTGAACTGAAGTTTACTTGCTGCTAACTTTCGCTTAAATTAAATTCTATCCCTCTTGTCGCCAATTACTCTGTCGAATGCTGCCGGAAATGATACACCATATTGGAAAGTACCTGACTTATGCTCCTTAACCCAAGTGTTCTATCTGTAGAGGTGGGTCTACAAAATATTCTGCTAAGTACTCATGTACAAGCTTGGACACTGAAAGACCAATCCGTAAAAAATAGAGGAATTCGAAATGTGACTATGTAGACGTATTATAAAAATTTCTTGCATTGCAAAAGTCTTAAACGAAAAAGTGTTTAGACGAGTTGGACGGAATAGAAAGCATTTAAAGAAGTGATTGCCAACCTTCATTAGAAGATGGCACAATAAGAACTCATGTAGGAAAAAGGGATTAAAGATATCTCAAGAAACACAATCTCTTTTCAACGATATATGTATCTTTTACTAAATCTTTTATCAAACATAACAACCCTTAGAATTAGATAAAAATTAGAACTATAGAAAATCTGGTAGAACTTAACACCCTAATTGTCATAAACCTACTCCCTAACTGATGTTTGATTAGCCCTTAGTGATGAAAACTTTGTTCAGTGGACATCTACCTAAGAACAGTAACTTATTATGAATATTACTAACTAATAATACTTCATATTTTTTTTGACTATATCTCCAGCTAAAATAAAGAAATTATATTGAAAGATTTTAATGGCAGGTACACGCAATTTGGAGGTACAACAATAAAACATGCATGCTCCTTGGCCTTCCATTTCATACAATCTATAACTGTGATCCAACCAATATACATAACGGCATATCCATGATCGACCACACTATATGCACTATTAGCATAAATCATAAAACATATGATCGGTGTCTCATTAATAATTCAATCATCTTTACAACCAACCCATTCTAGTCGAACACACAATCTTCTCCAAAAATCCAAAACACTTTATTTAAAGCTGTTTTTATCCAAATTAACTTAGGTACACACCCGATTAAGAAGTATTTATATAAAGGAAAAATATCCAGGTGCTGATATTGCATCCGATCATAATCCGCTAATAGCAGATGTGAGGTTAAAACTAGCAAAAATTAAGAGAACAAATACAAATACCAGCACACCTATAAATACAAGAGAACTGATGAGAGACGAAAATCTGAAGAAGAGTTATGCGAATCAATTTAATGAAAGAATGCGAGTAATAGAACAAAATGATGATATCGAAGAGATGGTCAATGATATTAAAGGAACGATTCTGGCAGTAAACAGGGAAGTTAAAACACAGATCAGAAAGAGAAAGCATAACGAATGGATGACGGACGAAATTATGGATCTAATGGAAAAGCGAAGGCAACATAAACAACAAAGTAATCAAGACAAATACAAACAGATACACAAAGAAATCCGTCAGAAAATTAAGAAAGCAAAAGAACGGTGGATGGTGGAAAGGTGCAACGAAATAGAACAATTGCAGGAAAAAGGAGATAGTTTTGGACTACATAAGAAGATCAAAAAAATATCGAATATACACAAAAGCCACCACAGAACAAGAATACGCAACGACAGAAACGAATACATAGAGTCAGAAGAGGAGATAGCAATGGCGTGGAAAGAATACGCAGAAAGCCTTTTTAATGACGAAAGACCAATACAACCAACGCGCAAACTTCCTTCCGAAAACTTATCAGGGCCATCAATAATGCGAAGTGAAATAGAATATGCAGTTAGAACCACAAAGATGCATAAAGCAACAGGTCCAGATGAAATTAATATAGAAGCAATAAAACTACTAGACGAGGAGAATATCGAAATCTTGGTAAGGCTGTTCAATAGAATTTATGATACTGGTTACATTCCGCGAGAATGGCTGCAGTCATCCTTTGTGATGATCCCAAAAACAGCTAATGCCACAAAATGCAATGAACACCGCTTAATCAGTTTAATGAGTCACTTGTTGAAACTCTTCCCTAGGATATTACACTCAAGAATGTACAAGATACTAGAAGAATTTAGCGGGTCAACACAATTCGGTTTTAAGGGAGGACTAGGAACAAGAGAGGCAATTTTATATTTGAACACCTTAATACAAAACTGCTTAGATCAACGAAAAGATGTCTACCTCACCTTCATCGACTACGAGAAGGCATTTGACAATGTTAAACATGATATAATGATGGAACTACTATATAAGGCCAACATTGACCAGAAGGAGATCAGAATTATTCAGAATCTATACCGATGCTTTTTAATTTATATGTTGAAAATATATTAGCGGAAGCATTAGAAGATACGGAATTAGGCATTAAGGTGAACGGCATACCAATTAGCAACCTACGCTATGCAGACGACACAGTGATTTTAACTGACAATTTGGAAGATCAGCAGTTATTACTTGATAGGGTAAATAGCATAGGTAAAAAATATGGCCTCAAAATCAAGATTTTGAAAACGAAATATATGGTCATTAGCAGAAACCCTCCAGAAAACCCGATAATATGCATAGGTGACAATCGTATAAATCGCGTGAAAACTTTTAAATACCTTGGCACCACAATCAATGACCAATCGGATCCACAACACGAGATAAAAATACCGAATACAAATGGCAAGACAAGCTTTTGTGAAATTCAGACCGCTCCTATGTAATCAACACCTAAACTTCGAAATACGCTACAGAATGGTCAAGTGCTACATATGGTCCATCTTGCTTTATGGCATGGAAACGTGGACTTTAAAAAAAAAACATCTATCAACAAACTTAAAGCATTTGAAATGTGGTTACTGAAAATAATGATGCGCATACCTTGAGTGGATAGAGTTCGAAACGATGACGTCCTTAATAGAGCCGGCGTGGAAAGAGAACTCTTTGAATTAATTAAAAAACGCAAGATTGGTTACCTTGGGCACATATTGAGAGGAGCAAAATATGAAATACCACAGTTAATCCTACAAGGGAAGATCGAAGGTAGGAGAGGAGCCGGCCGCAAACAATTATCCTGGTTAAGGAATATTAAAGAATGGACAGAAATTCACAATACAGGTGAGCTGTGTCACGCCGCCAAGAACAGAATTCTAGTAATGAGATAGTCGCCTACGCACTTTGGTGTATGGCATGTTAAGAAGAAGAAGAAATGAAAAATGACGATTAAAACGTGTTTTCAGATAAACTTTTTTAATAGTCTTTTGTTCGAAAGTGTAACCACTCTGAACCATTATCACACTTATTTACTTAATGAGATATATCAACAAATATTTTTA
This sequence comes from Diabrotica balteata, assembly GCA_918026665.1. Classification (NCBI taxonomy): domain Eukaryota; kingdom Metazoa; phylum Arthropoda; class Insecta; order Coleoptera; family Chrysomelidae; genus Diabrotica; species Diabrotica balteata. The sequence goes on from OU898277.1 coordinate 70,805,653, forward strand.
TTGATATGAAAAAAAAAATTATTGTGTAAGTACGGGAGGAATATTAGAATGAATTATTAAGTAGAATCAATCCGAATCACTTTTAACCAAGTGCCCTAAATAATATTGGTAACTAATTCCATACCTAGTTAAAATAAAATATATATATTATATAAAATGAATTTCCATCAAGTAACTATGTGCAAAGTCACACTACCTTTCACAATTTTTTAATGTAGTTGCCCTGGTTGTCAAGGCATTTATTGTATCGTGGTATCAGTTTTTTGATACCGGTGTTGTAGTCAGAATATCTTTAAACTCTTTGTCGTTTCCAAATGCCTTTTTACCCAAGAACGACTTTAGTTTTAGGAACAGATGATAATTGGAAGGAGCGAAGTCTGGGCTGAAGGGTGGATGCTCAAAAATTTCTTATTATAGACGTTGAAATTATTGCTGATGCATGGTGGCTGAGCATTGTTCTGAATCGGAAATTCCTCGTGTGTCGTAAGTCGTCGACAATATACCACGATTTTATCCTATATTGCACGTATTAGTCTTTAAAAGGGTTCGCAATAGGCTTTTGAATTTATTGTTTCACCTCTAGGCATAAACTCTACTTGAATTAAACCCTTAGATTTAAAACTGAATTACACTGCGCACTTCACATTTGGCGCGATTTTCAATGGGCAAATAACAATACTTATGTCATGCCCATATTTGTATACAATCCATTTAAATAATCTTGGTATTTTACAATAGATAAAAATCCCTTTAATACTAGCGAGGAGTAACACCCAGTATTCTTAGTTTTAATGGATATAAATGGTTCTGTTCTTTTTCTTGGTATTTCACACTAATAAAATAACAATATAACGTCTTTAACGACATTATAATATTAAGAAATATAAATCTGTCGTCTTAAATTTTAGAAGCTAATACTTGACGATAATACTTGACAAAAAAAAATAGAAAATAGACGTACGAGGATTAATTGTGTTCGTAGTTCGTCCTTAAATAATTATGTTATATAAAATTTGAATGATGCGTACTAGAGAATATGGAAGGCAAAAAAAGGTATAAAACTGTACGCCACAAGATAGAATCCCGTTTCGCCAGAGTGCTAATTTGGTAGGAATTCTGCTGGGCTTTTGGTTGTTGACTGAAGACCAACCGTCCAGAGTTCTATTAGTGTGTTCATCTGGAAACAATTCCACTGACCCTAGCGCGTTGACCGAAGGTGTAACGTTATAAACGTCACATCTCTATTAATTCATATTTAAATATTTATTTTATTTTAATTTCTTTATTAATTTATTAATTTCTTTATCTTTAGTTTAATTTTTACTATTTTTATTTAAAAATAAGTTGGCACCCTCTGTTTTTCTTTTCTTCCTCTGTCTTTATTTACTCTCTCTTTCTGTCCCACCTAGAATATATATTCGCCCTCTCTCTTTCTGTCCGGCAGACTATTCTGTTCCGTGTTGACAGATAAGATAGTTTCATGATATTTATAGCAACATCCTATGACATCTGTGCTAACTTAATTTAGTCTCCCACTTTCTGTCAAAACAACTTTTTTAACGTGGTGGGATTATTTTTTGCCTCTTTCTGATATTTATAAAAGAAGGCAAAAATTATAATTAGACTCATTTTATGGTCTACAAATTTTTTTGGGGTAAGTACTTTCATTGTGATATTTATTCTATAATTCTGACCGCATTTCCAATATTTGTAACCTTACTTTGTTTCGAAAGCACATTTTTTTTTCTGATATATACAGCCGAACTCTTTAACAGAATTTAACTAAGTAGTAACAACCATATTTCATTTTATCCTTGCCATGCGCTATTTGTTTAATTGTAATTTTGTAAGATGGCAAGGAAGTTAAACCTATCTTTTTGATGTGTCTCTAATGCAAGCTGTTCCTTTTGTTTTAGTTTATTGGGCTTATTGATAGCCTTATTGGATTTATTGGGTCTATAGATCACATTTAAAATAATGAGGACCATTTATTGGACTTAATCAGAACATATACCCACATGTGACTGCAGCTCTCCATAAACTACAGCATTCAATTGAAGGACCTTTTTTATTCATTTTAATAAATATGTTTGGTTAAAATTTGTCTTATTTGCTATCAACTGAGAACTCAGGTTCAATCCCTAGTTTAAGACAAGACGAAATGATCCTTGAGATACTGAGCTAGCAAGGTATAGACGATAAGCTCCCATGGTTGATTGAAGTATTATTTTTACAATAACACTTCAATTCTCTTTGGTAGTCTTATCGTTACAAAGGCCAACCGCTTCTGCTAGAGTGTTGCTCTAGCGGCAGCTCCTTACTGGTCTTAGATTCTTGATCTGAGATAGACCTGCTCTGTAGCTAAGTGTTGATTAGTCCCTTTCCGTTCCTGGCCGGATCAAGTGTTGATCGCTCCGTCCACCTTTAACCCACCCTTCCGTCTCTTATTTTCGTTTTGATGTTTATGACATTATTTATATTTTATTTTTTGCAGGTATTATATAGTGGGTCATAGAGTCGTTTGTCGCTAGAATTAAATTTTGTACGTATTATCTAAAATATAATATTATTTTGTTATTTATTTGTTTCGAACATAATTTTGTTTAAATTTAACCTGAGTTTTACTAAGTCTGCTGTCTAAAAGAGCTATCCGTCATAAATTGGCACCCTAGCAAAAGTAGAGATGCCGCTTTTTCTAGCAACGATAGACACAGACTCAGTAATGTATACCACGACAGGTACGTTGTGGATATACCGCCTGTCCAAAAAAGAATTACAGTACGAGGCCGAAAAGGTCGGCAGATTCCAAATAACCTTCAATGATTTAGTATTAAGACAAAGACATTTTTAAAAATAGCGAAGATCTGACGCAAACTGAATAAGACACGAAAAGGAACCGAATCCGAAGAAGTACGAAAAAAAAAACCTAATCGGAATATAAACCGATTGAAACCCCAATAGAAACCAAACTGAATAGGAACAATGTAGCAGCAGGTCAGTTAATAATTACGATAACCTTTTGCCGAATGACGCAAATATGCTAGTCTGGTTATGTTTAAATAGCTTTTAGAAACTATAAGATAACACCTTTAATGTAAACCGTCGCAGAAAATCTACAGAGGAGAGTATCTTCTTGATAGTAGTCCAAGACCAGTTTACGAAGTAGGCTACCGCCCAACTGACAAAGACCATACCGTTGATGAGATCACACCGTGGTAGACTTCACGCCAAAAAAAAAAGTATGCTACAGTTTTTTCCCAAAACATTTATTGCTTCTTGTGGAAACATTAAGGGAACAATTGGATCACAAATTTTATGCAAATTTAATGAGACCATTGACAAAGATCTAGGATTTTCCACAATTCTTATAGGAGAATATATTACGGGTAAAATTTTACTGTTAAAGCTTCCAATTTCATTTACTTATACATTATTGTTGACGAAGTTTTAGAGCCTGGCATTTTTTGACCTATTTTGCAAATAGGCCAAATGTTGATATATCGTTTAATATCAAGAATTCAATTACAAGGAAGTACTCAACAATCAATGGTGTTAGTCAATAGTAGGTCGACAGTTTTAAAAATATCGCTCAACCTTTTAAATTCACTAATTTATTGTATTACTTGTTAAAACACAGATGTATTTCTACTTTATCATTTGAAATGACAACTCCTATGTAAAGCTATTTCCTTAATTCGATTGTAATAAATGAAATCTCACTTTTAGCGTTTGATTTTAAAATCCATGATTTTTATTCAAAGGCAAAGAAATTCGTTTTTGTCAGCGACATATTGAAAACCAAATTTATTACTGGAAACGCATTGTATTTCTGGATAAGAGCATCGAATTTGGAATGTAGAAAAGGGATCCTTTCCAAATCCTCAATATTTATAACGGTTCGTTTCACTACACTGGATCTTCAAGGGCGTACACAAACTTTTCAAGGACATACTGAAAATTGAATATATTTTTCTGGAAGCCAAGTTAGTTTGCTTCGGTCAGGATATTGAAACAAACGCAAACGTTCTCTTATTTTGTGGACAAATAAAACATGCTAACTGTTGTATTCGAATTTAAAATAAAATAAAATAAAAAGTATAATTGTATAAACTAACGTAAAGAGTTATGGGCTTTTTGGGTTTCCGTATAGTCAGTTTCTTGTCCCTTCAACGAATCATCGGTGTGAGATTTTTGACGCATCCTACTCACCTGAGGTAAATCTGTAATATGGCATCGCGGTTTTAAGAGGTATATTGGCATTAAAACACCACGCCTGCTTGACAGGTTGGTGAGTGTTTGCAGTGTCATAGCTGGTTAAATCAACTTGATTGCCGCCTACGACTTTGTGGTACCATACCTGCCAGGAATTGTATTCCTCAGCCACGGGCCACTAATGAGACAGTTGCTGACCTGTGTCATGTCCTCCGTTGGCAAAGGACGAGTATTGCTGATGTTGTGGAGCGTATAGAGGAACTGAAATGGAACTGGTCAGGCCATGTAGTAAGAATTCATGACCTACGATGGACTACGTTCGTTAAAAGATGTCACTTTTGGAATCAAAATCGACGTGTTTTAGCATTTTCCCAAAATCCCATAAATATCAAACATCGTGTTTATATGGCATTAAGCCACAATTGATTGTAATGAAACTTACAACTCCATACCATCATATATCTAAATTATCACTCAAACCACAATGTAAATGTCAAAAAGTGAATTATCAAATGATTATATGATAGAGCCCAAACCTGCTCGAATGAAAATGCATTTTAGGAAGAAAAAACCTGCTTACAAAACTTTTAACAAAAATAATTACCGATCTTTTTTTATAAACTAGGAATTTTACAAGATTAAAGAAAGAAAATAACAAACAGCAATCACAAGCAAACCAGAAACACTCACAAAAAGTGATTCAAAGATAACTACAATATCATATATAAAAGAGGTTTCAGAAAAATTAGAAAGGATAGGAAATAAGTAAAACATGACAACAAGATTCAAAACTATCAATACACTTAGACCTATCCTGCCCAAACCTAAACCCAACAGCTCACAATAAATATCAATGAACTAAACTTATAAAATACCCTATGAATGCAACAATTTATATCTGGGAAAAACCGCAAGACAACTAAATGTGTTCGACTTTAACAAAATAGACTTCGATAAATCACATATATGCAAATATACCTGCTACAATAAGCACAGAGTACAATGCAAAAAGATGCATCAATAATCATAAAATAAAATGACACGAAAAAGAGAAAAATTACAGAAGCAGCTTTTATCCTACTTAATGAGGAAAAATGTTTATCAAATACATCAGTAGAATGTAGCAGGCTTTGGTTACCAATACTAAAAGAAGAAGACACAAGATCATACCAACATTAAAGAATTATTAGAAAGTCGAAGAAATATCATCTACAATTGTACATGATACATATGCAATTCACAATGTACAAACGCATAATACACAAACGAGTAATAATAAAAACTCAAAATAGTCAGAATTTGATATTCCGAGGGCACAAATTTTCTCAACTAAACTAAACTAGCTGGAGGGTAAACTAGCTCGCGTCCGCAGAAGAATTCTGCACGTGCCCTCTGGTTAACACTAAATGAGCTAGAACGAACAGGCGGCCAAACTATCCAACGATCTCCTGGCCAATACACAACTGCTAACATGAACGCCCAACCAGGAAACGGTTCTTATGAGAACCAAATGACTAGAACTCTTGGACCCATTGTCCGGATTTGTCAGATAAATATTGAAGGCATTAGCCGATCCAAAAGCGAACTGCTGTCAAACATACTACTTTCTAACGACATCGACTTGGTAGTTATACAGGAAACCCATGCTGCGAACGAACAACAACTCGCAAGTAGAGGCAAAATCCCAGGCTATGATCTTCTGGGAGCAACCTATCACCATGCTTATGGTACCGCCAACTACGTAAAAAACTCCGTAGAAAACGCTCACTTCGTATCTTCCACCACGCAAGATAATATACATTTGACCGTTACCAAAATAGGTGAAATCGAAGTGACAAATGTTTATAAACCCCCAAGTATTACATGGCCAAGCCACGTCATAGACATAAGGCCCCATCCAGCCATCTATTTAGGTGATTTTAACAGCCATCATCAAGAATGGAAATACAGAAACAACGATGAAAACGGGGAGACACTGTTAGACTGGGCAGAGAGTAACCACCTGCATCACGTCTTCGATGCCAAAGACCGGGGCACTTTTAAATCGGCGGCATGGAAACAAGAGTACAATCCCGATTTATGTTTTGTGAGCAAAAACCAGAAGAGCTACCCCTTACCAACCAAGAGAAGAGTACTTCATGACTTCCCGCATAGCCAGCACAGGCCGATCATTATTGAGATTGGTATCCAAATCCCACTAGTTACAACCATTCCACGACCACGCTGGAACTTTAACAAAGGTAACTGGCCCGCCTTTACCAATGAACTCGATAAAATCTTACGATGGATTCCACCAACATACAAAAATTATGAAAGGTTTAGAGGGGCAATAATTGCTACAGCAAAGAAACACATTCCCAGGGGCCATCGTAAGCAATACATACCAGGATGGAGTGAGGAAAGCCAAAACCTCTACGAAGAATATCTTGAAACCGGTGAAAGTGACCTTGCGGACGAACTTCTCCTGAGCCTTGATGTAGCAAGAAGGAAGAAATGGACAAATGAAGTCGAATCGTTAGATTTCAAAAAGTCTAGCCGTAAAGCGTGGTCGCTCCTAAGAAAACTCGGAAGTGACAAACTGGCAACACGACAAATCCACGACTTCAACCCTAATAAAATTGCATCACATATAGTTGCCACCTCCAGAGGAGCATGTGATAAAAAGTTTACCACTACTATAAAAAGGGAGCTTAAACATCTAAAAGCTGCCTGTCCATCAGATACAGAGTACTCCGCACCGTTCACTCCAGAAGAAGTCTCAAACGCCATCAAAGACATTAAACCCAACAAAGCTCCTGGTACAGACGGTATACCTCCCGAATTCCTGATCCATTGTGGGAAATCTGCAAAAACCTGGTTGTCTAAATTCTATACAGATATACTCAAAACAGGTAACCTACCAAACCTCTTTAAACAAACAAAAATCATAGCCATCCTGAAACCTGGAAAACCAACAGACAACCCAGCGAGTTACCGCCCCATCGCTTTACTCAGTTCAGCTTACAAGCTCCTCGAAAGACTGGTCCTGAACAGAATCGGCCCAAAGCTACTTCAAAAAATACCAATTGAACAAGCAGGATTCAGGCCTCAACGAAGCACCACTGACCAAGTGCTCTCTATAACTACCTACATAGAAGCAGGTTACCAAAGAAAACTGAAGACGTCTGTGGCATTCATCGATTTATCGGCTGCCTATGATACGGTTTGGAAAGATGGCCTCATCTATAAGCTCCTTAAAATAATCCCCTGCAAAACAACCGCCCGACTCATAAATACTATGCTGAGCAGTAGAAACATTCGTGTAACCATGGGAACTACAGTGAGCAAACAGAGAACGCTTAATAATGGCCTCCCCCAGGGCTCCGTACTTGCACCCCTGCTATTTAATATGTATATAGCTGATATGCCCCCTACCAGATCTAAAAAATTTGGATATGCAGACGACTGGGCACTTGCAACTCAAAGCTCCTTATTACAAAACTCCGAGGCAATCCTAACGGAAGATCTGGAACGCCTGGTTAAGTACTTTAAACAATGGAGACTTAAACCTAACCCCAAAAAAACCGAGGTTAGCTGTTTTCACCTGAACAACAAAATGGCCCACACAAAACTTAAAGTATACATTGATAACCAACTGCTCACGCACAACCATAATCCCAAGTACCTCGGCGTCACCCTGGACAGAACACTCTCCTTTAAGAAACATCTTGAGAACACCGCAGCAAAGCTGAGAACCCGTAACAACATCATACAGAAGCTTTGCGGGACTACATGGGGCTCATCAGCAGGTACACTCCGGTGTTCAGCCCTTGGACTCGTATACTCCGCAGCTGAATACTGCTCTCCTGTTTGGCTGAATAGCGTCCACACAAAAATTATAGATACCCAGCTCAATGTCGCCATGCGTCTCATATCTGGAACGATCAAGTCTACACCTGTGGAGTGGCTTCCACTACTGAGCCATATACCTCCACCTAATCTTCGTCGTCAGCATGCTCTGCTTAGAGAATTCCAAAAGCTGCTTAACAACCCGCAATTACCTATACATACATATGTCGCCGACGCTAATTCACATCGATTGCGCTCCAGAAAACCTCCGACTAGAGATGCAATAAACTTGAGTTCCAACAATTTCCAAATGAACTCCCAGTGGAAGAACATGCAGAGCGACAGACCGAACCTAATAATGAGAAACACACCATGCATCACAGAAACTCCACCAGGTTTTGACCTCCCCCGAAAATCATGGTCAACTCTTAACAGGATAAGAACGGGTCATGGAGTCTGCGCAGATACCCTTTATAAATGGAGGATGAGAACCTCTGCTGAGTGCGACTGCGGCGCCGAGAAACAGACCATCCAGCATATGATTGCCGAATGCCCTCGGAGGAAGTATTATGGAGATCCTCTAGACTTCGCCTCTGCAACACCAGCGTCGATTGAATATATTAATACATTAGATGTTAGATTGTAACATATATGTGATAATGTTGTGTATCAAATTGCCATACGCTAAATAAATAAATTCTCAACTAAAAAGCATCGCTGTTGTCTACAAAATTGAGACCAAGTAAGTCAACCCTAAATTTTGAAACTTACCGCCAATTAACAACCGTTGGTTATAATTTAACTTGCTTCAAAAAACCAAACCGTATCAGAACCAATGAATATTGCCAAATATCAGATTGGACGTGGCCAACCCTGTAAATATAAATAGTCCGTCCAGAAAGTAACGCATAAATTCATTATTAGCTAAATAAACAACAGTATTAGAAATTCCGGGATTGAATATGCGGAAAAAGCTGGATAAGATCAGGAATTAATGTATTTTGTAGGAAATCCAAATATAATGCTTCTGGTAAATTTTCATCAAATTAATATGGACCAATAATCGTATTTCTTACAATATCAGCCCATACATTCGTTTTTTGTTTTCTTTGCGTATGGGACACTTGCATCCAGTGTGGATTATTATTAGACCAACAACGGGTCCGAAAATAAAACGTTATCAATGAAATTGTTAGGTTGGTTTATCATATGCTCGTAGAATTCAGTTCTTCGGTCAAAGTCGTGGAAGATCAAGTGAATAGAGCAAACAGAGCCGCAGGCTGCCTAAATGAAACAATATGAAAAAAAAAAAAGAAAAAATTAAAAATAATTTAAAACGTTAAAAATATTTTTATAGTTCAGGGGCTTTGAGTACTAATAAGAGCTGCTAGAAAATATTTTTATCATTCAGAGTCTTGGATTACTAATAAAATATGTTAGAGACAATGTTACAAATAATGCAAGGTGTTTTTAATAGTTTATTAAAGTAATTGTATAACAATATGAAATTTAATTTAATGTTTACCACGTTTATTCTTCATTTATTATTTTGTAAGTAGCTTGGAATTTTTGCATTTTTGCCACCCTGTACCAATTTGAAGCAACATGTTATGCATTTTTGGAATTAGCCACAGCCACCTTTACTTCCAAGCCATGAAGTAAAAAAGGCAACACCGCATATTATGACGTCGGTAGTCCGATAATCAGCTGTAAGGTCTACCAGAATATTAAACTAATTTGAATTTTAGGAACTGATATTTTGAAAACTTCAATTCATTACAGAAATATTTTTAGGGAAATTAAATTAATAAAACCTTATATATACCTAGTAAATATATATAAAGTTTTATTATTATTTAGGTTATATTATCAATAAAATAATCACTAGAGTAAAATTTATTGCACTTAAAATACAGTGCCAAACAGTTAATCTTACAATCAAATGCAGTCAAGAATCTCTAGAAATTTTAAATATTAAGTACCTAAGCATATAAATAACACAATACATTAACACGACATTTAAAAAGATTATTAAAAATACAAAAGATATAAAATTTGTGCTAAGTAAAAACTTAGTGTAACTATTATGATTAAAAAATTCATCCTAAGAAATCAGACACAATATAAATATGGTTCTAAATTAATCTAATTGAAAATTAAATATTTTACTATTTACTTATAACTTTTGTTGAATTTTCATACTTAGATATACAAAAGTATCAATTTTAAATATGAATAAGTTTGTTGTCATATAGACCAAGTTAAAAGAGGCATACATGAAAAATGTGTTGAATGTAACATACCATTTATAACTTGTATATCGATTTAAAATAGCCTATATTCTCAAAAGATTTTTGAATGTAATAATCAGATTTGTTATCACTTATCTAAAAAGCAGATCTAAATGAGAAAGTAAGTTCTCTAATTGTGACCATCTTGTTAATTTAATATATTGTAAAATCCATTTCAAATCATTACCACTTAATCTATTCTTAGCTAAATTAACGATTACACTAAAATTACTGCTAACTATTACACTACATATTACACAAATATTATCACACTTGTGTTCCAACTGATTAATGTTTAATACATAGAAATATACACAGTCACTTGTAATTTTACTTGTCCAGTTTTTCAATTTGATATTATTGTCTAAGTCTAATTGACATAATTATGTTATCTCTTGTTCCCTCTTCTTATGCAAAAAGTTTCTTCTGTCTTCGGGATTCCTTCTTTCTTTAGTACGATGAACAGTTACATATGATGGTACTTCAGGAAATATATTAGGAACTGCATTGCCTTTTAATTTGGGAAATATTAACTTTTCAATGTTCATGAAAATGTTTGGCACATACTACGGAAGATTTGGTAATTGTACAGCCTTCTCTATGAATAGAGCATAAGCCAACCTTCTTTGGGGATCTTTTGGAAACAAAAACATACTTTCTGCATGTTTCGTTTTTTAAGTACTGGCATAATTGGTTTTGCAACCAGGTACACAACAATGCCAGAGCATCTGTAACAAAAAACAAAAGTGTTATTATTGTTGTTTTTAGTTTACATATTTTGTAACAAGAAGCAAAAGTGTTATTATTTTCAGTTTGTTTTGTAGGTTATATTTATACTTGCCTTTTAAATTGTCGTAAAGAATCTTCTAAAAGTTCTAAATTTAATGAAATTTTACTTATTTTAATATTTTCTAATTGATTTAAACACAATTTACAAATAAAACATTCGAATAAAGTTAAAAAAACAATAAATTCAACAAACTTTACAAGCCTTCCTATATGAAATGTTAAACCAAAACAAACCACAGTCGGACTACCACGCGTTGTTGCCAAATTTCTACTTCATGGCTTGGAAGTAAAGGTGGCTGTGAATTGGCCAATGTGATGACGTCATCATACTAAGGTGGTTCACCATGTATCTTCTTCGTTAGGTACCATCTCCTATAAGGAGGTTGGTAATCATCACAGCTATTTTCACTTTTGAGATTGCAGCTCTGAACAAGTCGACGGAACCGCAATTATACCACTTTCTCAGATTGTTGAGCCAGGAAATGCGTCTTCTTCCAATACTTCGTTTTCCTCTATTTTTTTGGCATTATGGTTTGTTGCAACACATATTTATCCCCTTCGCCCTGTATATTAAACTATAAAACTATTAAACTATAATTTGAAAAAGTAGTAAATTAAAATTAAAAATCGACCTGTTTTGGGAATTTCTAATATTGTTGTTTATTTAGCTAATAATAAATTTATGCGTTACTTTATGGACGCACTGTATTACGTACCTTTATGAATTAAGTTCATTAAAATCATCTCTTTAATTAAAACTTGTGTGTAAGATATTCTATGTTTAAAACCCACAAACACGGTATCGTCCAATTTAACTGTTTAAAAAGCAATGTGCGAATATCATATTACAACCGTATATTATTTGTAAATACGTTTTAGCACACCTGGCTTAGTCTGACGTTAAAGCTAGATTGTGATGTCGCTATAGCAACGACCATACCTGAACGGACTCCAAACGACACCTTCTGTACACCACTGCACCGAATATTTTATTTCAATCAATAAAGTTCGCATGAGTTTAAAACGAGTAGAGATGTATCCAAAATTGGAAAGATTCCCCTGTCAACATTTCTTATTGTATATGTTTTCTAGACAGCTGGAAATCTGAATCGTTAAAAAGTAAAATACAAAAGAGCATTAAGCAGTTTCGAGAAAATACGCTAATGGAAATCTGGAAAATAAAAATATAGACTATATGGATATGGTTTACAATTTCTAGAATGAGAAAAATGTTTTGATGTGAGAGAAATATTTATGTGTAAAAAATAGTATGAAAATATTGTTTTGATTATTCTTCCGTGATGTTAATGATAGGTGTGGTTTGGACGTGCATATAGTCAAATTCTAATACCAACCAGATATAAAAAGAAACAATGGATGGCGGAAGAAATTTTAGATTTGATGGAAGAAAGACGTCAATATAAGAACAAAGATAATGAGATGTACAAAAAAGTGGATAAACAAATAAAATACAGAATTAAGAAAGCGAAAGAACAACGGTTAAAAGAACAATGCGCAGAAATAGAAGAATACAAGAAAAGGCATGATAGTTTTAACACACTTAAAAAAATTAACGAATTAACTCACAACAATAGAACAAGAAAACCGGGAATACTAAAAGATGCAAATGGGAAACTTGTGTTGAATACTAACGACAAATTAAAGAGATGGACAGAATACATCAATGAACTGTTCAAATACAATAGAACAGAACAGATGGAGATCGAAGTAGAAGAGGATATGGTTTAAACAATATTAAGAGAGGAAATTAAAATGGCATTAAAAAACAGAAATCTCAAAATGCATGAATGATGAAATATTATAGTACACTTATTTAACTCTTTTTTTACATACAAATTTACTAAGAGGTCATTAAAATGAAATGAGTAATCAATATATTCACAACAAAATATAAAAAACGAAATTTCAAAACTTTACTAATCTCTCCACGGAGCTGTTACTAATAAGATCCCTTCAGTAGAAAAACAACAATTTCCTTCTTCTGGTTTAACAGGTTGTGGTAAGTGATAATTTCTCGATAACGACATACTTTTACTGCCGCTATTTAAAGCTTCTTGCCTTTGTCCGATTATTTCTACCAAATTTGTGGTCATTTTACATTTAAATTCCTCCGGGCGAAACCCTCGAGCGTCAACAAGTAGTTCAAATCAATCTTGATGAAAAAATACGGCGTCCATTTTGTGAAATGCAGGGTGGTTTACTTTTTTTTGAACTTGTATTAAATCCAACCAATTCACACCAAACTCTTTTAGTGTTATTCTTGCTTTATAAAAACATTTATCTTCGAGGAATGATAAGCATGGCTTAATTGGAACTTGTAATTTTGATGATTTCCAAATCCAAGACATATTTTAAGACATTTTAAATACTTTTGGATTATGTCAACCCATGATAAGTATAATGTATACTTATTTAACTCAGTATACAAAACAGGACACATACCGAAACAATCGTTAGTTTCCACCTTTTGTGCTATCCCTAAAAATACAAACGCTAAATATTGCAGTGAATACAGAACAATATCACTAATATATCACATTCTCAAATTATTTCTGAAAATACTACATGGTCGTATAAATAAAAAACTGGTAGAAGGATTAGATGATAGTCAGTTTGGGTTCAAAAACGGACTAGGAACCAGAGAAGCGTTATTTGCTTTTAATGTGTTAGCTCAAAGATGCATGGAGATGAATGTTGATGTGCATGTTTGTTACGTTGATTTTGAAAAAGCATTTGAAAAAGTAAGACATGAAAAAGTAGTCCAAATTCTAAAGACAAAAAACATAGACCATAGGGAATAGTGAAGGAATATTAATTAACGAAAGATCTATTAATAACACAAAATATGCAGAACACCGTGATTATGGCCAGTTCTGCTGAACAACTCCAATTACTGCTAAGCAAAACAAACAGTTTATAAAAAATATGGACTACAAATGAATAAAAAAAAGACCAAATACATGATAATAACAAAGAACACAAATATACCAACAAACATTTGGGAAATGTACCGATAGAAAGGTTTGATAAATACAAATACCTAGGAACCTGGATTTTAGACAATAATGATCAAACAACCGAAGTAAGAGCTAGGATAGAAATAGCAAGAAATGCGTCTGTAAAAATGAAAACAATTCTCTGCAACAAAGATCTTAGATTAGAACTGAGAGTAAGAGCACTGAGTTGCTACGTGTTTTCGATACTGAAATATGGACTTGAAAGCTGGACATTGAATCAAGAATACATCAATAAGTTACAGTCCTTTGAAAGTGTTACAGGAGGATGCTTAGAATAGTATGGACACAGAAGAAAGCTAACACGGAAGTATTGCGAGAAATAGACAAAGAATGCGAAATAATAAACACAATAAAAAAAAGTTACAATATCTGGGACACATAATGAGGAGGACAGCAATATAAACTGCCAAAGCTGATAATACAGGGAAAAATAAAAGGAGAAAGGAGTATAGTAAGAAGGAGAATGTCATGGTTGAAGAATTTAAGGGACTGGTTTAAATGCAGTTCTATGGAACTTTTCAGAGCAGCAGTTAATAAAGTCAAGACAGTGGTGATGATATCCAACCTCTGATTGGGAGACGGCACTTAAAGGAAGAAGATAGTCAAATCCTAGAAGAAATATCCAATTTTTTTAATAACAAAAACATTGGTTTTTGAAATTTGAGGATACACTCTTGAGATCAGTATTTTTTGTTAGCATTTAAAACTAAAGAAAAAATAGTTTCGTCACCCTAAACTTGTGTAATCGTGCCTTTTTTGTCCAGATTTCAAAAATTGAATGATTGCAACAATAATTATTTTGGAGTGTAAAAAAGTCGCGACTTAAAATAACTGTAGAATCTATTCAAAAGCACCCATAAACAGTTTTTAAATACAAAAATTAAGGTAATTGCTTTAAAGTCGCCTCGTATTTCGGTGAGACTGTGTAAAAATATATTTATCTGTAATAAAAGCAGGCAATAAAAATTAAAATATAAGTACTCTACCAGGAGTAGTTATTAACTGCAAAATTATCAATGAATGAGAGGTATAATAATAAAAAGTTTTAATATTCTCATCGATATTTGCATTCAGATGTGCCTGGTATTATGTTTGAAAATATGGGTTAAGTGCCCAGTTAAAATTATCATCGAACTGTTGATCAGTCCACGTGGACCAACAGCCAATAAAAACATCGGATACCGCTATTATGACAAATCACAATGCGTTATCTTGTATCGGCAAACTTATGCATTCTTCAGGTAAGATATAACAATATTTGCCTGAGCGACCGAAACCATAAAGTAGTTTATCTGAAAAAATTTCGTTTCTACCGCTTGGTGGTTTACACTTGGGTAGGTAGGTATAACATTTTATTTTTAAACCAGCGTAATCAAATTTTGTATTATAGCGTAATCAAACAAGAATATTTTTAGTATAACCATAACTACTACAGCTTTCAGTTAAATTCAAATAGTGAATTGCAAGTGAGTTTGGTTGTGACTTCACCAGTGTTCTTTCTAAACTTCTTTTACCATTTTACGAAGATATTTTTAAAATGGGGCGTCTGCGGTGTGATAATATCTCTGCAGCTGAAGAGCCAGAGTAACTCTCTAATCAATTGGAAGATTTACAAAGCTGAGCTGTACTTACAAACGTATGCTGAAACATGTTTATGAATGACTTTCTTTTAAACTGTCTAAATCAGAGGCAATTGCAGAAACATATTTTTTTAACCAGAGTGAACAAAGCAACTTCATTTAAAGGAACCTAGAATCAGAGAATATAGAAAATGGATGCAGCTAATATTTTTCCAACTAATGAAAATGTACAAAGTGAAGTGGTTCGAAAGGACATTCTCTTATGTTCAGCAACAACACTTTGATGATTTATTACAGTTAATTAGAAGAGAAATCAAAAAGATCACAGCAACCACCTGGAAAAATGTAGTTAAACATGTAAACGCAGTGGAAAATAACTATGTTAAATATTTACCAGCATTAACAAAATTAACTATAAATTTAGAAGATACGAATGATACTAGTGATAACAGTGATTCTGAGTAAATTAGTAAGTACTTACTTCGAACTAGGTGTTAGTTGAAACCTTTATTTATATTGTAATTGTAGATATTCTCGTTTTGCTTATATATATCTTTGAAAATAAGTTACAAACACACTTCATGATAGAACAAAAATGTACAAAGTATTTAATTTAAAATAGTCAAAGTACAGGTTAGGTTAATATAAAATACTTGCTAGATATATAAAAAAAATATGTTCATACAGGTTGTAGACCTCTTACCAATTTTAAAATTATTGAGGTAGTAAGTTTTCTCTCACACGGTGTCAAACCAAAGTTGTGGTTCTTTAATAGAATATCCTGTATATAATTTACGAAATGAATTCTCTATTTTTTCCGGATTACAATAACTAAGTTATCAGGGATAAAATGTGCTCATAAGTTTTAAAACTAATGAGCACTTGTGTTAATAAAAAAATTGTTTACTAAAATACTTGTACATAAGAAATTTGTTTAATTGTTACTTTTATTAAAAATTTTTTATAGGTATTATTATTCTTTTATAATATTTCTGTTCAGTCGAGTCGATTAGTGTTATCACTCCCTAGATATATCACAGAAGTTAACAACACCGATATTTTTTATTTAAACTTTATAGAAAATGAAACTTTTTGGTAAATAAAATTAAAAAAAAAACAATTAAACTTTTATTTAATTTAAAATTAGATATCTACGCTGCTGTTCAGTAGAGTACTGGTTACTCTAACATTGTTGCTATTTTGCTAGTATCTTACTCGCACTTGTTTCTATAAATTTTCCAACGAAATTACATGCCGACTATACTTTTAAATTTTTTTTACTTTGGTTTTTCTCTTCAGTCTGAATTTACAGTATTGTTAAGTATAGAACGCGTCAATTACCTCGGAAACGATTAGCACGATTCTAATACCCTTTGGTCTATATGGTGTGTGTGTCGTGTGTGGTGTGTCTTGATTAAAATTGAAGAAAATATTATTTCCACCACTTGGAACGAGGACAATCATGTCTGTTTGTGAAATTTCAAAAATTGGGTGGGCGAAATAATTGCGATTATAAAGAGTAAAACTAACGTGACTTTAAATAATTGTTTGGAATTGAAAACTACGTTTTAATATGCAATTACATTTTTCTATAAAAAAAAAGTTTTGACAAGTTTGTCTCAAAATACCGATACCAAACATAATTTTAATTTATTACAAATATGATGATTGTCCCGTTAAGATTAAAAATCAAGCAAATTCTCACAAAGCAATTATCATTAAAAATCTAATGAACATTGAAGAGTTAACCTTTTTCCATCGGAACGGAAGAGTTCCGAAACACATTTGTAATAAATAAAAATTATGTTCGGTATCTGTAATTTTAGAAAAAATCGCAATGTTTGTTTTAATTCCAAGGATTTAATTGCATATTAAATACTATTTTTTAATTCCAAATAACTTTTTATATTGTGAAATATAAATACGTATCAAGCAAATTTCATATTTTTTGAAATACCTTGTACAATATTGATTATATTTGATTATTTGATGATTACAATTTAGGTTTTAGATAACACAGAGGTTTTAGGAAGATTAATGTTTTTTCGTAAAATTAATATTAAAAAAGTTTTTAATATAAACAATTTGTTTTTATAGAGTGACTTTTAAAAATGGAATGCCTCAATTGTCTCGGAAACGTCTAGAAACGATTTTTATAGTTTCTGTTGTGAAAATTTATTGTGATGTGGACGATTTTATGGTGCTATTTACATAGTTGTCAGAACTTCTCTTTTTCTGGAAATCTCATACATTTTCTTATTTCAAAAGGATCATCTCGTATATGTTTTGTACTTTGAATTTGTAACAAAAATTTTTGAAGTGGGCTATTGAGATATGTGCCAATGTAATAAGAATATGGAGTTATCTAATATAGTAGCCAATATAACAAAAATGAAAGAAATGTAATAAGAATTCGAAATATGTTAACAACACAAAATATGTAAAAGTTAATGCAGTTTGGCTTACTAACTATGGCGGGGAATGACAATGAAAACCCCAAGAAATAATTCGGCGAGTTTGCATGCCCGTAAAAGACAGTTACCTAGAAATAAGTATGACGAACTAATAGAATCAAGGATAAACGAACGAATATTGAAATAAGATAATAAATAATTAATTTATAAATCTGTGATTCAGATTTATAAAACATTAGTGCGAAGTATTATGATATATGGGACTGGAAATTGGATAATAAACAAGAAAAATAGCAGTAAGATAGTAGCAACAGAGATGAAATGCCTGCGATTATGCTGCAGAGTAACAAGAATGGATAGGAGAAGAATGGAGCCCCAAAGGAAGGAGAAAAAGAGGACGACCCCGAAGATCCTGTAGAAACGAAGTAGACGACGCCATGAGTAAAAGAGGCCTAAACGATGAGAATGGCACAACAAAGAGAGATGGAAACGGTTGAGCGAGGGAAGGCAGTGAATACTGTAGAATCCCTGAATATATATATATATATATATATATATATATATATATATATATATATATATATATATATATATATATATATATATATATGTATATATATAACCAAAAGTATAATAACGGGTACGAGTAATATGTAGTGAAAAGGAGATACACCCGATTAAAAGATCCTACTCCTACCTTACAACGTTCCAACGTAATATATGGCATCCCATGTGAATGTGGCTTAGTTTATATTGGTCAGACTGGCCAAAGGTTAAGTAAAAGACTGGCCCTTCATAAAAGTGATTGCAGACTCAAACCACAATCTACAAGTCTTAGTATTCACGTCAATAGCAAAGACCATATATTCATCTCTAATGACACATTCATCTTAGACGTATCTAATAGAGGTTTTCAGCGAAAAATACTTGAGATGTGTTACATTTATAATGCGAAAAATGCCATCAATTACAAGAAGGATGTGGATAATTTAAGTTCAATCTACACCTTCCTGCTTAAACAAAATATTTCAGGAAAAAAAAAACGGTCGCCTAGATATATGAGTGATATAGACTAGATTTTTAAATTATTTTAATTTAAAAATATAAAAGAACAAAAATACTATATCTCCATCATTATTATAAAAACATTCCTCATCTGTATTATTTTATTATATTTTCCATCAACCCGTTTAATGCCAATTTTAAATATTTTATTTTTTACATTTTATATTTATTTCAGTATTCGTGTTAACATTTTAGATTATATATGTCATTTTTACATTTCAAATTATCCCGCTTATTTTAAACAAGTTTAGTGACACCGCCGTAAATTGTTAATTACTTTTAGATTGTTTTAAACTACGTGTAAATTATTCAGTTGTTTGTGGTTAGATTTAAAGTAAATAGATCGTTATTAATTAAATAAAAAACACATTGTGAGATATGGATACCACTTCTTATGTATCTGAAACTATGTTTAATATATACATAGATAATACTCTCTTTGTGTTCCACCCAAGTCACTGACTTGCTATAATTTGGGTAAGTGTTTTATAAATTTGTATACTTAGTTTCCACTTGTTCATTGTTTGTTCTCTCGTTTGTTTGTAGTTGACTCTGATGATGTCAATAATCATTGACGAAAGCTTAGACCTTTAATTAAAAAGCATATCTAACGAAGCACCCTAGTTTTATTTTGCTTCCTCAGTTATAAAAGGGTATCTCACAGTATTATCTCCTTATCACTATATATATATATATATATATTATATAAATATATATATATATATATATATATATATATATATATATATATATGAAATAACTGTCCCGCATTTGATATCCGAGTCCATTTACGAATGTTCCTTAACCAAGAAACCCGTTTCCTTCCTACACTTCTACGGCCTCTATTTGCCTTTAAGTATCAGTTGTAATATTTAATATCGACTTTCCCTAAATATATGTCCCAGATAAGACATTTTCCGATGTTTACCAGTCTTTAGCAGTTCTCTATCTTTGTGACGCTCCTTAGTACTTCTTCATTAGTTTTCCTTGCTGTCCAAGGTATCTCCAGCATTCGTCTATGAACCCACATTTCCAATGCTTCAATTTTGTTAATGGTCGATACTTTTAGCGTCCACACTTCTGGACTATACAAAAGTCTGACCAAACATAGCACTTAACTATTCTTTCTCTTAGTTCTAAACTGCAATGATTATTGCAGAGAAGAAATGACTTTATTTTCATACAAGTAGTTTTAGTCGTTGCTATCCTACATTTTAGTTCTATGTCTGGATCTAGTTGGTCCGTTATTACAGTTTCCAAATTTGTCATTTTGTGAACTTTCTTAACTAGGACTCCGTTTAATTGAAGCTTTGTATCAGAATGTGGGTCACGACTAAACACTAAAAATTTGGTTTTGTTCAAGTTTATTTTAATGCCCATACGATCAAGTAGAATTTGGAGACCTTCAATATTATTTGACAGAATTACTGTATTGTCTGCATATCTAATCACATTAAGTAGTTTCCCGTGTATGGTTGTCCCTTAAGGGCCTTTTTAAATAACTGGTCCGAGTAAACATTGACCAATGTTGGCGACAAAATTCAACCCTGTCTGACTCCTCTTTATATTAACATTTTATTGATGTAGTTATCTCCAATTGTTACGATAGCACTTTGACCCCAGTAGACATTTTTAATGACACGAATATTGGTAAATATACTTTAAAAAATTATATAAATTAAAGATTACTAAATTAATCAGTTCTTAAATTAATTAAAACCAACTAAACGATAAAGCTTCTATTGTCGGTTTAAAAGTGTATCCTTGCATGTGGGACAGGATATCAAATGAAGAACTCCAACTTAACTTCCATTCTTGAAAAGAAAATTAACCAATTCTTGGCGAAAATACCCAAAGTACAGAAAACCGGGCCGCAAATAAAATAAACTTTATATCACAGGTAACTTCTGGTAGATGTAATGATGTGTTTTATGGGGATCTGGCTAAAAACAGAGTTCCCTGCTCGTTAAGTGGAGAAAAAGAAACTAGAAAAAAAAACATAGATTCTTAAACTTTTAAAGAGAAAAAGTTCGCAC
This sequence comes from Diabrotica balteata, assembly GCA_918026665.1. Classification (NCBI taxonomy): domain Eukaryota; kingdom Metazoa; phylum Arthropoda; class Insecta; order Coleoptera; family Chrysomelidae; genus Diabrotica; species Diabrotica balteata. The sequence continues at coordinate 70,826,906 of OU898277.1, forward strand.
AACAAATTGCTTTGTTGTTGACAAAAAACTCGATGACGTGAAATTTGTTACGACCTATGGTAAATTAGAATAATTATACGATTTTCAGAATCAAAAATAAAAATAAAATTACTATAGAATGATTGATTCTCAATATATTATTATACAATATGTCCCAAAAATGGAAATGTGGCAAAAGATTTTTTATAGGTAAAAGAAAGACAGTTAAGCTATTTAAGAGATGTTACAATGGATATTTCAAAATGGCTTCTTCTTATAGTGCCGTCTCCCTACGGAGGTTGGCAATCATAATGGCTAATTTTATTTTAGAACTGACTGCTCTAAACAAATAGCTACATGGCTACATACACGTATTTTGAAATTGACTTACTGGGCCAAATTACGATGAAATCCAAATTAACAACCAAAACCATAACAATTCCAAAACAAAACCCAAAAATGATATCCTCTGAGCTGAACTAAAATTCTTAAAAAAACCTTAAATATATCCTAACGATTTCACATTATTTGGTAACCGCCTGTGCATGCCTCAGAAGAAAAATCTTTGACCAATATGTGTTACCTGTACTCACTTATGGAGCGAAAACATTACCACTGACAAAAAAGTTAGTTAATAAGAAATGGCTATGGAGCGCCACATGTTGGGTGTTTCTCTGAAAGACCGAATCCCAAACGAAGAAATACGTCGTAGGACAAAAGCAACAGACGCTATTGACAAAATCACATCGCTAAAATGGAATTGGGCACGACACGTCGCCAGATTATCAGACAACCGATGGACAAAACATATTTTAAAGTAGAGACTAAGGAAAGAAGCAATACAGAGAAGATGACGCCCACTAACTAGATAGACTGAGTGTTAGCAATAACTGGAAGCAAGCCGCACAAAACAGAGACAGATGGAAATAGCTGAGGGAGGACTATGTCCAGAAGTGGACGCATACAGATAGATGATGATAATGATAATGTGTATTTCCAGGTTGAATTTCTACCCAGAAGTAAAGCGTAACGCCGCTGTATGTTAGATCTCATACGCACCACTCTAGACAGTTAGTATTAACTTTAGGAATTTGAAGCACTGAGGTAGGTAATAAGAAATTGCCTATCTGTTAGGGATTATAATTTAAAAATAACTTCCATCTATACAAAATAAGATTAGTTCAGTAGTTGTCAGATGATGATTTCGATAGACTTAAAGAGTTTGCTAATATAACGATAGAAAAATGTTACAATCAAAAAAATCTCAATTTTTTAAGTTAGGTTATGTTTTGCGATGAACCACTTTTTTAATTAATTAAAAGATAAATCGGTAGAATTGTAGATACTAGTCACATAACAGTCCTCGTTGGATGCGTGAATACTATACAGAGTATTCAGAAAAACTTAATGTATGGGGAATTTCTATTAACATACGAAACAGAGATTAAAATTTTAAGACACAGAGTAAATATTTGAGGTTAAAATTTTACTCTAGAGTATAAATTCAACGAAGTAAAAATTTAACTGTTAAATGACAAATGTCTAAAATAAAAAATGTATTAATAAATTTCGATTTAGCAATGAGTCCCACTAAAGATTTAGATGAAATGTGTTAGACACATGCTACAATGCCGTACCTGTATTATAGCCAACATAGAAATTTTTATAACGTGAGGATATCTTAAAATGGCATCGTAAATAAATAATTAGTACAAATCCATGTTCATAATTATTTTTTGTTTTAGTCCTTTATATATTTTTACACTTATTTTTTAAGTATTTAAAACTATTTTTAATAGTTATGATATCATACAGACCATTCAGAAATTTAATATTCCTTTCTGAACGCAAGTATGCACTTCGGAAAAGACCACCACGCTTTTCACCACCGTTTATGCTAAAACTCTATCCTGGAAATTTCAAGCGGAACCTACAAGAAACAGGATCCTTAATGTTGTTTTATACAAAAGGGTTGCAAAAACGATATATGTAGTATATCTTAAATAAAATTAATAATAAATAATAGTATGCGGTATTCAAATAAGAGAAATAAAATAAGAGTCATTATTAAGCCAAAAAAAATTAGAATCAACTGATAAAGAATTACTCAAACTACACGCGGAAATAAAAAAAAAATAAAGTAAGACCTAAATACCTATTTAGGTTTTACTATTTTAAAATTTATTTGTAATTTATTATCACCACATTCTCAAGTGATCTAAACCACAGTATAAAGAGGTTCCAGAGGAACCTCTTTATACTGTGTCTAAACTGCCGAAACATCTGTAGTAATACAGCTTATTTCAAATCGAGTGGCGAGTCCTTCTACGAAATATTTAATCGCGCAGACCATAAAATATCTATGATAAGACCCATGCAGTGGGGTTGCAATATTAAACAAATTAAATTATTTGAAATCGCACTAATTACAAAATTATTACTTAAATAATAAATGGAGTTTGATTGTACACAGATTATTTTATAGATACCAATCTTTTTGTTTGTTGTAATACCATCTTTAATAATTAATACTCTATAAAGTTTGGTAACAGTTAATTTCCAATTTAGTATTAGTTACCGTAAATATAAAGGCATTATTAATGATTCCTTAACGACTCGTTCAGGACATACAAAAAACTGATAAGAACTATTTCCGAAAATTTCTAGTCATTGGATTTTAAACGAATTCGTAATTTAGTCTCATTATGTTGTCGAGCCTCAACAAGAAAGGTGCTACTACGCGTATTAAAATTATTTTGTAGAATGGAAATGGTTAAGTGTAGTACGAGTAAACAGATCAGATTGACACCAGAATCCAAAGGAATGGTTTACAATGTATTTAAATACATGAAAATACTATTTCCTGAAGATAATCGACAGTGAACGTGCGAGTGAAGCTACTGGAGTTTTGTTACTTACAGTAGAGAGGATTATTCAACGAGCGAGTATATTAACAAACGCAGAGTCAAATAATACACTAAATTTTCAGCTATAACACTTGCTAAAATGAAAGCAATCGCGACAGACTTGAGGAAGTATGAGAAACAGTTCATTAGAAATACCATTCATCGTTTTCATAAGACTAAACGTTGGCGTGTATCACTGAAGCTTTTTCAGAAAAGGATTTTGGAATTTAAATGAAAAAGAATGAAAGATAATCGACGTTTATTAATTAAACGGCATGATAATGCTCTACGCATTAAATATTTGGACAAAAATATTACAGAAGCGAAGGTAAGTCAATTGTTTATGTTGATGACACCTATGTAGGTACATGCAGGACCCACTACGCCCAATAGCTGGACAGATGACAGTGGCAAAGGTTTGTTCAAAAACATTTCAAAAGGAAGTAGGTTGGTTATCGTATATGATGGTAGGAAGGTGGGTTTCATACAGAATCCCCTTTTGATTTTTAAGTCAGGAGCTAAGACAGGAGATTATCATGATGATATGAATTTAAAAAATTATGAAAAATGAATGAAAGAACGGTTAGTTCCCAATTTGCCTATTTTTACTGATAATGTGTCATATCATGATGTACAAATTAATAAAGCACCAGTAATTCTAAAAATGGTGGATATGATATCTTGGTTGACAGAAAAAAATGTCAAGGTTGAAGATAAATATTTGGAAAGTGAACGTCGCATAGATGAAATTACTGAAGAATTAAGGATTGAGTTAAATGATTGTAGTGACGACGACAGTGCATCTGATTAAGAAATGAATAATATAATTTAACATTACCATGTACTTATGTAACCTATGTGAATATAAGTTTTCCAAACTCTGCTGTATGTACATAATATTTTTTTAATTTATTACAATTATTTCGTATATTCTTCTATTTAACTTTGTGACGTTTAAGTAAGAAATAATATAAATAATAAAGATTTTAAAAGTTAAAATAATCTGTGTAATTAATATTTATTAATGCTGTAATCTGTAATATGTATCTATGGTTTCACATACAGACAATGTATGTATGTAATATTTTATAATAATATATATTAAAATGTAGTACAATATGGCCAAAAATATAATCTAATATTGTTTAATAAATTGTGTGTACATATTTTTAACAATTTGATTTAAACTATAAGTATCTCTTGGAACGCCACTGCTTTGTTTGGTGGGGCTTTACTATTCCTAGAAATTTCCGCCACTACATTTGAAACATACTCTAATAAATTTTAATAAATATTGTGAAAGTTTTGAAAACAAACATTTTCAGTGTTTTATTGTTAGATAAAATGAATTTTCATCAAGTAACGGTCGAATCCACTAACTAAATACCTAGTTATGTTATACTAGGTCGGTAAAGTAACTTTCATCGAAAGAGTCTGATATTACGAGTAGAGCGAGCGAGGCAAGTAACAGACTAATATGATAAACAGTATTTATTGAAGTGGTGCATACAAAACTTTATCGCCAACCATAAAAATATTAACAAATAGTTATATTTTATGGAATCTTTTTATTGCACGAACAAATATACAAAAAATATATAGTCATAAATACATGGACATGTACTTTAACACTTAACGAAATTTTAATTTTAGACAAAATAAAAATTGCATATGACGGTGGTGACAGGCGACTTTTGTATGATGGCCGCTTTCCATTTTTAATCTGTTAACAACTAACAATTACTGAATCGGTAAAATATATTAAGTTTTGATTTATTTGGTATGAATATAAATATAAAATACTACAGAATTCTACTTCTAGAAATGAATTTAATGATTAATAACTTTATTTTTGGACAACATTTTTAATTTTTTTTAAATTTTATCTGACTCATTTATATTGACAATTCAGACATACATCATGCATTTTAAAGTAGACGACTTTAAAATGATATTGCCAATATTGTTGAGTTGTGCTCCTGGGACGACTTTACTTATAAGATAGTTCATTCGATTACATGAAATCAACTTTAACTTGAGCACAACATTTAAATATTTTTAATAATAATAAGATAAAATTTAAGTTCATTGAAATAAATAATTGATTACTGCCATCGCGATTGACCACTGACAATCAACTTAATTAATATTTGCGACAGATAAAGTTTATCTTCTTTCAGTACAATAAAATGTTATTTTATTCGATAATGAGTACAATAATGAATGACTTTAATGACGGTTGGCGATAAAATCAATTATATAAATCATTATTATGACATTAATAGTTTTAAAGTATAGTAAAGACCACGTATCCTGTCAGGTTTGGGAATAAACAATGATCGGTGTGCCTGAAACAATTGTTGCTTTAACATTTCACTTGAGTCACTTGAATCAGAAGTTCTAAGTCACTTGAAAATTAAATTATTTAATTTCCTATATTTTGCTTTATTATATAATTTATTACACAATATTTGATTTATTGTTTTTATATAATTTTTTATTAATTTTAAATTTAATTAATTTTAAAAATAAAATTGATTTAAAAAAAAATAATAATTTAGTTTATTAGTATATTATTCATCGCACATATATAATGTATCGTAAGTCATTATAATATGTGAGTAGAACGCTATAGTGGCTATACTATGTCCACGATAGTCAAATAAATTTATTTAAATTTACGAATCTAACACTTTTTTTAATGAAAATATTGAAACTACTTAATATACTAAATACTAAGTAAGAATACTAGATTAACTAAATAATAAATAAATTAAACATTTAAAATAAACTTAAATTAATCAAAAAAAGGACAGTTACATCTTAAATCTTTAGCATCGTCTGTTTTGCTTAAAAATTTATAGAAGGCACAGATTAAAGCAAAAATCTGAATTTTGGTTTCGCCAATAGAAAATCTACTTTCGTCATAAATTAATTAGTTTTATTTATTAATATTTATGGTAATCTTTGTGTTTGTACTTTAGTGTAAAGTGAGTAATAATATCTATTACTTACTGTATGACGTCACCCAATGAAAATGCTTTTATTAAATATCTGATGCTTCACTATCAGAGTTCTCCATATCCAAATTATCTAGACGAATAATAATAATTATTATTATATAATTTGGCGCAATTATATTTCATTGTAGTGAGAATGGTAGGGCGGAAGATAAATTCATGGCCATATTTACGAGCCATTTAGTCGATGATAAATTTGTATTAAATTTTGCATGCTTTACATATTTTTACTAAATGGACTATTAAAAATATGTTATTGTGATTATTTTTTTTTCTGTTAAAAAATTTTCTTTAAACCATTTTTTTTAGAATATTTATATCCATATTTCCATAGTAATCGTATGTCTTTTTTGTGAACAAAAAATTTAAATTGGCGTCTAAAATATTGACAAATAGCTTGCCGAATCCCTCCATAATTACAATGGCTATGCTCCTAGAAGTTAGTAACTCTCCAAAATTCTCAAGCCACAACTTAGTATGCGACCCATATTATCGTCAATAAATGCTCTGAATACGATATAGCTCAGTTTCTAACGAACATTCTTTCACAGGTATACAATTATAATAATCACTTTAACATAACAGATTATTTCCAGTTCAGTGAATTTATTAATAATTATTAATTACCAGTGACTTTGTCTGAGTACGCTTTGACGTAGTGTCCTTTTTCACAAAGCTTTCACTTTCCAGTGTATAAACTTCTCTCCGCAACCATTGGAATCAAATCCAACTCCACAGTCCGGTATCTCGGGAAACTTTCTACGAATTATTAAAATTAACTTTTCACACAAATCGTCCCTAACATTTCCAACTATTGAATGTGAAAAATCGGGTTTTTCAGATTCGATACCTTGTCCTTGCATTAGACGTGATACACCTTGTAGCAAAATATCGAAATTGTAGCTTGAGAAGGAACTCGTGTAAATTTTGTTTAAACCATCGAATATGAACCTTTTGTCATTTTGTTTTGGTCAAAATATCGAATATACTGCAAACTGACGAAAATGAAATATTCGATACTTGTGTTGTGTATAAATATAACTAAAGGTATATTTGTACAACGCAAAATGACGAATGTGTCACATTCATTAGTTTCAGTGTTGTAATTGATACAGTTATTCAATTATAATCTGCAAACTGTCGAAAAGACTAAACATTGTTGACAAGAAAAAAACGCATGTGTTCACAATAGTGTGAATTATTGCTTCCAAGAAGTTCTTTCGGTGAGGCATTTTATCATTTTGTTTTTATCGGTTTCTCATTATCTGATTATTCAGTTAACTATGTATAGCTAAACCAGAAACAGTGATTTTGTCAAAACAAGAATTATTAAAAAAAAACATTCAAAAATGCTGTCTTAAGGACGTCGTTCATATAGTGTAATTCTCCTTTCCATCAGAAACACCTCGAAAGAAAAGATGCAGCGAGAAAAAAAAAGGCATGAAGATAAACAGTCCGCTTTGGAGAATAGGAAATATTAGCATTTAATTTCGATTTTCAATTTGTTTTGTCAACGCCTAAAGGACATCTATCTGCAGGACCTTGTGTTTATGTGAGAAAACTTTTTATATTTTGGCCATTTATTATTTAAGAGAAGGGATCGTCCAGTGTTTCATATAGGGTGGAACCGAACGAAAACGCGGTGGTACTGAAATTGCTACATGTATATTTAAATACATCATGTTTTACCCTCATATTGAACACGTCAAACAAAAGTGATGTCCGACAATTGTAAAGGACAACAGACAATTTTGCTTTTACTGCAATGTGTCAATATGTTGTTAATTGTCACCCAAATTTAAAAACAATTGACCATGTGTTTTTTGTACCGGGTCACTGAGAAATGGATTGCGATTCTGTCGATTCAGAAATTGAATCTTATTGAAAAAATCCCCTGTATAGGTACACCCTTGAAGGATGGGCACAAATCATAAGACTTGCACGCACTAAGCCATGTTGAAGGATGGGCACAAATCATAAGACTTGCACGCACTAAGCCATGCCCGTTTGAAGTGATATACCTACTTCATAACGACTTCTTAGATTTCAAACAAGGAAAGGTGACATTTGCACTAGAAAATAAAATAAAACCAAAGAACAAACAAAATCAATATGAAAAAGAAGTAAAAGATGAAGAGCAAACAAGTAATTCAAATACTAATTTTAAATATAGTGGTGGTATACGGTACCAGTATCGGCAAAATGAAAATAAATTTTTATGAAAACTAGAATTGATAGAAACTTTTTATCGCTTGAAACCAAACAAAAAAGAGGCAAACAAAATAGTATAAAAGTACATGTGAACAAAACTTATTACCTAGGCCATACCACCAATATTACCAATATTTATACCAACATCTAGTACTGCCAGAGATTGTCTTCCAGAACGTGACGCAACTATAGGCAACGATATCGTTTCATTAAAAATTTAAAACTTTTAATTTACCATTATTTTACAATAATTGAGGGTCATGACTGAATACTTGAGGTATCTACAGGACGTGAAGTTCCATCATTATTGTTTTTTACGTTTCTAATTACATCAATTTTCTAGCAATACATACTTTCATAAAAATACTTTTAACAATTTTTTTAAACATAATTTTTCCATTTTATCCTACAACTTTAATTTTTAATTAAATCATTTGTAATAAACTTTGTTAGAACATTAAAATTATTTTAATATTCCTCATTTTTAATTAATAATATAAACGTGTTTTATTATAACATTAGACCAATATGAACTGTCGAAAATGCCACATTCGCAATTTTGAAACATTGCACCAAATGAATGTGTTAAAATTCTACCAATATAACCTGACGAAAATGCCACATTCGCAATTTTGAGACATTGTACCAAAACAAATCGTTGATTAACACAAAAAGCAAAGTATCGAATGTGATTTTTTGGAAAGAAAAAAACAGTAAACAGTTTAATTCTTTTATCAATCTAACAAGGATTAAACATTGAATATAAAAAATATAAAAATTTTTCCATTTGTCAAGGCGCTAATTTAGGATTCCCTAAAAAAGAGTTTTATTGCCCTCCTGAAAAGTACTACTTTTCACATTCGATAGTTGGAAATGGAAGGGACGAAATTATTTAATTTTCATTGACGAATATTGTAGTTACCTATAAGATTTTCCCTATTCTAAGCAATTTTGAACTAAACGATCTTATTAATGAGAGTATCAAGAAGTTAAATTTCCAGGTTCCCTTTGTAAAAGGGTATGTCGACGACCTGATTTTAGCAACTCCGCCGAAACAGACTGTGACACTTTATCAGTTTTTAACTGCTTTAATCCTCGCGTGCAATATACATGTGAATTTATTAAGGCTAATAACGGTGTTCCGTTTTTAAATATGCGAATTATTCGCACACATGATAACAGATTAATCACTAGCTGGTACAGATAAGAAATAACTAGCAACCGTTTCTCAAATTACCATTCGACACATCCAATCAGATATAAACTTAACCTTGCACTTTGACACAGCCACTTCACAAAGAAGAATTTCACAATCTACTGAAGTCCATTCTTATAGGTATTTTTTTATAACTCGTATCCCGCATCCATCATCAAAAATAACTAATATTTCATCAGAGCTATTGCACGTCTATCGGAATCAATAGAACATTATTACAGTTAATTCAGTATCTCTACTTCGTCAGCCGTTTGAGCTGGTTCCGATTTAAACCAAAAAGTCCAACTAATGTCTCCAATATCTTCCCACGTTGAGTGGCTCGAGCACAGAGGCAAAAAATGCTACCAAGTTTTTAGACAGTTTTTAGGTCGCTAATAAAATACGACTTGTAATGGCCATAGCCTACGTTTGAATGCATACGGCAATAGAAGAAGAAATTTGTTACTAATTAGCTACCACTACTACCACCACCAACCTAAAATTGGTTAAATATTACTTGTATGTGGTTTTTTTTGTGGTACACCGTTAGGTGTAAGTTAGATATTGATTTCCAACATTGATTGTTACTTACAAATTAGTGTTTCATTGATAGAAGGTTACATCTTTTTTTATGGATATACATAAAAGAACATAAAAATACTTGATGTATAGTTGTTAATATCTTCCTGTTAGTAACAATTTATTTTGTCTTTTTGTTTACTATAAAATAAAAATATCAAACACAAAAATTTTCCAATACCTACGAGTACGTTTCAAAGTTATGATAACAACAGTTTTTTCATTCACAGCTTCAATTTGTTTTTGTCAAAATAGCCGTTTTGTTGTTCTGTTCTTTTAGTTAATTTTTTTAAAACCCATAACCATTCCAATCCATAACACTGATGTACTCAATTGATTTGAAATAGTTTAACGTTTCTTTTGACGTTTATTCAGCGTGTAGTGTCATTTGTTCATTTTATCATAAAAAACCTTATTCATGTAAAGGAAAAAAATAGGTAAAAAAAACTATAGTAATTCGATTATTTATTTGTTCGGTTTTTTGAGCCTTGTTTCCTTTTACAATGGGTAGGATGCTAACCTGGCCCATCAACTCTCCTCTTTTATCTGGGCTTGGATAGTCGAAGACGTCTTACACCTACTGTATCAAAGAAACATACTAATCAATATTATACAAACCATCGAAAACATCTACCTCCAAAATCGAGTACAGACAAAGATAAATGGAAAATTAACACAGTATATACCAGTACAAAGCGGAGTCAGACAGGGTGACTCGTTGAGCCCACTTCTCTTTAATATAATAATGGACGAAGTAATACAAGCAATACGTAAAGGCATGGCTACAGTATGGGGAACAAAGAAATACAAAAATTATGTTATGCAGACGACGCCGCATGAATCGCCGAGACAGAAGACGAGCTCCAAAGATTAACACATATCTTCAATACAACAGCTAAGAAATACAATATGATAATATCAGCAGACAAAAACAAATGTATGACAACCTCTAAATACCCACTACGGTCTAAAATCGAAATTGATGGGAAAACAGTAAAGCAGGAAGCAATGTTTAGATATCTAAGAAGAGATATAACTAGTTACAAAGATGTTGAAGAAGAAGTACGACAGCAAAGCTTAAAAGCAAGTTAAGCGGCGGGTTCTCTTATGATACAATCTGGAAGAACAAACACCTAAGACAAGATACAAAAACAAGAATCTATAAAGCAGCAGTCACACCTATATTAGCATACGCGACGGAGACAAGAACTGACACATCTAAAAAGAGAAGACTGCTAGAAACAACAGAGATAAAAATACTCCGACCAATATCAGAGAGAAGTCTATTGGATAGGGAGAAAAACGGAAACATAAGAGCATGAAATATAGAATAACGAACATATCAGTAGAATGGCAGTGGATAGACTAGTACAAATAGCACGAGATAAGTCACTAAATGGACGAATAAGTATTGGCAGACCAAGAAAAAGATGGTGCGACAATTAAGGAGGCTAATATTAAAGAAGAAACAGGCTTTAAAGCCTACATACTAGAAGGAAGAAGAAGATCTATTTGATTTGTTTAAATAAATATTGTTTTGATTTAACTAAGTTAAAAACAAATATGCCACCAATTCGACACTGCGATGATGCCCAAGCAGCACAGGGCACCATAAGACAGACAATTTTGTATAGAGGCCTAGACAAGGACGCCCAAGGTGCACAACCGCAATTGATGACCATTTTTTGTTCTTAATTCTACAAGAAATCGCTCATTGACATTGATGCACCTCAGAAATGAGCTACTAAATGTCAGACAAGTTATTGTGAGTTTAAAAACAGTTAGATGATGACAAAAAGAAGCAAACTTAAATCCTAGTTGCCCTGCAAAAGTTCCACGTCTTCTCCAAAATCATAACGCTTACCGTTTAGAATTTGCAAGAAGACATTCATTGGAATATCGACAACTGGAAAAATGTTCTCTTCACTGATGAGACCAGCATCATATCACATAAGCCAGATGATCAAAACCACGTCTATAAAAGAGTTGGAGAACGATTCGCTGCCTGTAATCTTGCCCAAACCGTTAATTTTTGAGGTAGAGGCATAATGCTTTGGAAAAGTATTAACTGGGAGGGACACTTTGCACTTGTGGAAGTGATTGGATAGATAACTGGTGACACTTACGTTCCAAATATCCTGCAAGATCATGTTTTGCCGTATGTTGATTACATTGGATATGGCAGATTCATGTTAATGCACGATATTGCTTGACCATATGCTGCTGTAATAGTAATTATCTTGAGATCCAAATTCGAAGATTGGACTGGCCACCATTTAGTTCGCTTTTAAATCTAATAGAGCACACGTGGGATCAGCTAAAACGCTGCATACGACAAATAAATCCGGTTCCAAACACGATAGAGCAGCTTCGACTTGCTACACAGAATAATTGGAATGCAATTTGTAAAAAAATTACTTGGAAGCTTACCTTCCTTCCTTGAGAAGTACGCAAGCAGTAATAAAAGCTAGAGGGATAACAGTCGACACTGAATATGCACTTGTTTCAATTAAAAATACTTATTTAAGCAATTTAAGTTAGCATTTAAGGGTAGAGTAAAAAAACTTTATTTACCTAGCATTAAGCATCATTTTTTTGCAATTTTTTTCGCATAAAAACTTAAAATTGTTTATTAAACATTTTTAAAATAAACTCTTTTCCACAATAAACTATTTGGTTGACCACAATTTATTAAAAAAAAAAAAAATAGAAAATTCTAAAATATTCGATATTTTTGTCCTTAAGTGTATATATCAAAAACTGTTACAATCAAATATGTTATAAAATGTTCAAATTTTCAGTGTTACTAAGGAAAATAAGAATACATTTTTTATCAGAAATTTGTTTTATTTGTGATGTAAATAATTAAAAACAGTTTCTATGGTTTAAAAATTGTATCTTAAAGTCGTATTTCCATTTAAAAATTCAAACAAACTGAATAAAAATAAGATAAAAGATTTTATTTTATAGTTATTATAGCTATTCTAATGACCCTGGGCCTTAATCAACGTCTTCTCTTTCTTATTTAACAATGTTAGAGACGTAGACTATAGTTTATTTATTTTTGCCGTTACCTATCCAAAAAATCCATTAAAAGTTCAAATGAAGAGTCTTGTGTCTACACATACAACTTGGCATATAGAAGTAACTAGGAGAGTGGCAGGAACGTTAAAACACTCTTTTGTCTACCGGAACTCCCGTTTCATTGTCAACTTTTCATCCTACTTGACGTCTTTCAGTTCGCGTACAAAGAAAATTGTTAGCGACCCCTAGGGAGTTGGAAGTTGGATGTGACTTGAAAACATAAATATGTTCCTTGGTGGTTTTCGTTTGCAACAAAGTAACTTGTCTAAAAAGAAAGGATTCTAATATGTGCCAATTCACCGATTTACGCAATCTTTCGGAATTACAAATAAAAATAAATAAAGCTTATTCCTTTTATATACCTTTATAAAGCCTTATAAAAGTCTCACAATAAGATTGGTCATAAGCAGGGTTCTGATAATTATGCATTTAAAATTGGTGCATTGTGTTGCGGTGGTTAATAGGTTTCGGTTGCATGTAATTTCAAATAATATTCTTTCTCCATTAATTAGTACTTTAATGGGAATAAGGCACAATTAAAGTTTAAAATAAGTTTATTGACGTTTCAATTTCTACTTCGGAAATCGTTATTTTTCTCTTAAACAAGTTTAGAAAACTGTTTCTTTTAAAAAGTTGTTCACACATAAAATGTTTTAGGAAAGAAAAATCCTAAACCTTTCGTTCTAATCAGCAAGAGGATGTTTTTAAACGGTGACCTAATTTGAAATAGTTTAAAAATTTTCTTCTTTAGTATTTGACGAAAGAAAGTTTCTGTAAGTATTTTTTGATTTCTTTTTCGTAGTTAGTTTCGTAGTTCTTCCAGTCCCCCCCAAAAAAGTAATCCCTATTTACGACCTTGCCCTCCAACCAAAACACGAGTAGCAATTCGCAAAAGTTTCAGATTTTTTCTTTACCTTATCTCCAAGCCTAGTAATTGTTCAGTTCCCCTTTTAGCCCCCTATAAGCAAGTATTCTTATTACAATTGATAAACGATTTTCGAAGTAAAAATTAAAACGTCAATAAACTTATTTTAAATTTCAATTGTGGCTTATTCCCATTAAAATAGTAATAACTTTAAGATGCCACAAAAAAATAGATTTAGAACAATATTTTTTCTACATCACAATATATTGATTTTTATGCACTATTACATATTAAAAACTAAATTTTCATTTTTCTAAGTTTGTTAACTACATTTTTAAAATAATAAGCTCTCTACATATAATCTAAAGAAAATATAAGGTATGAGCTGGTACAGTTTTTCCCTGACATTGCCCCTGGCGGCCTGACGCCGTTTTCAGGCCAATAAAGCGAATTTACCTTATGCTTTATATATAGTAACATGTGATATGTAGCTATACGTTCAGTAATAATGAAGAATGTAGTGCCGTTTTGGTAGTCCTTTTGTTTGTTTTTTTTATCTAAATTTATTCGTTATATCCTTCCCTTTTATTTGCTATGTCGCATGTTAGGATTCGATCAGTTGTATATTTTGTATTTAGTCTGAGGCCTTCTGTAAGTCAATAAATCAAAATTTGTCTAACGGTAAATTAATTTTTATACATATCTCCTATGATATCTGTAATATCTCCTATATCGATATACAGTCATCAATAATGAAGATACTGTGTAGTGCCCTTTCAGTAGTTTTATTTTTTGCCATGTTAGGATTCGATTAGTTGTTCATTTTGTGTATAGCCAAAGGCCCTTTTCAAGTCAATAAATTAAATTTTGTCTTATATTAAATCTATTTTTATCTATAGTGCCGTATGATATCTCGTCTGTTGCTATACGTTCATTAATAATGAAGATACTGTGTAGTGCCCTTTTGATAGTGGCTTTGTTTGTTTTTTGTATCTGAATATATTCCGGTATATCCTCTTCATTCATTTGCTATGTCGCATATTAAGATTCGATCAGTTGTTTATTTTTTATTTAGCCAGAAGTCAATAAATCAAAATTTGTCTTATAATAAATCTATTTTTGTTGCATCATTTTTGAAGAAGTACGGTCCAATGATTCCACCAGACCATAACGCAGTTCAAACAGTCAGTTTTTCTGAATGTAATAATTTTTCAACATACATTTCATTATCTAAACTCTAAGTAGGACAGTTTTGTTTGTTGACGTAGCCATTTAACCAAAAGTAAGCTTCATCGCTAAACAAAATTCATTTATGAAAATCGAAATCAACGACGATCTCGTTTTGGACTCACTCACCGAATCTACGCGTTGTTAGGTGATGATGTGTTATATACATTGTGTGTTAGAAGTATACAGGTGGCCTTGTGTTTAATGATATATACTCGAAAAAGGTAAGGTGGAGATATGTTATGACTTTAAGAGCTTTTTATGATGTTATATTATTATTGTTTAAATCAGATTGAAATATATTTTATTTAGGTTTTGTGTATCTTTTTTGTCATTTATTGCGTTGGTGTTTCTTTTTATTTCTATTGATTCGTATATCTCCCTCTTCTTTTTGTTTTTTTCTGTTTTTAAAATTTTGATGTTTTCAAAATCAAATTTGTGCTTCTTCCCGCTTTTATGTTTTGTGCGCGCAGTGACGTTGTTCTTGTAATATTTGTGAGAACGAATTCTGGATTGAAGCAATTGACTGGTTTGACCGATATAGACACCTTCACAGTTAGTACATGGTATCTCGTAAACAACACAAACTCCAAAACTTAAAAAATCACATGTTGTTCACAAAGAAGAGGTCTCTCAAATAATAAATTCTCTTAGTAATTTTAATTGTAGGGTCGTTCACGAAATTACTATTAAAAGAAACTTACCAAATAATTTTAACATCTTTCACTTATCTTAATTTCATTCTATCAACTGGAGCATTTTCAGAAGTACTAAAATACTTAAAATTACTACCGATCTACAAAAAAGGTGATTATGCAAAATCTGATATATATTATAGACTTAAAATCATTGTTTCTACTTTTGGGAAAGTGATTGAAAAGGTTTTTTTTTTAATTAGTTTGATGGCCTTGGCCGAGCCAATTAGCCAGACAAATTTAAAGACAAACAATTTTAACAATCAGAGGAATAAACATACAATCATCCGTACAATCTAACATGCAATTTTTAATAATATACATAATATATTTTTAATAAATTACAACTTGTTTTTTTTTCCTGCGCTAAGACATAACCCGATTCAACATCTCGGAGGTTTACATCTTCCTTTTTATTTTTTAATTCTTTTTTTTTATTTTTTTTATATATACATACATATATATATATATATATATATATATATATATATATATATATATATTTTTTTAATTTTTTTATTAATATTTTTTTCTGCTATAATACAATATTTACTTATATATAAGGGTTAGTTTTAAGCTACAATTTATATTTACAGTTTTTGATATGTTCGTAAATCGTTTTTAATATATTGATATCTCTAGAGAAAATCAAATTGTTTAGGTAGACGGGCAGTGGAATTTTTAATATATTAAGATTATCATAAAATTTGTTTATGTTTACTGATTATTATGAAACATACTGGTTATGAAACATAAATTTTATTTCTGTTTTGAGTCAAATAATATGGATAAATCAGATCATAATATGGATTTAGAAGTGCTTGTGCTACTACGAACGCGGTATTTAAGGTTGTGGGAGAGATGATTGAGGGGCTTGAACGCAGCAATCGCATAGCAATTTCTTTTTGCCACTTGTCGAAGGCTTTTGATTGCATTTTACATGACATTTTGCTCCCCGAAATTAAATTACTGTAGAATTAGAGATATCCCTCTTAAAATAACGTTTTATCTAGGTGGCACACACCAGGCGGCAGTGTCAAAAGGTCATCTCTGCGATGTTTTATCCGTTAAACATTGAGTCCCACAAGGTTCGATCTTAGGACCTCTTTTGTTTATTATTTATGTCAACGATTTGCCTAAATTCATCTCTCCGTACAAAACCGTGCAATTCGCAGATGATACGACATACCTTATATCAGAAAAAAATAATGAATATTAAAAAATGTCTCATGAGGAAGTTTCTACTAAATCTAGCTCATAGTTTGCTGCAAACAAACTAAATCTTAAATCTAAAAAACGCATAATTTGTTTATAGCTGCAAGTAATTTACACAATGATCCAGATAACAAATTTACTGTTAAACTATTGGGAATAACTATAGATAATCGACAACTGGTCGGCTTATATCTCACAACTTAAGAAAAAGCTACCAAGTTCATTATTTGTTATTCGCCGTTAGTTATCTAGAACACTGTAAACCTTTCTTTATCACATTCGAGATTATGCCTACCTACTCTGTTGATATTTCAAGTTTTAATTGAAATTCACAGAAAACGTGCCCACTTAATAAAGCTGTCTGATATCCATGTTCACAATAATCGAAACTGTCAGTACCTACGAACAAATCGCTGTAGATTAAGTCCTTCAGAAAAAAGTTGTCTTAATTATAACATTTTACATATAACAATAATTATTATAATATTTTACCAAAAATATATTAAAAAGTGTAATAGTTTCGATAAAGTTATAAAAAAAATATTTTCTAAAACATTATTTTTATTGCTCAGAATATATGACTCATTGCAGAATGTCAACTAAACTGCTTACCGTAACTTTGCCATAAATGTTTTTATGTTTAATATGTATTCTTGTTTATATATTCAAGATATGTAAGAATATTTTTTATATTCTTTTTTATATATTATTTAGTTTTTTTTTTCTTGCTACAAACAATATTTGTATCTGTTATGTAGTTAAATAAATACTCTACTATACATTGGGGTTCTAATCTTCCACTGATTTTTCATTTTTTATGTAAATTTAATAATAATAGTATATTATATAATATAGGATTATATTATATTTATATAACATATAAACATAGTATTTAATATTGTTCTGAAGCTATTTTCTTGTGGCATTGTAAATTAATTACTATTAAACTGGGAATAAGCCACAATTAAAGATAAAAATACATTTATTGACGTTTCAATTTCCACTTCGGAAATCGTTCTCAAAATACAAACAGTAAATTAAACAAATTTTGTTTTTTGTTACATAGTGAAAAATTCTTCTAATAATTTAATTTTATCTGACTCATTTATATTGACAATTCAGACATACATTATGCATTTTAAAGTAGACGACTTTAAAATGATATTGCCAATATTGTTGAGTTGCGCTCCTGGGACGACTTTACTTATAAGATAGTTCATTCGATTACATGAAATCAACTTTAACTTGAGAATATCTGTCAGAAAAAAATCATAGCATGTAATTCGTCTTTAAAAAGACAAACACATGACATGATGACAGTAAAATTCTCCTGTTAGTGATTCCATAGTAAATTATGAGGGAAAACAGGAAAAAACCTCATAATACTATCCCGACATTGTAAGTATTTGTTCGTGAATTTAGTTTACCTTCAACAAGCATCAAAATTCTGATTTTATATGTTACGTTATTTAAAAAACATAAATGATGTATCCTCTATATGTTACTGACTTACTAATACTGGTATTTTCTTATTAATAACTTCCTCTTTCAATATTGGTAACCAGATCCTACTACATTCTGCCGAAGAATTTGCGACACAATTGGCCTCATTTAACATAATTAGAGCCGCTTCTTTGATTTTTCTTTTTTTACCATCCGTTTCTTTTAGGACTACATTTGAATTACTCCATTGAACCCTATGTTCATTATCCCATGCGTGTTTACAGATTTGAGATCTATTAAATTCTTTATTTTTAATATAAGATTGATGTTCACTTATTCTAACATTTAATGACCTTGATGATTCACCTAAATAAAACTGATCGCATTCACAAGGTATTTTATAAATGCAATTCTTTGTCCTTTTTTGTTCATTGTTAGGTTTGGTTTTGGACAAAATAGATCTCAACGTGTTTGTTGTTTTGAATGTTGTTGAAATGTTGAATTTATTTCCTATCCTTTTAAGTTTTTCTGATAGTCCTTTTATATACGGTATTGTTATTTTCCTTCCTTGTGTATGCTGTAGGATCTCGTTCTAAGTTGTTCTGTTCTATTCGATCGATTGTTGAAAATTCCTTATTTATAAACGATAAAGGATAATCATTTTTTAATAAAACAGATGTTAACAAATGTTTCTCCTCCAAGAACGAATTTTCATTAGAACAAGTAATTTTGGCTCTATCGTATAAGGATTTAATTATTCCCTTTTTTATATTAATATTGTGATTTGATTTGAAATTTAAATATCTATTGGTGTGTGTTGGTTTTCTATACACCTGAGTCTCATATCCAGTATCGTTCTTAGAGATTAAAACATCCAGGAAAGGTAGCGTGTTATTATATTCCTTTTCCATGGTAAATGTTATTGTCTCTTCTTTATCGTTTATATCATTTAGGAATGTGTCCAACAACTCTGATCCATGAGGCCATATTGAGAATACATCATCTACATACCTCCACCATACTGTAGGTTTGAAATTTTGTTTAGAAATGATATTTGTTTCAAAATCTTCCATAAATATATCGGCTAAGAATGGAGATAAACTAGAGCCCATAGATTTAATTATTCCCATAAAAAGGGAATAATTAAATCCTTATACGATAGAGCCAAAATTACTTGTTCTAATGAAAATTCGTTCTTGGAGGAGAAACATTTGTTAACATCTGTTTTATTAAAAAATGATTATCCTTTATCGTTTATAAATAAGGAATTTTCAACAATCGATCGAATAGAACAGAACAACTTAGAACGAGATCCTACAGCATACACAAGGAATAATATGAGGAAAATAACAATACCGTATATAAAAGGACTATCAGAAAAACTTAAAAGGATAGGAAATAAATTCAACATTTCAACAACATTCAAAACAACAAACACGTTGAGATCTATTTTGTCCAAAACCAAACCTAACAATGAACAAGAAAGGACAAAGAATTGCATTTATAAAATACCTTGTGAATGCGATCAGTTTTATTTAGGTGAATCATCAAGGCCATTAAATGTTAGAATAAGTGAACATCAATCTTATATTAAAAATAAAGAATTTGATAGATCTCAAATCTGTAAACACGCATGGGATAATGAACATAGGGTTCAATGGAGTAATTCAAATGTAGTCCTAAAAGAAACGGATGGTAAAAAAAGAAAAATCAAAGAAGCGGCTCTAATTATGTTAAATGAGGCCAATTGTGTCGCAAATTCTTCGGCAGAATGTAGTAGGATCTGGTTACCAATATTGAAAGAGGAAGTTATTAATAAGAAAATACCAGTATTAGTAAGTCAGTAACATATAGAGGATACATCATTTATGTTTTTTAAATAACGTAACATATAAAATCAGAATTTTGATGCTTGTTGAAGGTAAACTAAATTCACGAACAAATACTTACAATGTCGGGATAGTATTATGAGGTTTTTTCCTGGTTTTCCCTCATAATTTACTATGGAATCACTAACAGGAGAATTTTACTGTCATCATGTCATGTGTTTGTCTTTTTAAAGACGAATTACATGCTATGATTTTTTTCTGACAGATATTCTCAAGTTAAAGTTGATTTCATGTAATCGAATGAACTATCTTATAAGTAAAGTCGTCCCAGGAGCGCAACTCAACAATATTGGCAATATCATTTTAAAGTCGTCTACTTTAAAATGCATAATGTATGTCTGAATTGTCAATATAAATGAGTCAGATAAAATTAAATTATTAGAAGAATTTTTCACTATGTAACAAAAAACAAAATTTGTTTAATTTACTGTTTGTATTTTGAGAACGATTTCCGAAGTGGAAATTGAAACGTCAATAAATGTATTTTTATCTTTAATTGTGGCTTATTCCCAGTTTAATAGTAATTAATAGTATTTAAATTAGAAGTACCACATGAATCTTATTATAGTTTCAGAATCTTATTTAAAAAAATCTGTCACCAAAATATTTTTTGAACAGTGTTATCAGTGACGAAAAATAATATAGGAACAAATAATGAAAGCATAAAGAATAATAAGGAAACATTATAAGAGCAGCAGAATAAAATTGTCTATCAATTAACATTATTAAATTATGTTGAATACAAATTACATGAAACACTAACATTAAAATTGGATTAATTTTAAAGAAATAACAATCCTCTCCACTCATTAGCTAGAACCTGATAAGTATATTGGATTTGGAAATAACAAAAGTTTATGAATAGAGCAAAATTTTATTCGAAAAAGTTTTAATCCGATATTGACTTTTCTGAAATTAATAACTGAAAACGAGCTATTCCTTCATCAGTGCACCAGAAATCGTTCCCTCTAAGAACTTAAAAAGTTTAACTACAAAATTACTTAGTTTCTCTGAGTCGAGCCAGGACAAAAGTACGCCTTGACTGTGACAAAGAGTTTGGAAGTTTTAAAATGCAAAGGCTACAGCGAGCAAACACAAATAACGGATTTTAATTAATTATTATGCTCAAAGAAAAACTGAAAAATGTTAATTAATTCTCAGTTTAAATGAAAAAAGTTATACTTTTGTTATAACTAACAATGCATGCATAAGAAACTAGATGTATTTAAACAAAATATTAGGCAAAATAGGAGATACGATTCAGAATCTCATTTCTAAGATATTTAAAATTTAGTTCTACTTTCATTCTCGAAAACGTTTCTGTGACGGTGTAACATTAAATTTTTACTATAGAGTCAAATTATTATTATTTTTTTATTAGTAAAAGATGTCGCATCCACCAAAAGGTTATTAGCGACGGAACAAAATATAAATAACAAAGTTAGACACCTACAGATTGTACAATATGTTTATGGATCGAGATAATTCACTATATTTTCATACGAACAGTTTTGACCTAGACCTGTGGTAGAGCGTTTGGGATCTTGTAGCGCTGTCTTTCTTGGTCATATTTACTACAAATTATTAAAAAGTATTGGACTGTTAATTGGACGTTACACTGATCACATATAGGTGGATTATTCTTTGTGAAAAGGTAGGAGTGCGTTAATCTAGTATGTCCTAGACGTAAACGCGCAACCGCAATTTGTTCCCGTCTATTGCGCGACGATGGAAAAAACTGAGACACATTATTTTTAATTTTATTCAGCTTCTTCATTTCCTATTATTCCAACGTGTGTGTGTGTGAAGGAACCCATAAAAACTGGACGCATCTTCCATGTTCATGAGCTTGGGAAAGCTGGTATTTTAGCAACTTTTCAAGAGGATATTTCGGAAAAATGTGTTTTAATGAGTTTAGAGAGCTAAGGAAATCTGTTATGATAAGGGCTTTTGTGAGTGTAAGCTCGTTAATAAGTTTCACAGCACGGTATATGGCGTAGAGTTCAGCTGAATATGTGCTGCATTCTGAGGGTAAACGGAAAAGAAGATTGTTTTCTGAAGAAACGATTGACGCACCCCATTCCGTCTTGGGGTTTACATGCATCTGTGTAGATTTTATGGTAGTCGGGGTACTTATTTATGAGGGCCTTAAACTTGGACCGAATCAGAGAATGATGTGTATTAGATTTATCTATATACTCTAGAGATGCATCACAAGTTGGTATATCGACCAGCCAAGTCTCGGGGTATTTAATATCCGAGGAGAAAACCTCCGGAAAATTAATGTTTAGGTTTTGAAGAATGGATTTAATTCTTTCGTAATATGGTTTTTTAGTATAGCGAATATCTTGGAATAAGTTTACATATTTATTTGTAAAAGTATTTTGATATATCGGTTTTGAAATATTTCCACCGACTGAGGTTGCATGTGATAGAGCGAGGTACATGCGGCGGTGATGTATGCGATGGTTCTCCTAAAAGAGTATAAATGCTGGATACAGGTATAGTTGGGAAAGCCCCTAAGATTAGTCTAAGACTTTTATTATGAATAATATCTAATGATTTCAGTAGAGATTTATTAGCAGTGGAATAGGCAATTGCTCCATAATCTAGCTTGGAACGTACTAAAGATTTATACAAGAGGAGTAGAGTGGATTGGTTTGAGCCCCAGTTTTTATTACAGAGAGATCTTAATACGTTTAATCTTTTATTACAGGAAAGGATAAGTTGTGAGATGTGATTTTTCCATGTTAACTTTGAATCGAAGATTAAACCCAAGAATTTGTGGTGTTCTCTAAACTCCAGCTGTTTCTCATACATTCTTAGGATAGGAGGTTGTGGCAAGGAGCTTGAAGATAATACGACTCCTATTGATTATTCTGTTGAAAATTGAAATCCTGTAAAGTTGGACCAATTTTCGAGAGTATCTAAAAAGTTTTGAAGAATTGATGACATTGAGGAAATATTTTTACCTTTAATAGATACCACTAGGTCATCAGCGTATAAACGAGCCTGTAAAGGTGCTTGAATGTTATTAATGATGTCGTTTATTACTACCAGAAATAGTGTTGGACTGAGTATGGATCCTTGGGGTTTACCATTTTCCAAACTATAAATATTTGAAGAGATATTATTTATTTTTACTTGAAAAGATCTGTTATTTAAAAAGTTTTGTATGAAAGCAAGGCAGTGACCTTGAATATTCCATTTATGAAGTTGTCTTACAATGTTGTATTTCCAAGCTTTATTAAATGCACGTTTTAAGTCAAAAAATATAGCAACACATTTTTGGTTTGTAGCAAGAGCTTCATGTATTTCACTTTCCAAATCTAAAATGTTGTCTGTGGATGACCGATCTTTTCTAAAGCCATTTTGCTCCGAGATTAAGAAATTGGAATTTTCTAATTTTCTAAAACCCATGAGAGTCTGGAGTTAACAATATTTTCTAGTAATTTGCAGGTTGTCGATGTCAGAGATATGGGTCGATATGATTCTGGGTCATATTTAGGTTCATTAGATTTTAGGAGAGGAATGACTATTGCATTTGACAAAATAGCTGGCCATTGGTGGTGAAGCCAAATTCTGTTGAATACGTTTAAGAGATACGTTATGGCTGAAACAGGGAGATGTTTCAGAAATGCTGAAAGAATATCATCAGGCCCAGAACTAGAGTCCTTCAAGTTAAGAATAGATGAGTTTATCTCTTAAAAAGTGATGGGATGGTTTAATGAATTATTTTGTGCTTCAAACAGATAAATGGAATTTTGTTCGGGGAATTCTTTGGCTTTGAGAAAATTGGTAGTATACTGTTGATTCGATGAGTGGCTTTGATAGATTCTTCCAAAAATGTTTGCAATATCGCTGCTCGATGTTATGAAATTATTATTTTCTTTTAGCCCCGTGAAATTATATGAAGTATGTAAACCAGAAATTTTCCTTACTTTGTTCCAGACATCAGAGAGGAGGTATTGCTATTAATTTCCGATACGTGTTTGTTCCATGAATATTTTTTAGCCGTTTTGACAGTTAGCTGTGTCCTTGCTTTAAGCATTTTGAATTTTAATTTATTATCGGATGTTTTATGTTTTTTGTATCGGTTTAGGGCTGATTTACTTTCACGGATTGCTGTCGCACAACGGTCATTCCACCATGGTACAGGACATCGGCCTTTAACAGATTTAGATTTACCAATAAATTTGTGGGCGGCGCTTAAGATAAGTTGATTAAACTGCTTTACATTCGAGTTAACATCGTCTGTTATATGCAAACTGGAAATGTTATTATCGATATATTGGGAGAATTTTTGCCAATTTGCATTTTTTATTCTCCACTTAGATATTAATATGGGTACTGATGAGGGATAATTATGGTTTCTAATTAGGATTGGAAAATGGTCACTACCATATGTATAGGTTTGAGCATCCCAACTGAGACAATGAGCTAAATTTGGGTCGCAGAGAGTTAAATCAATGCATGAGGAATATCCTGTTGAAATATTGAATCTTGTAGGGCTACCATCATTAAGAAAATTTATATAGGTTGATCTAAGATATCGGCAATACTTGAACTTCTGACAGACGTGTGATCTGAACCCCATATTATGTTGTGAGCATTAAAGTCGCCTAGAATTATACGAGGACGTGGCAGTTGCTCTAATAACCTGCAAAGGCTATCCGAACTTACTTATTTGTCACAAGGAAGGTAAACATTGCAAATAGATACTAAACTGGTAGATATGATTCTGATAGCAACGGCCTCCAAATCACTGACTATTGGAATTTGTATCGCCTTGATGGATTTGTTTACTAGTATTGCTACACCACCGCTTGCACGACTTGCATCTGTACGGTCTTTGCGGAAACAGGTAAAATTTTTTGAATTGTACAACTGATTGGTCTTTAAGTTTGTCTTTTATAGACAAATAATATCTGGAGAATATTCAGATAAAAGAAGCTGTAGCATAGGGAGGCGATGGAAAAATCTATCAATGTTCCATTGAAGTATTGATTTGAATGCTGTTAATAGATTCGGAGTTAGATGAGACTGAACAATTGTCTACAGAAGAGTCACTATCTAAGTCAGAAATCTCTTTCCCTAAATGGTTGAGTAGTTTCTTTTAAAGTTTTGTAAACTTGCTTTTTGTAGATCTATCATTTGGATATTGATAGCTGCTTTTTAAAAGATGGAGTATACCAGCCATATCAGTTGTGAATTCTTTAACGACGCTAACAGTGTCGGGGGAGCCTTGGACATTATCAATCAGTAAGGACAATTGGTGGAAATTTAAAACGAATGGTGGAGTATGATTATCAATGAAATTTTCAAGAGTTTCCCGTGTAGATGGGACTTGAGATGAGCGCGGTTTTTTTTTGTTTAGAGGGTTTGGGTTTTGCAAACAGATTTTCTGATGAAATTGCTGAGTCTGAAGGAGGCGTGTCGATCTCACCAATACTGCGTTTTATGGAAGAAGTTGCATTTTCGCAATTGCTATTAGAGTTTTCCCGTAGATGCTGTGGCTTTATTATATTTGGAAGTACTGGAGCAAACTCATTGGTAGTGACAGAAGTCGAGCTGGAAGTTTTATTTGTAAGATTGGTTGAAATGGTTGTTTCAAAAAAATTGTGATGATGTATCAGTTTTATTAGAAATTTCTGCAGTTGTATCTAATGGAAAAGGAGCTGATACATTGGAAAATATTGCTTCCGAAGTTTGTGAAAAAGGTATTGCCTCTGAATGAGGTTGATTAAAAGTGTTGCTATGAGTAGGAGTATTAGTAATTTCTTTGTCATGGAGATTTGTAGGTGTAGGTGATATGCTCGGATTTGATAATAGATAACTTGACGACTGCTGGGTGTTTGGTACCTTGTGTAGTATATTTGTTGACGCTGTTTGATTTGGTACTTTATTGTTTGACTCAATATGAGTTGATTCCATTACTGAACTGTTTTTGCATTGGGATGATATGTGCCCT
Source organism: Diabrotica balteata (assembly GCA_918026665.1). Taxonomy (NCBI): domain Eukaryota; kingdom Metazoa; phylum Arthropoda; class Insecta; order Coleoptera; family Chrysomelidae; genus Diabrotica; species Diabrotica balteata. Next base: position 70,853,185 of record OU898277.1, read on the forward strand.
GTATTTTTGCAAATAAAGCAGGTGAGTGTACCTTGTGACAAAAATATGCGGTAAGGTGTTTGGTCGAAATTTATTAGAATAGAATTTGGAATTGGTGATGTTATAGGGCTTATATAAACTTGCCTCCGAAAGCTCAATATGTGACTATATTCGAAAAGAGTCGAGCTAATTTTCAGAAGTCAAAATATTATAAGGTTAAATTTTTACTCTGTGTGTTAAAGTTTTACTCTTTGAATCGGTATACACATTGGAAATTTTGATATATCTTATGCTAGAAAAAGCTATTTTGTGCTCGTGCTCGTGCGGTGCTCGTTTATTTTCTCCCCTGATTTCTGAAAATGACCATTAGTAGAATAAGTTGCAGGAAAAATAGAAGTTACTTTAAAATTTAAGTTACTATGATCATACATACATATTTATTTTTCAATATTTAAATCTTCGTGTTAATCATTTTTAAAAATTGTAACTATAATAAATTTATTTATTTACTTATTCAACGGTAGAACCATTTACAACAAAATACAACAAATAGTAAAAAGTAAAGATCATGTACAATAAACATAAAAACAATAACAAAGAAACAAGTAAACAGTTAAAATTTGTACATTAAAACAGTATATTAAATCACAAATGTTAAAAAAAAACAAAGTATCACGTATCTAGAATAATAATTAGATTCTTTTGAAAGTTGCCTTTTGAAAGCATTAGTGTTTGGGCAGAAAGGATCGAATAGGTCATTGCAAGAGCTGAGCATTCTCAACAAGGGAAAATGACGAGCATAATTAGTCCTATGAAAAGGAATATAAAAGAGGTGTGTCGAGTTCTATGCAATGTGTTTAAGTGTACATTGGCTAATAACGAGGGAAAATTAATAACGTTGTTTAGAATTTTAAACAAAAATAACATATATTGTTCTGAAGCTATTTTCTTGTGGCATTGTAAATTAATTATTATTTATAACTATATGAACAAGAAAGGACAAAGAATTGCATTTATAAAATACCTTGTGAATGCGATTAGTTTTATTTAGGTGAATCATCAAGGCCATTAAATGTTAGAATAAGTGAACATCAATCTTATATTAAAAATAGAGAATTTGATAGATCTCAAATATGTAAACACGCATGGGATAATGAACATAGAGTTCAATGGAATAATTCAAATATAGTCCTAAAAGAAACGGATGGTAAAAAAAGAAAAATCAAAGAAGCGGCTCTAATTATGCTAAATGAGGCCAATTGTGTCGCAAATTCCTCGGCAGAATGTAGTAGGATCTGGTTACCAATATTGAAAGAGGAAGTTATTAATAAGAAAATACCAGTATTAGTAAGTTAGTAACATATTATAGAGGATACATCATTTATGTTTTTTAAATAACGTAACATAAAATCAGAATTTTGATGTTTGTTGAAGGTAAACTAAATTCACGAACAAATACTTACAATGTCGGGATAGTATTATGAGGTTTTTTTCCTGGTTTTTCCCTCATAATTTACTATGGAATCACTAACAGGAGAATTTTACTGTCATCATGTCATGTGTTTGTCTTTTTAAAGACGAATTACATGCTATGATTTTTTCTGACGGATATTCTCAAGTTAAAGTTGATTTCATGTAATCAAATGAACTATCTTATAAGTAAAGTCGTCCCAGGAGCGCAACTCAACAATATTGGCAATATCATTTTAAAGTCGTCTACTTTAAAATGCATAATGTATGTCTGAATTGTCAATATAAATGAGTCAGATAAAATTAAATTATCAGAAGAATTTTTTCACTATGTAACAAAAAACAAAATTTGTTTAATTTACTATTTGTATTTTGAGAACGATTTCCGAATTGGAAATTGAAACGTCAATAAATGTATTTTTATCTTTAATGTGGCTTATTCCCAGTTATAAATAATAATTAAAAATAACATAGCTCTCCACCTGCGGTTCTTCAATGTAGCAATGTTAAATTGAGGCATTATTATGTTAATATAATAATTGTTAATACGAACCTGCTGTGAACGTCCCATCAGAAAACTTTTAATCTAATTAACAATGGGGACCAAAGCCAGATGCATGAAGTTTGTGGACCAAAAGATAATGATTAACCTGGTCAAAGGCCTTTGAGAAATCAGTGTAAACGCTGTTTACCTGAATTTTAATTTATTATATATATATATATATATATATATATATATATATATTATATATATATATATATATATATATATATATATATATATATACAATATATACAAAAGGAACATTTTTATTCTCGAGAGAGAAAGAGAGAGAAAATCTATCTTCTGTCTCTCTCTTACTCATTATCTTACATATGTAATGGTTTCACAGATTCACTCCCATGCAAATTTCCAACGCCGACAGTGCTATAGAAGTATAACTTCAAAAATTGTATTTCTGATTTATATATTTCTTTTCGTATTTGATTTTATTTCCTCGTGTACTTAATTGATTTCATCACTCCTTTATTCTGTTTAATTAGACAAAATATTTAAAAATAATGCCAATTCTTCTATTGTTAGTTGACCTGTAACGAGTCCGTTACTTAAATAATCGTTTACCTTTTTTTTGTGACTGGAATCTTTTAGTTTAATTCTAAATTAAATTCATATTTGAAATATTCTTAAACTAAATATTTAAATAACTCCCAGTAAATTTTCTTCTCTAAGGTTAGCATTAAATCGCGCCACCTGGTGTAAGATTCTGAAAGTACATCCACTTGACGGCTGTAGAACCGTAATAGAATCACTTGTTGACTGGATTTGATCGAAGGAAGATCATTTCGATCATAGTGGCGGCTGGGACGTGCCATTTTTCATGAATTTAGTTTAAGTTTATTTTTTTTTGTGAAGAGCTCTTCGATTTAGAAGTAACCATTTAAGTTATTTTGGTTCATGGTATATCAAGATATCCCAGACATCTCAAAAGAGCAACAACGATTGAGATCTAGAAATCCTCCAATACGATCTGCCCGAAAAATTGGTAATTCCTATGATATACATAGGCAATGGACAACAAGATGGATGCCAACAGTAGAATCGGACTATATTAAGATATCCACCCCAACTCAGGGTTTCATCGGATCAAATCTGCCCCGGTCCATTTGGGCAAGGCTCAATCGTATACGTACCGGACATGGTAAATGTGCTGATTCGCTGTTCAGGTGGGTCGTGCAGAAAGTCCACAGTGCGATTGCGGAGAATCTAGACAGACCATAAGCCATTGTGTTTCAGACTGCTTGAATCGTGCCTACCGTGGAAACCTCCAGGACTTTGCGGAATGTTCCCCAGAAGCAATTGAATGGCTATGTAAATTGGACATTAATATTTAGTGTCATTCATTCTATTTGTACTATTTTTAGTGTTTGAATAATATAAATAATATATATGTGTATATTATTGTAAATGTATTTGTATATTTATCGTACTGTTAAAGTCCATACGCTAAATAAATAAAAGTTATTTTGGTGTTTTGTACAAGGATACTTTCAGTTGGATCACACCAGCCGGTACGATTAAATTATAAATAAATTATAAGGAAAAACCCTTCATGTCATCCGCCATTGATAGTGAAATTCAGATCTATTTTAATTCCTTCTTGATAGGTATTTCATATATTTTATACATGTCATATTTCACCTTATTTCATTAAGGAAAATGTTTTATACCTAAATATATTACAAGTATTAGATTCTATATCTATCTCAAATTTTATTTTCTTTCAAGGATGAAAGCAAACAATTACTTATTTCAATTTTATACCATTTAGACCGACTAATATTTCTTTTTGTTTTCCTATTCTATAATATATAAAGATCATGCTTTCAGTTAAAACTATCTATTTAATATATCCATACATTATAAAAACATTGTCACACCATTCCAAGGTCACTATTTACCGAAAACCATTAAGATGTTTACCTCAATCTAAGGTCACTTGTTGACATTTCTTGTATCGCCTTTCAAGGTTAATAAACCTTGTGTTTTTCCCTACCTTTTTGTATGTACAAAGGACATGAAGTAACACAATTGTTCCTTTTTTTTAGCCTACTCCCAGAAATCCAGTTACAATTCAGGGAAGAAACCTTTTAGTTTTTTTGGGTTATATTTACTAAGACAAGGGGAAGAAATTTTATGTTTATGGGCTTTTATTTTGGATTTAAGAAGAATTTGAAGGACGTATTTGTCTAAGAGTACCTTTATACATGGAATCCAGGTTTGGTGTACCTTTACCCACCTGAGTCTAGTTCTTCACCGGATCATCTTTCAGGGCAACCTACAGAAACCGGCAGGAAGAACTTATTTTGATTTTTTTTTTTGTTTGTCATTCAAGTATTTTATATAACTTTTGCTACATCCTCTTCAAGGTTTTAACTTTTGGTTCACTTGTAATTTAACTATATATCTTTAATAATAAATACATTTAATTTTCTTAAAACAAAAATCATTATAACAATTCAATTATTTATTGACTACCAAGGCATGAGGTTATAACTCTCCCTTGAATCACTCTTTGTTAGGTTATCGTATGCACACATATCCAGAGAGTTTTCACTTAAAAATCTACACAATTATTGAACGAAAACTAAACTATTAGTGAGTAGTATTTTTATATTTATTATTTATACATTATTATTGAGTATAACTTTTGTCACAATTTGAAATTAAGAGGTATATCAGGGGTAAATTGTTTTATAATTATAGTCAGGGATTTTACCGTAAATATAGCTGTTACTGTACATAAGAGGTGGTGGGTAATATATAAGCATTTAAAATAGTCTGTACATAAGTTTGGTAATTATTAAAGTTGTGGTTAAAAATTTAATATTTCAATTAGTACCTATTTTTCATATTTCAGCAATACAAGATATCTCGGAAGAAAACATTTAACTTCCTGGCGCACAAGCATTCAGTAGAGCAACTTTTATCTTTCATCTGTTTATTTCTTGGTGGTTTTCTTATCATTAGTTCTTATATATTACGGTCTCTGTAGGGCATGCAAATTGGTCGAATCCTTCTTTGAGTGTCAAGTGGTCATTCTCCTGCATAGTCGCTAGCCAACACTTAATTTTGTTATATTTAAAAATTCATATTTACCCTTTATTTAATTCTTTTATACAATTTATTTCTATCTACATAATCCCTTACATTTTCTGTTATTCCACATATTAGTTCGTTGGTGTATCAAGGTACATTTTAGAGTTTATCCTTTTGCTACACTTAGCAAGACTCCCTTATCACATTTTTGTTACATTACCTCCCAACGTGGGCATTTGTTAAATTTGTCACAGACTATTCTATATAAACGATTTTTGTTTGCTTATTTTTTTAACTCACGCAGCTCTATATGTTAAAATTTATTAATTATTAGGTATGAATTGTGTTAACTAGCAAATAATAATAACTTTAAGGCATTATCTGCACTATTTCAATGGTTGGGACTTAAAGACTATTCAAATAATTGGGTTCCTTTTATTTGTAATAGTTCCTTCTATAATTACCAATTTCTAGTTTTAGCAAGTTTCGGCAAAATGACCGACAGCAGTCGGTCAGATAGCCAAGCGAGCTAGGTGGCCGATTCTCATTCGCTTCACTGTTCAGTGGATGTGGGTTCGAGCCCCAGCTCGGTGTACAGAAAAATAAAAAGGCTAGCGCAGCAGTTTAAAATTCTAGATGAATCTGCGGCTTAGACTAGAAAATGCAGGTGTCTGATCGGCCTATGTTGCAGCAGTACGGCAAGAGATAAGAGCTTGCGACTCGATGATACTTCTCCATAGATTCCTGCCGGAAGGGCGTGGCGCCTAAATAACGGTGTGTATATATATATATATAGTTTCAGCAATTAGTCTTTTTTGTTTATATAATTTTTTTTTATTACTGAGTTAATGCCGCCACAACTAAGATCATTGGCATGGTACACTCAGGTACCTAGTGTAGTGTGTGTGTGTGTGTGTGTGTGTGTGTGTGTGTGTGTGTGTGTGTGTGTGTGTGTGTAGAGTAATTGTCTTGATACTTAGCAAAATCGACGTCATTGTCTTTGCTAAGAGACGCTAATTGTATCCGAACGTCTGCGGTCCCTCCGGTGAGTACCAATCGCACAAGGATAGAAATTATTTTTATTTATTAATTTTTAATAAACGAAAATTTCTCCAGCCAGATGAGATTCGAACTTACGACCTTTAGGAGTAAAGGTAAGCGCTCTTACCACTGAACCACAGACAGGGTTTTTTTTATATAATTTGATACTTATTATCTATGATTATTACACTTACAATGTTTTGGTGCAGCAATGATTTCATGTAAGCATACTAAGTGCAAATCTAGGTTAGTAATTTTTTTAGGGTTGTATGCAATATGTTTTTATTTTCGATTATCTTCGAAACCATCACTAGCAAAATTGTAAAATACTAACAAATTTATATTCTAAGTGACGGCTCTCATTTGACGTATTATATCTTACCTTGAATATCGACTATGGTTATTTAGTATAAGAGTCTAATTATTTTTTAATAATTTTATATTTATTTTTTTTAATTTTTAATTTAAGAAACGCCTAAACTTTTAAACATTGAATTAAAATATTTAGCGAATAATTCTTAACATAATATTTTCGTAATCTCCCCACAAATAATATACACGTGTAGTAATTTACACTTGACATTTTACTTGCGTTGACACTGAGACAGGATTCAAGAGTTTAATAATAAATGTTTGCCAAAATTTAGGACATTGCTTTTATGTAATTAATTTGTAAAAGGAATTTTCATTATTTATCTCATTAAAACCTTTTTAAAATTTCAGGTTTTTCATCGATCTTTTCATAAATGTAATTCAATGAAAATTACCACAAGACAAGAACAATCACACAAATTGATCAATCCCAATAAAATCTTTTTGAAAATACAAGGTTTGGTATTAGTGCGAGAAAAAAGTTTGAGTTTTGGTAAAAGTTAGAGCATTAATAGGGCAATACTTTAAAAATATTGTCAAATATACAGAGCCACCCATATTAACAAGAGGAAAACGTATGTTTTCTTATAGAATACCCTATATACTTTTCTCTTCTCGATATTCCTGTATTTGAAATATAAGATTTTGCAATGTTATATGAGAAGGTTTAAAAGATAATTATGTTTTTTATACATTTCGTAGCCTTATTCCTGTAGAATTGTGGAGATTTGACATTAAAAAATATATTTACTATTATATAAAATTATTAACATGGCGAAATATTTAATTTTTGGTATGCAGGATTGGTCGAAACTTGGAATGAGCATTTTCTGAGTTCGCTTAAATTGGAAATTTATTTTAGGGTACATTATTATTTCTTTAGGCATTCCTTAACCTTATTGCTTTAAATTGTGAATTATCTGTGATTCTTTAAGCCGAACAACAATTGCAACAAAAATTAGGGCAAATTTTATTAGGTTGGCCGTAAAAAATATTTAATTAAAAATAATTTTTGGAAAAAAAATATATAACAATCTAGACTGATCCTTAATTTGTCAATGTTGTATAATATATCTTAATACAAAAGAAGGAACGATTATTGGTGTCTAAAATATTAACAAAAACACACATTAGTTAAGGCTTTGTCAATTAGAATGTGAAGATAATAATTATAGACATTCGCATCACAATCATTACACAAAATCTAAATTGAATGCCACTTAATAAATCAACATAACGTAAAGTGAAGTTTAAGTTGCATATAAAATAAATGTAAAACAATGTATTTTATTATCATCAGTAGCTCGATAACCCTTTCTGGGTCCTGGCTTGTTCTAGGATTTTCCGCCATTCTATGAACCAGGAAGAAAGGCAGGTCAAGATCTGGATTCAAAACTCAAGTCGAAGATGACTTGAGGAATCTAGGGGTCAGAAATTGGAAAGCCAGGGCGAAAGATAGGGGGGAATGGAGATTTATTCTTGAAGAGGCCAAGACCCACCCAGGGTTGTAGAGCCAAAGATGGTGATGATGAATCTTAAGTGTTTTCAGATCTTGTTCCACTTGTTCCATGTATCTAAGTTTGGGCCTTCCCTTTGACCTTCTCCCTACTGGTATTTGCCTTATTATATGTTTTGGTGTTTCGGTCTCCAACATCCGTTGAACATGGCCCATACAGCATAGACGTCCGATCTTTATGGATGTTATGACCTCGGGTTCATTGTATACTGTGTATAGTTCAAAGTTATATCTTCTGCGCCATGTGTAATTTTCCTTCACCCCCCTTATAATGCGTCTAAGGATTTTTCATTCAAACGTGCCTAACAGATTCTCATCGCTTTTCGACAGTGTCCATGTCTCTGATGTATATACCGGTTTTATCAGGGTCTTTTATATTTTGCATTTGGTTTTTCTTGTGATGTTGTTAGATCTTAGATGTTTAATTAGTCCATTATATGTTTTATTACCGATATGTATTCTTCTCTTAACTTCTTCACTGACATTGCTATCTTCGGTAACTAGTGAACCTAGATATGTAAAATTCTTCACGATTTCGATGTTATAGTCTCCTATTGTTAGATTTTGTAGGTTTCTGTGGCCTGTCGATTTACTGGCCTTCATGTATTTGGTTTTTATTTCGTTAATGTTTAGGCCATAGTTTTGTGCCGCTCTTTTTATCGCATTAAATGCTTTTACCATGTAACGCATTGTATTTGCTTAACAAAACTACCAAGAAAACCGTTAAATTTTTAATAAATCTTTCAAATTTATAATTGCAAGCGATTTTTGAAAAGAGTGACTTACACGAGTTTATTCATTTCTATTTAATGTTATACAATTATTTCTAATTCTGTTCTTCATAACTTCTTTAGTTGTAGTAGGTGTTTTATTTACCTTCATATTTTATGTAGCTCTAGAAAAAAGTCTAGCTTATGTATCTCTGAATATTGTGGAGGACGAAGGAAATCTTCTGACCGCTTCTCTTCAAATCCTAGTTCCAGGAAATTTTATAAATGCTCATTCAATAACAAATTGTAATGACTGGAGTAGGGATGGCGGTTTTTGACAAAACACCGGTTTTCGCTTATACCGGTTTTTTTGCTTACGGTTTAACCTGGCAGTTATAACCGGCCAAAAAAACCGGTTTTTCCAAAAACCGGTTTTCGGTATTTTTAATCCAATAGATTAGAAAGTTACATTTACAATGCACTTTAGTTTGCGATACTACATTCGACTCGGTATCAATATGATCAAAATTAGTACTATCGAAAGAACATCAATATAAATGTAAATACAACACAATTTTTTGTGTTTTGTGAAAAAAAATTCCCCAACAAAAATTTCCCAGACTATTTTAAATGGGATTTAAAGAAAATAATAGCAACATAAATATTTTACTTAAAAATAAATTGGATAATGCAATTCATCTTTTATTTTTACTACCATCAAAAAAAATTTATCATTTATTACTTTTAACTCATTTACGACTTCCGGTATGGGTATAAATCGTTTTAAAACGTAGGAAAATCCTTGGAGATTCGTATTCGTAATCGGTAATTGGATATTCATTGTCATTATTTTTGGTAATCAGAAAAAGCCACTCACCCACTTTCAATGTCAAGAGTCAAGTGTGAAAAATAGATGATGTACCTATAAATACCAAATCACTTCTTATGCAAAAATATTATATTTACAAATACTTTTTTAACGAAATACTATAATAAAATTTAATTGTTTCTGGCTGATGTGAGCTTGCATTTCAGTTTGCTTCTGTATTTATAAAATAAAATAAAAATTGAATTTTAGTTTTGTTTGGAATAATTACTTGAGAATAATAATTATGATTGGGTGGGATCCAAAATAATACCTACCCTAATCCTAATCACTCTAAAAACCTAATAAACGGTTCTTACTTTAAAAATAAAAAACCGGTTATAACTGGGACAAAAAAAATAACCGATAAAACCGGTTATTTCGAAGTAAAAAACCGGTTTTTGCTTAAAACCGGTAGGTTTTTCCCATCCCTAGACTGGAGCACTATTCATATTCTCTGACGTATATATAAAGGTACTGCTTTCAATAATTTCGGCAATTCTTTATCAAAAAAGGAAAATAAATTTCTTCGTTTACATAATCATCGAAAAAGTAGGATCCAATAGGGTGTTTCAAAAAGGTATGTCATAAATTAAATCACGCATTCCGGGGATAAAAATAAATTGATAGAATCCAACTTACCTTAGTACAAAAGTGTACACAACATAGTTACAGCTCTTTGTTACAAAATAAAAATTGTTTTTTTGTATGATCTCCTAAACTACTTGACATTTTGTAATAAAAATGGACACTTTACTTTCTTGTTCTGAAACATTTTTCATACCAAAGAAACAACAAAATCTAAGCGCACAGAAAAATTTTAAGGGGGGTGTGCTGCCCTAAATTCCCCCACTTTCAAATCAAATAAATTTTGTGGTATCATTAGTTGAACACATTATTTTTAAAAGTTTTTTGCCTCTTATAATTTTTTCGAGAAACTATTTTTTTCCTAGTTGACCATAAAATTACAATTAGTTTCTACGTAAACAATAATTATAGTTTCATCAATAATAGTCAATAATTTGAAGCTATCATTTATTGTGTCTATAAGATTAATATTAAAAATTTTGATATTACAATGGCCTATACATTTCAGGAAATGGCAGATATGCATTTAACTTTGGGTAAGTTGGATCAGATTAAATATGATTTCAATAAACTATCGGGAATATCGTAAGTGAATATCAAGAAAATAGTGCAGCAGCCACCAGGCGTTATGCAGTAGAATACTCCAACCCAAATACACCCGATAGACGATTATTTCTGACCATTGATCGTCGTTTACGGGAAACAGGTAAATTCCAACCGCAAGTTAATGGCAATAGTAGTCGTCCAATAATTGATGCAACTGATGAAGACATTTTAGAAATCATTGAAAAAGTCCCTGGAACAAGTACAAGGGTAATAGCTGCTTAACTAAATATTCCTCACGTAAGGGTTTGGAGGCGTTTGAAGGATCAGCTGCTTAAACCGTATTACTTAACAACGGTTCAAGAGTTGTTGGTTGAAGATTATACTAAAAGGATTGGATTTTGGTTGTTAATGGAAAATACTCGAAACTTTAATTTTATTAGAAATATTTTGTTTACCGACGAGGCTACCTTCAGTAGAAATGGAATAACAAACCATCATAACGAGCACATTTGGGCCGACGAAAATCCTCAGGCCAAAATAATGGTTCATCACCAAAGAACTTTCAAAGTTAATGTTTAGGCAGGAATTGTGGATAACAATCTAATAGGCCCAGTGTTCCTTTCCAACAATTTAAATGGTGATAATTATTTGCAGTTCTTGACAAACGATTTACAAAAATATTTGGAAGAAGTGAATATTGTAATAAGGCAAAAGATGACGCTCCACCGCATTACAGTAATGAAGTCCGGGAATACCTTTTCAGGCAGTATCCTGATCGGTGGATTGTAAGGGGTCGTGATGCACCTATTTCTTGGCCACCCAGAAGTCCAGGTCTTAACCCCATGGACTTTTGCTTTTGGGGGTTGATGAAAGAGAAAGTGTATTTAGTAACAATAGAGGACGAACAACAATAAAGGGTTAGAATAATTGAAGCTGCAAATCAATTTCGTCAGAAAAATATGATTTTTAAGCGCATTCGGTTTTCCCTATTAAAACTATACCGAATGTGTATTGAAGAAAATGGTGGGTCATTTTGAACATTTTTTGTAACATTATATTTATAGAGGTTATAGACATTTTTTGTACTTGTTAATTCATTAAAGCCATTTATTTAGTTGCACGTAATCTTGTGAAGGTTAATGAAAAAATGATGGATTCGACCGTTACTTGATGGAAATTCAATTTATGTAACAATAAAACGCTGAAAACTGTTTTCAAACTTCCACTTTTTTTTTTCGCAAAATAAATATTGCGGAAGTTTGAAAACAAAGTTTTCAGTGTTTTATCGTTAATGAAAAAGGCCGTAACTCAATAAAAACTGTTTTTTGAAAATAGTGATAAGAGACCAAACAATTTTAAAATAAGAGTGTTAAACTAATGATGCCTCAAAATTCGTTTAATTAGAACGTACTCAAAAGTTTGGGGGGATTTAAGGCTACACAACCCCCTTAAATTTTTTCCTAGCGCTTAGATTTTGTTGTTTCTTTTTTATGAAAAATGCTTTAAGAACAAGAAAGTAACGTGTCCATTTTTATTACAAAACGTCAAGTAGTTTTGGAGATAATGGAAAAAAACAATTTTTATTTGGTAACTTCAAAGTGCTGTAACACTTGTGTACACTTTTGTACTAAGGTAAGTTGGATTCAATCAATTTATTTTTGTCGTCGAAATGCGTAATTTAATTTATGACATACCGTTTTGAAACACCCTATAATAACCTGCCATAATTCCAACCTAAACATTCAAAGATCATCTTGTTTAAGTGTGGGTGATAATGTGGTGTGGTTTAGAAGTTAAGTAATACTGAAAATTATGTCTTTTTACACTATAATGCAGTAGTTTTTGCAAAAAGCTAAGATGGTCTACAAATAACAATGTTGAATCAGAAATTAGTAGATAATATGGACTTGATCTTAATACTAAACAACCAAGTATATCTTAGCTATCCAAGTAGTCAATAAGCGCGAAATATTAAATACACGGTTAATCAACAACCAGTTGATCGGGTAAACATCTACATATACCTTAGTATTAACATAAACAGTCAATTAGACCCAGTCAAAATACCTATCTAACAATGTACCACATATGGTAAATTCCCTATATAAATTTTTAGAGTTGACGAACTGGAAGGGAGGGGGTTGACAATTAAAAAATATCTATATCGTTAAAAAATAACCCATTTAGAATAAAAATTGACGACTTAGCATTTTCACAAAATCCAACGAATATTGCCAAATATTTGGACTTTGTTAAGACGCCAACCCTATATTATAATATACATATAATTATCCAGTATGATACTTGTAACTGAGATAGTACCGCTGATAATTGATTCATTTGTAGTTAAAAATGTGTATTCAGTTGGTGGTTCTAGAAATATAAAAGTCTAGAAGTAGGTCACATAATTCTGTTTTATTTTTTAAAAGTAGTGATCATTGAATTCTTTGTAGTTTATTTCGCGAAAAAAAAAAGCTTTATTAAGTGATAAAAATAATCAATAAGTTAAATGGACAGCGTGGATAATTGGACGTGGAATAAGACGAAGGTATTAATTGATAATATTGGTGGTAATGTTGTATGTTGAAATGGTTTTTTTGACGCTTACTGGTTGTATCCATGATACTATGACTTCCAAGTCACGTCACATGTGCAAAAGATGCGCGTGGGTTTATCTTTGGTTGCATCATTGCATTATTTGTGATTTTTTTGTGAGTCATTTATTGGAATATGCAACGTCATTTTTTTTGACATTTAGACATCATTTAGACTAATGGAATTATGCAATTACCTGTATACAGCTAGATATTCGGATTGGGTTTCCTTGGGGGTGGGGATTCCTGTTTATTTCGTGTTGTGTTTTCGTGCACACGTATTTTACATAAAAAATTTGGATGAAACCAAATTTCTACAAATTAGAGTTTCGGACTCATTCTTGTCGCTAAAGCATGTAGTAATATGTGACGTTACCTGAAACCATCCCCTCCTTAAATAACCTAATCAAATAAATTTGACAGCTCTCACCCATAAATTATTTATTGAAAAAAAAAACAATTATAGATAATCATAAGTTCTGGTATAAACAGGAGTGTTAGAAGGTTTAAGGTATTTTAGACTTAAAGTGCAGATCAAAAACCAAGTGTTGTTTTTTTTTAAATATTTTTGTATATTTGGATGTATGGGGTTTAAGAGTGTAAGCGCAAAATTTCGGGTCAATGCTTTTTAAATGCATTAATTTTTTTTCAATACTAAGAAAACTAATAAGTATTTTAAAAAAAATTAAATACAGAAAAGATTACATTATTACGGAAGTCTCAAAGTCCCTGAAAACTTCTATAATGTTTATTTTAGTAAGATACAGGGGTGAAAAATAAAAAGAGAAAATTAAGTGTGATTTTTAATTTCAAAATTAAACAGAAATTTTTTGTTTATTTTAAGGGACTTTCTGCCCTCAGTAATAATGTAATCTTTCATTCTGCGTTTAAATTTTTTTAAAACATGTTTTAGTTTCCTCAGGATTCGAAAAAAATGAATGAGTTTAAAAAGCATTTGCACAAAATTTTACGCCTACGCTCCTAATTACAAATTCATAAATAAGCTTTTACTACTCATAAAATTTGTTTTTTAATTTAATATTGTAAAAACTTTAAAAACTATTTATAAAAGTACATAGTTTAAACTTTAATATGAAATAACTGGTATGCAGTATCGATGAGTAACTAAAAACATTCGTTTATATTAAAATTTATACAAAAAATTGGACTAATTTTGATTGAAGTTCTAAAAGAGTATTATTTTAAAAAATGGTTTAATATTTAGTACTTACTTTCCTCTAGCATATTAATAATTGCCTTTCTATAAAAATCGAATAACTATTTATTTGATTTCTATCAAAATCAAATCTATAATAATAATAATAAAAAAAAATAAAAAAAAACAAATTAAAAAGTTTAAAAAATCGCAAATCATACAAAAAATGTGTAGTAAAATCTCAAACCTACACACGGCCAAAACGTGTTAAGAAGTAACAGCTATTAAATTTGTTTGGTTAAGTTATTTGTAGAGAAGATCTTGCCAGATGACGTCACATATAACTAACTACTTTTGGAATACGTTCGAAACGCTAGTTTTTGAAATTGTCGTTTTAGTACAGCTTTTTATGTGAAATAACACTCTGTGGTACTAGCAGATAGTACAAAATTAGGTTCCATATAAGGAACAAAAGTAGCCTTGCTCTGTTTATGTTTTTGGGATGTCTTAAATATTTTACTTTAATTATTTTAGGGACTATGTACCGTTACCGGTAGTTACGAAGACTAACTACCTATAACTTTTCTCTCAAAGAAGATATTAATAATTTTAATCCAACGTCGAGTTGGACTTAGAACGAGATGTTCAAATAAGACGCGTTCAAATACTAATACCTACACAAAGTTCGAAATTATAATATATATATATATATATATATATATATATATATATATATATATATATATATATATATATATATATATATATATAACGGGTGAGTAATTAGGAACTTTACATACTTCTACCATATGTAGAGTCCCTCAGGGAGCATATCATGTGGTCACTAAAAAATGTCAACTCCTCTTCTTTATTAATTAACAGGGTGATTTGTGTAATTGACCATTTATTTCATTTTACTGTAGTGTTTATACGGCTCATTTGATTTTTTTTTGCATGATACAGTACACTACTATCAAGCATTCGACTGGTATTAGCTAAACTAAAAAATTCCAGGACTGGCTTTGGAAAAATTAATTTAGGGATTATTATTAAATATTACACCCTGTATATATATTTTTTAAATGCAACAAGTGATTTTCAAACTACATAAATAGCCAATGAAAACGACATATGCGACAATGTTGTCGCACTAGTAAACGAACAAATCTTACCAAAAATTTAACAACCATAATGAAGTATCAAATTATAAGGTAATTAATTTAAACAAATGTTATAAATTTCAAACATTTTAATTGAAATGATAAACTGAGTCACTGCACAACAAAAAACGGTAACTACTAACAATAACGAAGAACAATTTAAAAAAAAACTAAAAATATGTACATAGTTATGATAACAAAATAAAAATAATTCAAAATAGATTTTGGAAATGGAACCCTGCAGCCTGTACACATTTTTGTTGCCGAATTGTTAATTGACGTATTGAATTACGGATACTCTGGGAATCGTTTCTAATAGTATTACAACAATGTATAATTCTATCAATTAATTGTTGTCGGTTATTAATATTCACTGCGTAAGCTAGTTGCTTCAATCGTCCCCAAATATGGTAATCAACGGGATTGAAATCAGGGAGATCTTGAAGGCCACGAAATAGGACCTGCACGTCCTATCCACCTGTTGCCATAAACATTATTGAGATGTTGTCCCACTGCCAGTAAAAAGTGTGGGGGTGCCCCATCATGCTGAAAATACATCCCTCGGATAGCAACGTTCGCGGTGGCAAGCAAATTCGGCAAAATATTTTGTAGAAATTTCAAATAGACCTGCCCTGTTAAAGGACCATCAAAAAAGTGAGGACCTACTAATTGGTTATTTATGACACCAATCCACACGTTAACCGAAAACCTTAACTGAGAACGACGTTCTCGAATAGCATGGGGATTTTCTTCTGCCCACACATGTGAATTTCGTGAATTATTTATCCCGTCTCTGGTAAATTGGGCTTCATCTGTAAATAGTGTCCTGTATAGCGTTGGTCGATTATTATTAATCCATCTAAAATTCCAACCTATCGATCTCATCTCCAGCATGTAGTCGCTGAACCATTTGAATGTGATATGGGGATAGATAATTTTTTTTGTAAGACTCTACTTACTTTTGATTGAGTAACATTGAGTTCATGACTTATTTGTCTAGTGCTTATTGTAGCGTTCATAGTAACGGCGTCCATACGGCATCCGTCTTCTTCCTGCGCTTCATCTACATGTCGTTCTGTTGTTCCACTAGGAAAAGTGCCATTTTCTCGCAAATAATTAAAAACTGACCCAACTGTTGGATGACTGGGAGTTCGACGATTAGGAAATCTCCTGCAATATTCTCTACTAGCAGCCCTACCATTCTCATTACAGAATCCATAAACAAATATTATGTCTGCATATTCTGTGGTAGAAAACTGATGTGGCATTTTGAACGAAAGTAACAAAAGCTCTATCAAAACTAACACAATGTACTTAACGTAGATATGACAGAATAAATATGTATTCTTGTACACATAAATAACAATTGATAATAACAATAATGACAATGGGTATAAAATATCAAGAAACGTCAAACGGTCAACGCCAACCTTCATTTTAAACTTTTTTAGATTTATTTTTATTTAGTAGGTACAGTTGATGCAATGTATTATTATTTGACATAAAATTTTATTCAGTTACAATCAACAGAAACTAACACATACAAGAGGTTTGACTTTTTAATTAATTTAATTTATTATTTATCGAAAATAATGCTCCAATACGATCTATGAGTAAAAATTTAAAATTGAAAAACAATTGATTCTATCGTAGAGATAATACAAAGTGACAGTAAAGATGTTAATTTTCTACGTATTAGATTATGTTGTAGGAACTCATTTTAATTAAAATATTTGAAATTTATAACATTTGTTTAAATTAATACGTTATAATTTGATACTTCATTATGGTTGTTCTATTTTTGGTAATATTTGATCGTTCACTTAAAATTTAATAAAAGTGCGACAACATTGTCGCATATGTTGTTCTCATTAGCTATTTATCTAGTTTGAAAATCACTTATTGCATTTAAAAAAAAATATATACAGGGTATAATATTTAATACGAATCTCTAAATTAATTTTTCCAAAGCCAGTCCTGGAATTTTTTAGTTTTGCTAATACCAGTCGAATGCTTGATAGTAGTGTACTGTATCATGCAAAAATTAAAAAAATCAAATGAGCCGTATAAACACTACAGTAAAATGAAATAAATGGTCAATTACACAAATCACCCTGTTAATTAATAAAGAAGAGGAGTTGACATTTAGTGGCCACACGATGTGCTCCCTGAGGGACTCTACATATGGTAGAAGTATGTAAAGTTCCTCATGACTCACCCTGTATATATATCCCACAGACAAGATAAATTTTATATACGTACATATTATTTTATTTCAAAATAAAATCCATTACATTTTTATATTTTATTTAAGTATTATATTTATTATATATCTGCAGATTCCTTTTTCTACCACTGTCCAATAATCTTTTCGATAACTTATCGAATGTTTTGGATATACAGGTTTCAAAGTCATGTAGAGGGAGTTACTAACCTAAATCTAGATTTTCTTTGTAGTAAATGAAGCTTATTCAAGTTTATTTCACATGTTGAACACAGTTAATCGAAAAAAGATGAAAGCGAGCGAAATTACTTATTGACGTACCCTCATAGACGGTTGGTTGCGGATCAGAGAAAAGTTCTCTATTTGGATATGAAAGTTTATCAAACTGGAAAGTAAATGTGGCTTTTCAAAGCCCCACTATTAGATTTTACTTTAAAAGAAACCAAAACGGAAATTATTTTTCACATTCATATATGTCTAGCTATATACGACATATAAGATTTAGTAGTCTAACTTTTTTTATTATAATATATACATACGAATTAGTAAAAGATTATCATCACAAACTGTTGCATGTGAAACGATTTTACTAATACCCATCAAAGATTTTTTAAAACATTTAATAAACTGACAAAAGTAAATAATATGGATAAAGCCATCTTTGATGCTGCATTTTTAATTTTAGAGTTATACACAAAAAAATATACCATCTATTTAAACTGTCAGATTTATTTATTTAGAAGCAGAGCATCTCTTTTCATAGATTTTTAATCGTAATAGAGGAAATATTTAGTTCAATCAATGGTCGAACTAAATCATTTTGCAGTTTTTTAAAGAACTTCAATTCTTGTTTGTGTTCTACTTATTTTGAAATTACGAGGATGTATTAAAAAGTTCTTAGCCTATTATAAAAACAAACTATTATTTAACATACTCTTCTCTTTTAATTAAAAATATTAATTACAACATAGCTAAAACTCCTGTCAACCTTTCAATAAAAACTTTTAGGCTTAGGTAGAAAATAGTCTGCAGTCTGCAAGAGATATGCCTTAAACTATGCGATTTGGTGCATGCGCCTAGGAGAATTAACATCGGCGACTCCGTCAAAAATTAAAGTTCATTCCGCTCGTTTTTTGTGAGTCTTTTTGTGGGGGTAGAATGGTTAGTTGGATCCTCACAGATGAGGTGTCACGTGAGTGTGTTTAACGAATAGAATACGATGATAAAAGAAAAATTGAACATGGAGGCATGCCAAATGCAATATCGTTTCATCTCATCTCTTCGTTAAAGAACATTTACAACTTTTTAGATTTTTTTTAATTGAGGAAAATTAAAATCCCAAATTACAGGATTGCTTGCATGGTAATATTTGATTTGTGGACGAATTGTCCATAATTTCCCACCATAATTTCTTCTCGTAGTGTGATCAGTAATATCAAAAGGTAGTTTCTAGTTATTGTTCTACGCTTGTCAAGAAAATCAATCATGATTGCTGGAACTGATAAAGGAGGAACTATGGAATAACTTGAAAAGCCAAGTTAATGAATTTTGTACAATGATCTTAAAAGTAATTTAATCAAAAAAAATAAACAGGTAATAGAACATATCTTAAAATTGACGGAACAGCGTCTCCTATTAAATCACATGCAAGAGAATATAGATATCTGCAGCGGTGAATTAAAAGAGATATAAAATTAGCCAAAGGAAAATGGATCTGTACAAAAACTTAGATAAAATAAGCAGCATATTAAAAAATGAGTTCCCTTTATACTAGATAATAATAGCACTAAAATCATTGTTAATGACAACCAAATAAGAATATAATGGCAACTGTATATCATCGTTGTTTGACGATGCCAGAAATAATAATGAATTCTACCAAAATTGACTGACGATCCAGAACTTATAAACTCATTTTGCTATTTGTTTAGTTAGTACATTTTTGTAGTGAAAAACCCACTCACCTACGTGGTACCTTCATTTTTTAGCTCTATTCATTTAAACATAATTTATAGAAGTATTCTATATCTTTCTAGGGTTCTTTTCCTGGAACTAGCATACAGTAGCCATGCTTGATCACGTGACACCACGTGTGCAGTTCTACTGTCTATCCAAAAGCCGTTCTATTATAATTTAGTCACTTTGTTGATTCATTTTTGTTATTTGACATGGCTAGATAACATTAGATTTCTAACTGAATTTAAGAGTCTATTGTCTACCTCTTTTTTCTGCGATACACATGCCATAAGGTTAGATAAACGTTTTGGATCATTGATCTAAACTTGGGAAAATTTTGTGCGAAAAAGACTTTTAAAGGTAAAGTTTTTGTATATATAATTAAATCAAAGATACATATTGACATCATTGAATTAAAGACAGATACAAATATAAATAAATGAAAGATATATAATCTATTTTATGATCACTTTTGTATTTATTTTTACGCATTTTTTAATATTAGGAGTAGGTTATGTATAAATTTTCTCTGATTTTTGAAAGAATGTGGTCCAAAACCTTTCATTTATTAATTTTTATAAGAAATAATTTATTTGCCGTTTAAATAATCGTTTATTTTTATCTTTATCGAGGACCACAATCTATTAAGCTATAAGATTATTGATGTTTGTATCTGTCTTTATTTTTTTTATGAAATGAATAAATACATTGTTCTGAAGCTATTTTCTTGTGGTATCTTAAAGCCACTACTATTTTAGTGGAAATAAGCCACAGTTAAAGTTTAAAATAAGTTTATTGATGTTTCAATTTCTACTTCGTAAATCGTTATCAAGATACAAACATTAATAAAATAAACAAATTGTGTTTTTAGTTACTTCGTGAAAAATTCTTCTAATGATTTAATTGTATTTGACTCATTTATATTGACAGCTCAGACATATATTATACATTTTAAAGTAAACGACTTCAAAATGATTTTACCAGTATAGCTGAGTTACGTTCTTGGGACGACTTTATTGTATTTCAATATAAGGTTGAATGTTCGAATAATTAAACTTTGACGGTATACAAGGCAACTATCGAACACGGTGATTAATTTAATCTTGCCCAAGTACTTTCGATCAATAGATCATCTTTAGGGGCATTTCGTTAGTTGTGGCCTATCCGACATGAGTAGAATGTCATAAATATAAATTTGGACATAACAATACAAAATGCAATACACAAAGACAAACAAACACTTTAAAATTTTTGAAAAGGAGAAGCTAGATGTTGTATAGAAGCCGGAGACCTCCGTCTTCTATAGAACTTAATAATAAAGGCACTACCACTAACAACGTCATTATACTTATTTTAATCAAATTTTAAACTTTACAAATTACAAACTTTCAATGTCAACATAATTAAACCATTCTAATTTAAACTGTTTAATTAGTTAGGCATTTTAATAAAATTTCCAACCCTGTAACTAGCAATCCAATTTTCACTATATCATGATTAATTGAACTATCATGAAATTATAACATGTTATTAATGAGGTTATCTTTGGACACCAATATGAAAATTAGGCATTTATAGTAATTACTATAATCGTAGCAAATTTATTTTAATTCGATCCTTCAACATGACCGGTCATCGACAGTATTTGATCAATAAAACCTAAATGGAAATTAGTTTATGCGTATCAGATTATTTACGAATGATTACTGATGTTATTTTTTAAATATTGAATTGTCTTTAATACTGCAATAATCTCGTTAATATCTGTATGAGCTGTCCTTCTTAATGACATGTAACGTTAAAAATGTCACATGTTTGTTATGTTTCTTTAAATAATTATTTTATTTCAATTTTTATCTTGTTCATTTGTTAATTTTTTTTTGTTTTTCAATTTTTTGTCTAAAAATAGTTGGCACCCAACTAAGTATTTACTTTAATAAATATTTTGTGATGATAATGTTTTTTAATGATTACTGTTATTGTTATTCTATTCCCCGTATTCAGACCTTATATCTAATCCATTCTATTCTATGCCATAGACATGTATAAAATGTCTATACGTTACCTCAAGTCGACAAAATATATTTGTCAGTTGGCAACCCTGTTCTGTCATGTAAGTTTTTGCTCAAATAGAAAGGCTATTGTTTTTATAAAAATTTTTCATCTATTTAAGACGATGTCTTAGTCTTAGTGCATGAATTCATCTATACCATGTGGTCTATATGTATGAAATCAATTCATTTTTAGCGTTATTATATACTATGTGAAAAAAACCTGACACAGATTGATTTTTATTCTTAAATTGACCATTTACAATATGAAAATATTATCCCCTCCAGCACCCCCTTTGAATTAAAAGCACCCCCTCAAACATTTTAAATAACCAGGGGTGTCGTATGGCACCCCATTAGAAAGGGGTTTTAGTCCTCTGTTCAGCAATATAAATTTTTTTAAATTTTGTTGTAATCATAACTAAAAAAAATTATTTTTAAGATGTAAAATATTGATAATGTCTCTATCACAAAACTGTAGGTTAAATGAAGATAATAATGTCACATAATATGTAGAATGTATTTTTCAGTGAACTTAAATTATAATTAAATAAAATGTTCAAAATGACCACCATTCACTTCTTAACAATATCCGAGGCAATTTTGGAATTCTTCTACGTACAACCCCGTTCCATGTTCCCCGTGCAATATTTTGTATAACCTCGGGGATTATTTTGTTATACTTTAGATTTTAAATAACCGCATAAGAAGTAATCGAGAGGAGTCAAATCGGGGGATCTAGCCGGCCATTTGATCGTTTCACGTCGTCCAATCCATCTATTGGGAAAAACCTCGTTTAATTAATTTCTAACTATACGTGCAAAATGCGGTGGAGCACCGTCTTGTTGGTAGTAAGTAGTAGTAATAATCCATCTTATTAGGATGATTAACATCAAGAACAAATCTTCGTAATTTAGGCACTACAAAAAATCTCACCGTCAACTGTGTCCTCAAAAGAATAAGGACCAATAATTTTATTGTTAATGATACCAGCCCAAACGTTAACTTACGTTAACTTTTAAGGATATCGTCTCCGTCGTGCGGATAAGTCTCATACGCCCAGTGAGGATTTTCTCTGGATGAGGATCAGAAAAAAACTATTTTGTTTATGAACAGCAAATCTGCGCTCATTCTGTCCATCATCATTTCACAGAATTCTGGCTTTCTTTCAGAGTTATCTTCATTTAACCCCTGCACCAACTAAACTTTATAAGGGTGGTATTTTTCTCTATGCAAAACACTCAAACAAGTTCCAGAGTTCTCTTATGCGGCTTTTCCTCAATATCTAAGACAAATTTAACTTTTGTCATTAGTAAATTTAACATTTCTATCTGGTTTTTCAATATTTTTACATGTCCAGTAAAACGAAACTTCTTTTTAATTTTGTTAACTGTAGACTGCGAAACTTGTTGACCAGGGTATTTATCATTAAATATTTCACAAAACTCCTTTTCGGTTGTTGTTTTATTACCACAACCAATCATAATTAAAATATCTATTCTTTGAGTCTCGGACAAATGAGTTATTCTTAATTTAATATTCGAACAAATATTAGACTGACATCTTTTAGCAACTTTAAATACCTAAATAAAAGCAGCCTATTATATTCATTTCAGACGATACAGTAATAATTTCGGATTACAACAATGATTTACAGAACCTAATGCAACGCCTTAATGAACGCTGTCATGAGTACGGGCTGACGATAAATTTAAAGAAAACTAAATGCATGATCATGACTAAATATGCACATGCAAATATCCAATTGACTATTGAAGATACTGCAATTGAGAATATTAATAACTATAAATATTTAGGAACATGGATAACATCAGATGTAGACCAAACAAAAGAAATTGAGACACGTATTGAAATAGCACGTACATCATTTATTAAACTTAAAAAGTTTCTTTGTTGTCGGATATAAGGTTAGAACTACGCCTGAGAATGCTTTGATGTTACGTGTTCTCTACTCTTCTTTATGGTCTGGAAGCTTGGACACTAAAACAAGTTTATCTGAATAAGCTGGCCGCCTTTGAATTTTGGTGTTACAGAAGAATCCTACGAATATCATGGATTCAAAGAATGTCAAACATGGAAGTAACTAGAAGATAGGAAATGAGGCGGAAAATAATAATAACTATTAAAAGACGAAAACTTGAGTACTTGGGACATGTGATGAGAGGCCAAAAATACGCATTATTACAACTTATTATGTAGGGCAAAATCCGAGGAAAGCGAAATGTGGGAAGACGAAGAATATCCTGCTTAAGAACTTAAGGGAATGGTTTGAATGCAGTAGTGCAGAACTTTTTCGAGCGGCAGTCAACAGAGTCCGCATAGCCATGATGATTTCCAACCTTCAATAGAAGATAGAACTTAAAGAAGAAGAAGATTATATTCATATCAATTGTTTATTTGGCATTTTCACTAATATTTTATTATCTTCAAAGTTTTTCCCTAATGTTTAGCAGAACAAATACGAAAATAAAAATACCTGATTATTTCTAAAGTGTATTTTAATAGACCAGGCAATAATGCTGATTTAAAAGTTAGGATAACGGAAGAAATTAAAAAAATAATCCCCGAGGTCATACAAAACGTTGTACGAAAATTCCAATCTCCTCGGTTATTGCCAAGAAGTAAATAATGCTGGATAAGTCGAACATTTAATTTAATTGTAAAAATCAATTTTCTCAGTTTGATACAAACTTAAAAACTTCATATTGCTGAACAAAGGACTAAAATCCCTTCATAACAAGGTGCCATACGACTCCCTTAGTTATTTAAAATTTTCGACGAGGTGCTTACAATTCAAAGGGGTGCTGGAGAGGATAATATTTTCAGACTGTAAATTGTCAATTTAAGAATAAAAATCAACCTGTTTTGGGTTTTTCTCAAATAGTACATAATAGTGCAGATTTATAGAAATTTCCATATTTAAATATGTGCTGGATACCCTGTGATTTTCCGTATCACACTGATATTTTGTATCAAAATTTCGGTTAAGGTTCTACTTACCCTCCACTTTACTTTTGGACGTGTGTCGTTGTTTGCTTTTAGTTTTTAGGGGTGAAAACTATTCCTATTAGAAAAAAATCGTGTTATCAAAAATAAAGCGGGTAATTGATTCAAATCATAGACTACAAAATAGCCTACGGCCCTGTGAATAGAAGAAAAATAGTCAAAGCGATGAAAGAGCTAGGAATACTAAATGAGTTTGTAAATTTAACAAAATTAACTCTTAAAAAAGTTGAATTTAGAATTCGAATTCAGAGGAAACTGTGTGATCATTTTAAACAAATAACGAGCTGCGCCAGGAAGACCCTCCCTGACATATACTGTTTAATATTTATCTGGAAAAGTAATACTTAAGTCACAAATAAAAACCATTGATTCAATATATAATAAACCAGTGCAAATCCTTGCCTATGCTGATGATATCAATATTGTTGGGAGAAAAAAGAAGAGCTATTCATAGGGGTTCTCAACGTGAAAAATCAATATTTTCTGCCTTTTAAGAAGCAACAATAACATGGCTTCAATACGGACGCAATAGGGACATCTAATTAGTAAATCGTAAAATAGTTTCGAAACACAATTCAAATTTCTGCTTTATAATCTGAGCCTTCTAAGAATTGCAAGGCAAACAGACGTTGATAAAAGATGTTAAAAGATGTTAAAAGATGTTAAAAGATGTTAAAAGATGTTAAAAGATATTAAAGGTGTTTCGAAACTATTTTACGATTTACAAAAATTAACCTCTACAAAACAATAATACGCCCAGTCCTAACATGTGGGTCAGAGACCAGGACTCTAAGAAAAAGTAATAAAAACATATTAGGATGTTTAAAAAGAAAAGTAGTTTCTAAAAAAGTAGAAAAAATGTTTAAAAAGAAAAGTAAAAGGAGATTTTATCGAGCAGTGAATGACAATGGAGTGTGGAGAAGATGATACAATTTCCAATTTATATAGAATTTCGAAATTATATAGAATATACCACGAACCAGATCGTGAAACATGTTAATATACGACGTCTGAGGTAGATAGAGCATGTAATGCGGATGTAACAAAATGACCCAGCTAGAAAAAGGCTCCTTGATAGACCCATTGGTTAGAGAAGAAGAGGAAAAGGAAGACCTAGAACAAGTTTCCTTAATAATATCGAAGAGGACATGAGAATTATGGAAATATGTGCTGAGTCGAAGAAAGGTGATGGATAGGAACGACTGGAGAGAAATTCTTGAAGAGGCTAGGATCCATGCAGGATTGTAAAGCCAAAATGATGAATAAATATTAATTAACATTAAAAAATACAATTTAAGATTTTACCACAGTTTAACCAGTAAATTATATCCCCTAGATTAATTATATTTAAAACAGTATTATTGAATACCTTGTCTCCACTGAGTTATATGTAAATTTGGATTTAGTTTATACTAACCCCCACTTTAAAATTTGACAGTTGGTTGGTTTTAATTTTTTAGGGGTTTAGTTTTATAACCTTCAATAGCTTAAGAAATTTATTGTAAATATCAGAAAAGTGTAATTTTAAAATTTAAGTTTAAAAAAGTTGCCTTGAATATAAAATTTTATTAATTTAGCAGTTTATTATTTAAAGCGAAAATATTTTAATAATTAATATTTCATTTTTCTAATATTTTGTGTTTAATTACTGCAATTTAATTTAAATTATCCTATTACCATAATATCAAAATAATGCATATTCAAGAGAAATTTGCATGAGTAAATATTATAATTATTTTTCGCAATAGATTTAGTTCATGAACGTAGACATTTATTTAAATAGGAGACTTAATTTCCAAATATCTAATTTTACCCTACAACATACTGATTACTGGTCACACATTTAATTTATACTGATTATAAATTTTCAAAAACTGAGTGAACTCAAAAAAAAAATGTAAAATAATATAAATATTTTAGATATACTATTTAACAAAAAAATCCAATAAATAATAATAATAGTATATTACTTTATGAGGTGCAGACTCACTTCGTTCGGCGCGTAATAGAGGGCAAGTCAAGAAAATTCGCTTCTTTGCCGAATAAAGTATACTATTTTTTCTTCAAACGTAGCAATTTTCAACCATAAATACTACAATTCATACGCTGTTTTTACTCGAAATTAACTGTGACAACTATCAAAGTCGTCTATAAGTATGTTAGAAATTAAAATATTAAAGTCGTCGGTGGGATTTGCGTCTCCCTGGTTACAGTTGTTTGACAGTTGTTTGCAATTATTACAGACAGCTTATTGTTGTTGCAACCGCAAGCGCAAATTTAGTGCAAAAATGAAAAACCTAAACGAAATTGAGTCCGCGGCTAATGATGCAGTAGCACGTTTGGGGCCCTCCAAGTCCGGAATGACGTATCGGTTAGCGAACAAGCACTTCCAAGAGTGGTGCGATACAAGAGGAGTACGGCAAGTTACCGAAGACGTTTTGCTGGCATATTTTAATATAATGGAAAATGAAAATAAATAAATATCTTCTACAATGTGGTTACGATACTCTATGATAAAATCCGAGTTAGTTATTAGAAAAAATGTGGATATAAGCAAATTTTTAAAGTTACGTGCCTTTCTGAAAAAAACAAGCGAAGAATATACTGCTAAGAAGTCTAAAGTTTTCACTAAAGACGAGTTTGATAAATTTTTTGTTTGATGCGCCAGATAAGTTGTATTTAGGATTAAAGGTAAAAAAGTTATATTGCAAAGCATGTAGTATACTCTAATAAATTATAAAAATATTTCAGATTGTTTTGTTAATTGGGGTTACCGGCGCCTGTCGATGCGACGAAATGGTAAAAATGAAGACTGTGGACATTGAGGATAAAGAAAATGTAATAATTATCAAAATCCCAGACAGTTAAACACGACAAATTAGATCTTTTACGATGTTTGGTCAAAACTACATTACACTGTATAAAAAGTATGCATCACTGCGGCCTGAAAATTTCACAGAAAACCGATTTTTTATCAAGTACCAAAATGGAAAGTGTTACCGAAGCGTCATGGGAATACATTCGATCAGCGCAGTAGCCCAAAAAGTAGCTAGTTATTTAAATTTAAACGATGCAAGCGCATACACGGGTCACTCTTTACGACGAACTTTAGCAACACTTTTAATTGATAGAGGCGGACATCTAGAATGCCTCAAACGACATGGAGGCTGGAAATCAAGCACGGTTGCCGAAGGATATATAGAGGATTCAATAAGAAATAAGAACCATAATGCTCAAAAAATTTTAAACCCTCATGATTCGCCAACATCGGTAATGATTGATGAAAGTTGTTCTCGACCATCAGTATCATCAACAATTACCAATACGTATCAAGAGTAGCGAACATTTTTGCACGGTTTCAATTTTGAAAATGCCTCATTAACTAATTGTACGTTTAATATTACTATAAATAAAAATGATGGTTACTTAATTGTTGTTAATGACATTTGTATTTTGTTGTTTTGTGACATGTTTCATATTGTTGTCATGACAACATTTTTCCCTCCGCCGTAAAGAAATGGAAAAAAACTGCTGCCGGCGGAGACATCAAACTTTGACAGGATCAAGTTAGATAAGTAATGTCATCATTATTTGACGTTTAAAGAAAAACACTATTAATAGCGTACTAAAAATAGTACTGCACTTTTTTAAGCAGATAGATACATCCAAGTAGAAAAGACAACCTTCGGACAATGCGAGATGATAGTGTGAGATTTTTACTCACCACACCCTCTCCTTATTGATGCTGATGAAAGCACTTTATGTGGTAGTTACTTTATTATGCGCTCTGCATCGAATCTATCTTGCTCTGCCCTAATCTAAACAGCTCGCACACTCGCTTTATTCTTTCGCTCTTTCTTTTCAATATCTCGTTATGTTTCATCACCATAGCAATAATGCCGTTCCCAATATTTTATTCTTTCTCAATATCCTAAAAATTGATTTCCGTCTAATTAATATTTCACTGTTCATCGACCTCACCTAAATATATATAGGCTTCTTTGATAGACGTCCCTTTTACTTTAACTGTCTAAGCAGTTTCTAGTATTAAAAAGATTTTAAATATCTTTGCCACCAAGTATAGTCGACTATATTTTGGTTCTCTTTTCTTCTTAAATTCCTTTTAGGTTGCAACCATTTTTGAAAAATACCACCTTATCACAAAAACTACCACAACAGGTTGAATGACCCGTTTTCCACAAACCTTTAAAACTACTCTTTCTACATCAGGCGGTGATCTATCTCTCATAGCAACTTTTAAATCTTCAGTTAGGTTACAGCAGCTGATCGTTTGGTGATAGGAGCTCTATCTCGTCTCACAGACGTTCTTTGTTTATCGAATGGTATCGTAACTTGATTTTTCCATTCTACATAAATATATTAGGCTCCTCACATCGTTTTGTGCGTGTACCCTAACTTATACTTTTCTTTTTTAGTTAATTGCTGGCTTCTGTATACCATCTTTAAACTTGCCCCATTTTCTGCACATTACCTTTTAAACACCTCATTAAATTCAGCAACAATCATCTTAATAATTTTAATATTACTGTCAACGTTCTCTCTCTCAACAGTATGACCCGATAGTCGCTGGGGTCCCCCTGTTTTAACTATCCTTCCTTTCACCGTTCTTGTCAAAAATGGTAGGAAACCATTTTCACATCTATCAAGGAGGCTTACCTTATAAAGGTAATCATTTTACACATATTCTAAATATCCCAATCATTCTTGCAACATACTCACTCAGGCATATTCTCTGAGATATATCCGTCTTTCCAAAGCCTCAGGAAATCTCCTTCCAACACGACATTCCTACCACTTGCTCTGTCAATGCAAAACTAAACACTCTTTCACATCTCAGGAGTAATTTCGATGTAAAATCGATATGTAGCATAATGCTTATATCCTATCAACACAAAACCTAGTTCCCTTTCACGCCTTAGGCTTGGTTTCAGACTAGAGGTCAGTCCTTATTGATATATCATTTTTCCTATATACCCATCATCTGTTCTAAAGCACAAATCTTAGATTCAGTTCACTTACAATTAGATTAACAATTTCGTTTTAGATAATTTTGTACATCATATTTATCGCTGCTCACATCAATTCAACATTCACTTGCAGGCTCGTCATTGTTATCTTTCGTTATTACCTTTTTCATCACCATTCGTTTCGTAATTAACTTTCTTGCCTTGGCTACCGCCCATTTAAACTAATAACTTGTAATTTTGTACCAAATATTTTGTTATCAAATTTTAAGCTTATCTTCTTTATTATGTCAAAGACAGTGTAAAAATATTATCACAAAAAATATTTTTGCTGAATTTTCAAGTTTGAAAAAATGTGCGCCGGTGACTCACACGGTACACAAATGTTGCAAAAACGTGAACTTGAAATTGAGACCGTGTGAGATGCCGGCAAACACATATTACACATAGTCCATATCCATATCACTTCTAAGTAGATTACGTTACATACCGACTGCTTCCGTCATTTGCTATTCATTTGCAATTTAGAAGTGGAATATTATGTGTATTGAAACGCTGTTCTAATATATTTTGAGTGTTTATTGTGTCGAATTGTTTTCTAAAATAACATCAAGTAGCTTCAGCGAATTTTTGAGTTTTTAGTAAGTAAAAATCACACTAAATAATACATTCATTTTTTGATATCACTCTTTTTAGTTTCTACTGTCTACATGTCTGAAAAACAAGTGAACCAATGGCTGGCATGGTATGAAGAAATCCCATCGGACGAGGATAATACTTCTGATGTCGAGGAACCATTTGAGGACAGTGGAAGTGAATATGAGATGTTAGACGACGATACCGAGGAAAGCAGTGATGAGAATCCAGAAGATGAACCAAAAACAACAGAGTTTCAATCTAATGAGGAAGGTGAAGAATGGGGAGAGGTAAATGGTGCATACTTAAAAGATTTAGTATATTCTGGAACGAGAGGAGTTAATAATGTATTAGATGGTGATATTACTCCAATAAAAATTTTATCTGCTATCATTGATGATGACGTCCTAGACCTAATTAGAATTCAGACGAATATTCAAGCTTCAAGAACTACAAAGGGCAAATGGATACCGATTGCGAATAATGTTGAACTACGAAAATTGTTTGCTATCATAATTTACATGGGCCTTGTAGTATATCCAAAAATATCTGATTACTGGTCAAGAAATCTTTTATTTGCAAATAAGTTTGTACCACAACTTATGTCGCGTAATAGATTTCAGTCTATACTACGACACCTGCATTTCTCTGATAACAGCACTAATAATCCCAATGATCATTAGCCAAAATTAGACCATTAGTCGATATTCTTGTACATAAATACAAACACCTAAAAACTACCGAAGAAGTTGTCGTAATTGACGAATCGATGGTACCTTTTAGAGGTAGATTAATTTTTAAGCAATACATCCCTGGAAAAGCTTCTAAATATGGTGTAAAATTATTTCAAATTTGTGATTCTCAAGGTTATACTTACCACGTTAAGATTTACGAGGGTCAAATGAAGCAGAAAAACAGAGAAGAGAGAGCAAGTAATACAGTTGTTTATGAACTGCTTGAAGATTATGTTGGATGAGGAAGAACTTTAGTAGTAGATAATTTTTATACTAACCCACAATTAGCTCAAACGTTGTTAGAAAAAAAAACACATTTAATTGGAACACTAAGAAAAAACGTGAAAAATTGCCCAAAATCTATTCTAGAACCTAAAAAGATGAAACGTGGAGAGATTGTAGGAGAGGAAAGTAAAAAAGGATATGTAGTTGGGAACTGGAAGGATAAGAGGAACGTAAGATTTCTATCAACAAAACATACATTGAAAATGTGTGAACTTACAAAAAAAATAGGAGAGGAGAACCTGTCATAAAGCCCGAAGCTATTGTTTTTTACAATAAATACAAACAAGGTATCGATATATCTGACCAAATGGCCAGCTTATAGTGTGTTAAGAAGAACCATCAGATGGTACCACAAAGTAGCTTTGGAGTTACTTTTAGGAACCTCGATTGTTAATGCTCATCTTCTATATAAAACAATTACGGGTAAAAACATTACATCTAGAGATTTTAGACTACAAATTATTCAAAGTTTTGCATCCATTTCGAACGAGAAGAAAGTTGAAAAAATCCCAAAACATGAGCTGATCGAAGTACAAGAAAAAGACGAGAGAAACAGAAAGAAGAGAAAGCGTTGTATGACATGTTACAATAAGTTGTTAGTTAGTCATGATAGAAAGTTTGCACAGAATAAATGCAAGCAGGTGGCAACGTTTTGTAACAGTTGTTCAGGAAATCCATATATGCGTTTGGACTGTTTTAACTTAAAACATTAAATGATTGTTAAAATTTCATTATTTTTTGTAACTTGAATTTGATTTTTTAAGCAATAAAGTTTTTTTTTTACTTTATTATTAACCTGAATTCATTAAAAATCACATTTTACTTTCAATCTCTAATATGCAAGTTATATTACACTTTTTCAAAAACCATGGTAACTATAAGTTCATTACTTTATTTTGAAACCAATACGAGAAACTAAAAACTCTCGTTTTAACCCAGGCTGTTTTAGAGCATTTTAAGTTATTTAATAACGCTGGATGCCGGCGTCTCACACGGTACCACAGTCATATTTTGTGTGAGATGCCGGCATCTCACACGGTAGCCAAGGTGTTAATCTGTATTTTAGACAGCCGCTTCTGTCAGCCCTATAGTTAGTTTTTCTGCATAAATAGCACCCAGACTCTATGGACTTATTTTGTCCAGTACGTTTGATACTTTACGTATTGTTGCGTAAAAAAATATATGAGTCATATTAAAAAAACCGTAAACATATCTATTACTAATATTTTGTTCATTCACGATTTTTCTAGGTATTACCTACCTGACAGACGATAGGTTCCCCTTCGCTATAGAAACAACGATCGAACTTTCTGGAGACGAGCCGATGTAAAAAGACCAGTTTTTAGACCAATTCGCCGCTCTGTCTACGTCGAAAATGCCATCGAACTTCCGACGAAGTCCCAATGGTTTCATATAAATAACGGGGGATTTTTATTGAGGAGACCAGTTAGAAAAGAAAATCGCGAACGGGTGTTTAAATGTAACGAACGTAATAATAAATTATTGTAAGATAAATTATTATAAATAAACTTTAAATAAATTAAGTTTGTAAGTGTTATAAATATTGAACCTTTAGTAAATTAAATTAAGAACAATAAATTAGAACTATAAAGAAGTACTTTATTTTTTCAAATGTTCATAATACCTATATAAATCATAAGTTGTACTGGTCTATCCTCTAATTGTTAAACATAGCTTACATCAATTACGACTATTTCGAATGTGTCCTAATTTATTATTACTAGTCGCTTGAAACTTCATTAATTGTTGATCTTCATTGCAATAATGTTTCATTGTCTTATGAAATTTAGAAAGTTAGATAATTAGAAATATTTTTACCATATAATGGTAGACAGTTATAATATAACATTTATATAATAATGTCTAGTCCATGCAGTCTAACAGTTTATGCAAATGTAGATAAAGAAAAAAAAAATAATAAAAACATTAATTGGAAAAAGATTTGCCCCCACAGTGATCTTATCTTTATGCGTATCGTGATTTTATGATTTAATTTAATACCATTTCTTTCCAAAAAAGTGCAATTTTTTATCCAAAAAACTTATTTTTAGAGACCTTTGATAAACTTTCGTGCAAAGTAAAAATGCTTAAAGGTCAATTTCCTTA
Source organism: Diabrotica balteata (assembly GCA_918026665.1). NCBI lineage: Eukaryota > Metazoa > Arthropoda > Insecta > Coleoptera > Chrysomelidae > Diabrotica > Diabrotica balteata. The sequence continues at coordinate 70,886,805 of OU898277.1, forward strand.
ATTTGAAGGAAGCAGGCGACGATAAAGGGCTGTTTATGTTTACCCTTCAGGAATAATCAAAGTTTCATGGGTACACATTCGGCGCTATAGGTTATCGTGTTATTTTTCGACCTATATTCATAAATTAACGCGAACACGCAACAGGAATAGAGAAGTATCGGTTGGAATTTATTTTTGGGGTAAATTAATTTGGCCGTGAGTGGGTTTTTATGTTACTAAAGTGCCGTGATTACTTCCACCGTTTGATAATACTATTAGTGGCAAATTCAGGCTGGTAATCAAAACATTTAAAAGCTAAAATAATTAATAAATGTGTAAGTATGATATGTTTAGTAACAAATAGTATAATGTGTTGTAAAATAGATTCTTTAAATCTACTTTTTCTACTACTACTACTTTTTGTACTTTTTCAATCTACTAACCTTTTTTTCTTTCAAAAAAATATGAAATAATACTTTTAAACATGTTTTTGGGTGGCATTGATGTTCCTTATTCAGCCACTTTTAATAATATATTCTTTAATTCTATAATTACACAATGCTATCACTAACACGATATACCAGGTGGTGAACCGCCAAACGGGCCATACGAAATTCAATGCGAAATTCTAAACTGTTAAATTCCTGCTTCCCTAATTATTTTACATCAAAAGTCATAAGAAACTATTTGTAGAGGACTACAATATGTATTAAAAACAAATGTTAAAAATTTTCTACGAATTAAATGTATTCCAAAATTTTGTAAAAATATAATACATCTTTCAGGCCACCCCTTAAAGTCACACCACACGAGGTACAATAATGTGTATGACATGTTGCGTTTGGTCATATTTCTTCTTTGTCAACCATTTTCCATCCACCCCTGAATGTAGGTCTCTCCCAATTGCTTCCAATTTTCTCTATCTTGCGCCGATCTAATCCACTGTTTGCCTGCCACTGCTCTTATGTCATCTACCCATCTTTTTTGAGGTCTTCCCATGCTTCTTGTTGTCGTCCTTGGTCTCCATTCTAGAATGCTCCGTTTCCAACTGTTGTCATTATATCGGGCTACGTGACCTGCCCAGCGTCACTTCATTTTTGTAATTTCTTCCACAATATCCCTAATCTTCGTTCTACGTCTTATCTCGGTGTTTCTAAACCTGTCTCTTAGTGATATTCCAAGCATGATTCGTTCGATTGCTCTTTGCGTTGTTTCTAATTTTTTGGCAGATTTTTTTGGAAGTGCTACTGTCTCCAAGCCGTAGGTACAAACAGGTAGTATGCATGTGTTATACACCTTTTTCTTTAAGTTTATAGGAATGGAGGTGTTTTTCAAGATATGTGCTAGTTTGCCGAAAGCGCCCCAAGCCAGTTGTGTTCTTCTTTTAATTTCAGCATCTTGATTTGGTTTTCCTAGTTTGATAACATGGCCTAGATATACATAATGTTCCACATTTTCTGTGGTATGATTTTGTATTAGTATATTTGTCTGGTCCCGGCTCAGTATTTTTGTTTTGATGTAATTCATTTTTAAGCCTACCGCTCCTGAAACTGCATTTAATTGTTGTTACATATCATTTAGTTCTTAGATATTATCGGCTATTAAAACTGTATCATCTGCGAATCTCAAGTGGTTTAAGTATGATCCGTCGACGTTGATACCCTTATTGTTCCATTCCAGTTTCTTAAAAATATTTTCTAGAGCAAGGGTAAATAGTTTGGGAGAGCTTTTGTCCAACTTTATATGCATGGTGGCATTTTCATATATGTTTTTAATTATGTTAATGTATCTTGAATCTATGCGTGCATTTTCTAGAGATTCAAGTACTGCCCATAATTCGATGGAATCGAATGCTTTATGGAAATCGACGAACGCCATATGAATTGGAACATTATCTCGGTGCATTTTTCTATCTGTGTTCTTACGGTGTGCAAGTGGTCTATGGTATTAAAATGTTTTCTGAATCCAGCCTGCTCGATAGGTTGATAGAAATCGAGCTTATGTGTTAGGCGGTTCGTTATGATTTTAGTTAGTAATTTATACAGATGTGATAGCAAGGATATTGGTCGGTAATTCTCGATGTTTGCTCTGTTTCCTTTCTTGAATAGTAAAATGACCTCGGAATTATACCATTCTTGAGGAATATTTCCTTCATCAATTACTTTATTAAATAAAACATTTAATACCTGTTCCATTTTTCTGCCACCAATTTTCAACATTTCAACTGTAATCTTATCCTCTCCCGGACATTTATTCGTTTTAAGTTGATTTAGTCATTTAGACATTTAGATATTTAGACATTTTGGTCATATTGATGATTCTGATATTTGACAATATTTGAATTGTCAGTATTTTTATTTTATGATTCAATTATACACAAATAATACAATACGCAAATTTTCATCAATTCTACTACTACTAGTGAAAAATAAATAGTACTTTGTAAACAATAAATTATCTTGTTTACAAAGCAATAAAATTGATGAAATGTATTCAGTTCACGAACAATCGCAATAATGTATTCAGGCAATAGTTCGAGCATATTGTATATTATATAAAGATATCATAATACACCCCAATTCAATTCCAGGTTATACAACAATTCAAAGAATTTCAATATAGTTTTACTGTGATCATTCCTAATAATAATTTATGATAATTTCTAAACATAAAACTATAACAAATGTTTAAACAATAATCCATTGTGTACTAAGCAGTATCTTCCATAAGTCGCATTTTTAATGCTTCAACATCTGTAAAATTTGGTCAAAACAAATAATACAGCCATTGAAATTGATATGAACGAAATTTAATATTTTTCAAAATGTTTAAGGCCGTCGAATTATGAATATTAAACTGGTGTGTAGTGATTCGAGAACTTATTCTAAATTTTCTATAATTGCTGTTAATACATTTATTTCATTTTGATTTTCTAAATTTTTTGGTACTTCAGCAAGATTGTTTGTACAGGTACAATTAGAAATCACGGTCCCAGTATTTTCAAAATTTTGTAAAATCCTTTGAATTGTTGAATGACTTGGAATTGGTCTATTGGGATATCTTAAGCTAAATAAAGAACTGACAATTCGCGCGCTATTCCGGAATAAAACATTTTTATTATTGCACTTTCTCCTCAACTGAATACATTTTTTAATAAAATTTTGGCAATTCAAATATTGTCAAATATCAGAAACATAAATATAGCCAAATGCAACATGTCATACAGAATTTTGTACCTCGTGTGGCCTGACTTAAGGGGTGGGCTGAAAAATGTATTATATTTTTACAAAATGTCGGAATACATTTAATTCGTAGAACAATTGTAACATTTGTTTTTATTATATATTTCAGTCCTCTACAAATAGTTTCTTATGATTTTTAATGTAAAATAATTAGGGAAGTAGGCATTCAACAATTTAAAATTTCCCATTGAATTTCCTATGGCCCGTTTGACGATTCACCACCCTGTAGACGGTTAATTAATAGATGAAAAATCTCAAAGGTCAAAAATAATGCAAAATAACATGAAGTATATAATTGTTTTCAGTAAACTGTTATACATTTATACAAGGGCATGCTTAATAAGCAAAATTGGCATTCCTAAGAAGGTACTACGATATAGTTGCTACCTTCAACTTCCGTGATAACAACGCGGACGGTATCGTCCGCAACGAGTTTTTTGGTGCTGATATGGAAGAATCTAGCACTCATTGTGCAAATTACTAAGAAAATGTACAGTGACGAATTGAGCACCACAAGGTATACCGAACAAATTATTAAAACACAGCCCACTAGTTTTGCGAGAATTACTGGAGTATGTCTTCACCTTATACTATAAAGATATGACTTACCACAGGAGTCGACAAAAGCACATATTAACAACATCTACAACAAGGAGATAGAAAGAACTGTTCAAATTACAGGGGACTAAGTGTCATAACTTTACTCTCCACACTCTATGGAAAAATAATAAAAACTAAAAATGAAAAAGAGATGACAGATGTAGAAGAACAAAATGGGTTTCATGCAGAAAAATCCTGTATAGACAGCATATTTTCTCTAAAGCACGTTATTGAACAAAGATTAGCCCACAACCTTTCAACTCATGTAGTCTTTGTAGATCTGAAAAAGGTATACAATAGTATTCCACTTTCAATGCTCTGGCTAGTAACAGCAAACATATGACGGTAAACATTAAAACTCGTCGCTCTCAGTCTGGAGAAGAAAATGCTGCAATATGGGCATTCCAATCAAAGACGAGAGATTGTATACGATACACCTTGCTTACGACCAAGCCATTCTAGTTAAATACGAGAGCGATATAGATTATATGCTTAAAAAACTGGAAGAGGAGTACACCAAGTGGGGCCTTACAATTAATATACAAAAAGCCGATTATTACTGTTACAGGATAAAAATCATAAAGCCTACAAATTAAAATGAGAACTATAAAATCAACTGAAACCTTTAAATACTTGGGATAACATCAAAAGCAAGGAGTAACGATGAAATACATTCTAGGATTGGCCAAGCAAGATTAGCCATTAAACAACTATAGTATTTTTCATATAAAAATGGTCGCACGTCTTTTAAGATTTATGACGTCAGAATCCCACAACGTTGCCAAAACATCAGAATAGTTAGTAAATGAGGAATTTTTAAAATGTTAACTATTTGTCAAACTATAAAGTAAATATAGTTTTAAGACTACTACAACACACTAAACTACATAAGAAAACATTTTAATACAAAAATTATATATTCGATATTTTAAACTTACCTCTTTTAGGGTTTTAATAGTAAAAACGTCCCGCCATTATTTCTTGTTCAAAATAATCTATCTTATATAAAAACTTATCAGGTTTTTACAGAGTATTTATTTGTTTTGGCATATCACAAAATCAATACACAACAATAATTAGTTTTTAAAGCTATTAATCTAAATTTAATATATATTTATAATTAAAACTTATTAATATATATTATATTATGATCAAATTGTGTAAAAATCAAAACATTAACAAAACCTTACTCTAAAAAAGCGGCAAGACTTTATACACTTTTGCCACACGCTGAACTGTCAATAAAGTTTGAAGTATTTCCGTACAGTTGCGTGTAATCTATTTAATTAAAGTTATTATTTTGTGGACTATGAGAGTTAAAGAGTAATTTCTGAACATTTATATTATTAATAATAACAAATGTTTTTGGTTATTTAATCAATATAATTCTAAAATTTCCAATATAATGATGATTATATTTTTCTGATTATAACACCTTATTGACGCCTATAAAAAATCGAGCAGTTCCGTATAGGTTTCGTATTATTAGCCGTGTTAGGAAACATTTGAACTCTAAGGTTGACGTTCTGGAAATTTTTAATATAAGTGATGTCACTTTATATAAATTGTGACGTGCAAGCATTTTTTTATGAAAAATGCTATACATGGACTATTGTGTAATAATAAAAAAACAAAAGAAATATTCATAAAACAATAGTAGAAAGTATTGGGTTGTATGACGCCGAACTTCGGGAAATCCAAATCAAAAATCAAAAATTTAGGCAATAGAAATAGACTATTGGAGACGATGTTGCCGGCACACCAGTTAAATTTAATAAAACATGATTATTTTAACTTACCCAAAGTCATGTTCAGTCTCAGTTTCTGAATGATATCCCGTATCACTATGGCAAGGACTATGAGGAATCTGCATCAAATCCAAAAGGACTCCACAACCCCTCGAAAATGACATTAATACTGTAGCTACCGGTACATCCTCCCCTACTGGCTGAAGTCTAAAATAAATATAAATAGTTGTTTATTGAGTAAATAGTAAATATATATTACAAGATAACTTCACCAACAAAAACAAAATACAAATATATTAAATAGAAAAATTCCATGAAATTTTTTTTTGTTTTTTATTGAAATTAACGTGTCTCGACATCTATGGCCTTTGACACGGGTACAAAAATATTATAAACATACATATAAGACATACAATAAGTTACATTTTCTTTTTTTTTTTTGAACAAACAATGTTAAAATATTTGTTATATACTATAACATAATCTACAATCTTTTAAAAAGTCAATTAGAGCACTGTACACACACTATAATAACTGCACTCGACGAGTATGTGTTCTACTGTAAGGCGCTGACAATCACAATGTTCACAAGCAGGTGGATTTTCGGAAGTCATCAGGTATCCGTGAGTGATGCGTGTGTGTCCTATTCGGAGTCTTTGAATGATAAGTTTGTCCCTCCTAGTCATTGTTTTGTGTTTTGTCCATTCCAATGATTTTGCCATGTTTTGCAAGTATTTTGTTTTATGGTTGCTGCTAGATCTTGATGAAGTTGAATATTTTCTAGGCTTAGGTCAGAGCAACTTGCTTGTCTTGCTGCGATGTCTGCAGACTCATTTTCACTTATCCCCACATGAGATGGGGTCCAAAAAATGGTTATTAATGTTCCCCTGCTGTGGTTTTAATGACAGATGTGTTGAATTTTTTGGACTATCGGATGTAACGAGTATGTTGGCAATGGACTGAATTGAAGAAAGAGAATCAGTGGATATAGCTAGAGATTTTGTATTAGGAGAAGTCATTTCAAGAGCTTTAAGGATACCATATAATTCTGCAGTGATTTATATAGTACTATATGCAAAGGATTTACTAATTGTAGTAGGCGGTAAATACATATGTCTCTATTTTCAGGAGCGTGGTGAATGTTAATGAGCTTAAATACTGGGTTTTTTGGGTTCGCTGAAACTCTAGTGAAATAGGAAGAGAGTAAAAGCTGACGTCGTATGAAAAGAGAAGGTTTCAAAGCTTCAAAGCACATGCTTTCGACGGGGCTATATCGAAATTCACCTAGGCATATACGTAAGGAGGTCGTTTGTATTGAATTCAGGGATTTAAGATAAGGTTTACAGGCGATCATGTAAAGCATGCATCCATAATCTAATCTAGAGCGAATAAGAGCTCTATAGATTCTCAGTAACATATTTTCTTCAGCTCCCCATTGATGATGTGCAAGTGTTTTCAATATGTTTAGTTTACCAGCACAGTTGTCCTTTAGATTTTTTAAGTGTATTTTCCAGTTTAACTTCTGATCGAATATTAGCCCCAAAATTTTATGATTATTTACTGTAGGTAAAAGAACATCGTTTAGATATATTTCCAGGTTTTGAACGATTTGTTTTTTGATAAATCTGAGTAATTCAGATTTTGAGCTGGAAAGTTTAATGCCTTATTGTGTGGACCAAGAATATACGTAGTTTACAGCATTTTGAATAAGATTTGTATTGGATGTACTGGATATGCTTGCTCCACTACAGTAAATAAGTAGATCATCAGCGTACAGCAGAGCTTTTACCGGTTGACGAACTTCTTTAGAGATGTCATTAATTGCTAAGTTAAACAGGGTTGGACTTAAAACAGAGCCTTAAGGTATACCATTGAGTTGTTCGAGAAGATTTGACTCATTACCGTTTATTGCAACTTTAAACTTACGGTGATTTAAAAAGTTATCCATGAATATGTAAATATTGCCTATAATATTATTATCGATAAGTTTCTGTAATATTATATTCTTTGGAATAGTATCGAAGGCGCTTTTAATATCAAAGGCTGCTACAACTGTATCATGTTGCTTCTTGAAATTCTCGGTTATATGGTTTTGTAGTAATACTAAATTGTCCATTGTGGTTCGATGTGGTCTGAATCCCGATTGAATAGAGCTAATTATATTATGCTTAACGGAAAACCAGTTAAGTCTATTATTGATTAGTTTTTCCATTAATTTGCACATGCAACATGTTAATGAGATCGGCCAATAACAGGATGGCTCTATTGAAGGTTGGTCGGGTTTTTTTATTGGAAGAATGATGGATTGTCTCCACAGGTTGGGAAACTTTTCGTTGATCCAAAGAAGATTATATAATGAAAGTAGCTTTGTGAGTCCATTGATGGCTAAATTTTTGAGAAATATGGAGGGTATATTGTCAATTCCTGCTGCAGAATTTTTTAAGGTAGACACAGCAAAGGAAATCTGAAAATAAAAGGTAAGTTTAAAGCGAGGAGGTCATCTGAGACATCTGTAGTAAAAGGAATTACTTTATGTTGAGTCAGAGTATTTGTTTAGTTGTCATTTTTGCTTCTATTATAAAAATGATTTGCCATAATTTTAGCAATTTGATCATCTTCAGTTATTATTGAATTATGATAACTGAGCGCTGGAATTGACAAGTGTGTAGTTTTCCCGTGCATTTGTTTAATTTTCTTCCAAACTTGACTGGAAGGGGCGTCTATAGATATGGAAGATATGTACTTATTCCCAGAGTCTTTCTTGCTTTGTTTTATCATTCTTCGCGCTATAGCTTTTAGTTGTTTGAATTTAACCAGGTTTGACTCAGTTCTGGTTCTACGATATTTATTCAATACTGTTTTGCTTTCTCTGATAGCTTTCTTTTATTCAGTATTCCACCAGGGTACAGTTTTACGAGAAGACGATATTGTGCATGTTCCAATGTGCGTTTGAGCAGCCAGGGTGATTAAACTCACTAGGAAGTCTAGTGCTATATCAGGATCTTCTGATAGGTGTAGCTGGTTGATCTTGTTTTCAATGAAGTCAGAGAAGTTTTTCAAGTTAGCTTGAGATAATTTCCATTTTGAAATTTTTGCTCTGGGTTTGCTGGTAGAATTAGAAATCAAGATAGGAAAGTGATTACTGTCATAAAGGCAATCCATTGTAGTTCAAGTTAGAAGTGGTGTTAACCTTGGTTCACATAAACTAAGATCAATTGAGGACAAAGTGCCACTAGAAATGTTGAAGTATGTTTTGGATCCGGTATTTAATATACAGATGTTAGAGGAGTTTAAAACATTTTCAGCGACCTTTCTTCTATCAAATGTTTTTTTCGATCCCCAAAGTGAATTATGGTCCAAATCGCCTACTAAAATAAAGGGGGCTGGAAGTTGATTAATTAAGTTTATTAGCTCAAATTCAGTAAGGCTGTGAGAAGGTGAAATGTAAATGCTACAGATTGTTATTTTATTTGGACACCAAAAAGAAACAGCAATAGCTTCTAGTGAGGTAGTTAAGGGTACTTCTTTGCGATAGTGGTCTTTAGAAGTATATATAGATGTGCCTCCACTAGCTCTGATATAATTTGTTCTTAAAAAATGATGTGCTTGAAAACCATTGAGATATTTCGTGTCCGTTTGCTTGAAGTTTGTTTCTTGTGGGCAAATGATATCAGCATTGGTGTCCATGATAAGTTGTTGAATGCATTCTAGACGGTGGTAAAACCCGTCGCAGTTCCACTGGATTAGATTGAAAATGAGTATGTTATGTTTCTAAATTGGTTGCCCCTTCAGACAGATGGTCTTCTTCGAAATTGTCTTGTGAGGATACCGAGATTATGCTTTCTGCGTCAGAATTATTAGAGCCTAGTTCTGTTTTAATTTTTTTACTAATTCTAGTTAGTCGATTTTTGAGAGATCTTTCAGTTAGTGATTTGTAAATCTTGGAAATGTCGGAGAGAAGATCTTCTATATTTTTTGTAAACAGGAGTGCTTTGCTCAGTGGGCTGGATTTGCCGTAGCAATTCTCCAAGAAAGCTATGAAGGTACCGACCGGTAACGTAAAGGAGTCTTTTTGGTAGTGTTCTCTGATTGTATTCTTAGATTCCGGCGATATTATGCTGTCATCTTAAATAGAAGAGTCTCTTTTAAGTTTCTTTTTGGCTTGATTTACTTTTTTTGTGGCTGGCTCTGGTACGATAATCTCTGAATCAGTTAAGTGTTCAATTGCTGATAAGTCAGTTGACTTTGGTCTCTTTTCACCTTTTGAAGTTATATTAATTTTGCGCATGTCATTAGGTGTTTCCGAATTATCGTTTTGTTGAACTACTGGTAGGTGTTTTGACTTGTAGCTTGGGAAATCTTAGGGGGAAGGGGAGATGTATTGTTTGAATTTTCCGATTGATTGGATTCAGGGGTGGGGCAATTTGAAGCTATGTGACCAGGTTTTTTACAGTAGGAACAAATCATTTTATATGTGGATAAAATATTCTATGATCATTATTGTCAAATGGAACAATCAGAGATGTTTGAATCTCGGAATTATCATGGGATGGGACAAAATACACTTGCCTGCGGAAGGACAAGATATGGTTGTATTCATCTCCTGGAATGCCAGCTCTTAGGAATGATATTGGAGAGACTAGCTCAAATCTTATTGTTTTAAGGGAGGCCTCTATTATTTCATTGAGTATTGAAGGACAAATATTAGATTGCTGGTGTGATTAATCTTCTGATTGAAAGGATATAGTTTCCGATGGTAATAGTGGGATTTGTGGAAATGAGCTGCTCAACTAAATCTATTTTGGTTAAATAAATACATATTCTGCTATTTGAAATCCTTGCAGCGAAGCATATATTTCTTGGTCCAATAATATCTCCTATGGATTTAACGTAGTCATATAACTTTAAGTCTTCTTCTGAATGGATGACTACAGCTTGCTCCTTCTTTGGGAAGGAGCATTTCGATGATGTTTTAACTGCTGCTGTGTAAGAAATGGAAGGCTGTGAGATGTTTGCTGAAGTAGATTGCTGTGACATGTTTGATGATATGGGATTATTTTCAGTCGGTGAACTCATATTATTATTTGGGGTGCCCTCGTAGTCAAAATCAACCCTGGAAATCTTTTTAGTTTTGTTTTCCACTGGTGAATATTGTGTTTTATAACCAGTAATTACTCACCGTAATTCTGGCTGCCTATTCGACAGGTGGTTGTTTCAATAATAGGTTTATGTTTAATGTACCGTAATAATTATTGATAAGAGGAGCAAAAAGTCGTTTACTAAATAAAATGTTGTGATTGTTTTTATGCCAGTAATTGCAAGTAAAATTAAATTTTACTCACCGAAATATTACTGGCAGGTGCACAACACAATAACTTTACTCCACTGTAATTCTTATCAATTAATATCAACTATTTCGCTATTTGGACAACAAAATATTGAAGAGGTTGTCCGATTCGAACATACACGTTCTAGGTCGATTAGGCCAGTCCCTCCATGAAATTATTTAAGATATATTTTAGAATTAGAAATATGAAAATCCATAATCAAAAATAAAACAAAACTAAAACTAAATTTATTTTTATATAAAACATTTCATGGTAAGTCACACTGGATGTAAGTCTGCGAGTGAGTTGGTTTGGATGAGACTTTAACATGTTGGCTACCAATGATACTGTGATGATTTTGCGTTGTGATACCATATCTATCACCGGTGATCAACTTTCTTGGTCTATTTCTGGACAATGTGTATCGCTCGTGATACTTTTCAGAGTATTGTTTAAATTACCATTATATTGTTGGTATATAAAATCGTGCAAACGATTTTAGTATGTCGTGGGATGTAAGTGGACTCAATAGCATGTTGGACAAGTGGACATCACAGGTGATTCATCTTAGTCAAGATACAAAAGTAATTAAAAAATAGAAAGATCTGACGAAAAAGTTGCTAATATTATAAAAATCACGCATTATTTGCTGAATATCTTATTATTTTATTATATATAAAAAGTTACAGAAAAAAAAGATATATTTTATTAGATAACAATATTATCTTAGTGTCTGTTTTAAAAACATTCCAAGCATAGCGCCTGAGCATTTGAGCAACTATTACAAATAGTAGAAACCATTTTACCCTTGCTTGCTGCTACTTTAGACTTTTTGTGAATTTATTACTCTTTCTGATAACAACCAACACATCATTTTCTCTTTTTATAGTTTGCGTTTTTGATAGTTTTCTTTAGTACATGTTTGTTTTTGTTGATATTTTTCTTATTGTCTGCAAGATCGATAAGCAAGCCCATCACAAGTGCCTCTATAAGATCGGCTATTTGAATTTTTTCGTTACTTGATATTTGGTATTATATGAGGGCATTAATTACTGACGTTCCAAACAGATACCTACTTAAATACAACCTTATGGCACCATCGCAAGCATTGACGAAGGACAGAAAAATAAGAAGCCATTTGATCTGAAAAATCAATACCTATTTTAAATTTGTTGTAAAACACAACAGCTTCCGGTTTATAAATTATTCTCCGTGTCGTTTTTTTATTATTTGTATATACGATATTTGGTATGTGTCTCGTACTAATAAACCTAATACATCTCTTATCTTTTCAGTTTCCAATAACACTACCATTACTGTCTTTTCGCTTGATGTTTCCTTTTTTCATTTTTTTTCATCAAAAATTTCTTTTGGTACACCTTTCACATATTTTTGCATTCTACCTTCTAAAAGTAAATCAGGCCACCCTAAATTGTTAGAGTGATTATCTGCTACCAGAGTACAACCACTATCGAGATTAACATTCATTAAATTAAAAACGACTGAATTGGTTCTTCGTCCTGCAGTTACCTTGTTACCCTTTCCTTTATAATTTATTGTTTCATTTGTATATCCACATTTGTCACATAACTTAAAAATGTTCATATCATATTTTGAAGCCTTTGCTGGAATATACTGCCGAAATAGTAACCTCCCTCTAAATGGTTCGATATATTCATCTATGACACTACCTCTGCGGGAACCTTTAGTTGCTTAAAATTTTTAGTCAACGCATATGTGTGAGGTTTTATTTTGTAAAGAGGATCATCTTTATTTGCCATTTCGTTATCAGCGAGATGAATAAATCATAGTATGGCCTGGAATCCCTAACAAATAACTTTTCGATTTCTTAAGAAGGCATGCCATTCCACTTTGGTTTGTAGTTTTTAGCATTTTTGTTAGTTTCCATGACAATAAGTTGTAAAATATCCGTATGAACAATAAGTTTGAAAATATCCAAAGGTTAAAAATTGCAACGAACATTTATTCTGCCTGCATCAGTAAAAGTTAAATTGTTTCAAAGATCATCCATCTACATCATTCCACGAATGAAATTTTCATTACTTATTGCTAAATATGAATTGTGGCTGGAAGTTTTAGATTTTGCATCAGACTCGGGTTTCGATTAAGATCTGGGCTCATATTCCGAAAAGAAAAATAGTTACTCGTCACTACCTTCTAAGTTTTGGTTTTCACGTTGGTATTACATTGTTGGTCTACTAATACTTAAAACTTTATGGTCCTCGTTCTCTTGTAATTTATTGTCATTCTAATCACTTTCAACAATTGTTTCCAGATAAAAAAATGTAGTATATAAACTTAAATTTATTACGTTCTGCTTCCAGCTCATTGTACCATTCAAGTAATTTTTGTTTATTTTTAGGATCCATATTTTACAATTTGTAGCCGCAGTGTGTTTGGTACCAGACTGAAGTCTATGCAAATTTATGCCGGTATACCAGCGACTGAAGCTGTTGTATCACCGGTGATTAATATGGGAGCCAACCTGTTATATTTTATACATTCGTATTTTATTCTCTATAGTTTTAAATAATTTTAGTTTAAATTAAATAGCAATTGTATGTTGTCTAATAGTTTTCGTATGTTTGTGATATGACGCAAATAAAAATTGAAAATAAGGAGAAATCTTTAAACATTATTACAACGACCTAAGTATGCTGTACGGAACATTAAAACTCAAGACGCCAGGGGTGCTGTAAAAGGAGCAATTAAAACCGTTGTATATGATATGAAAGTAAAAGTGCAACACGTTAAAATACCATTGCTTAATTTAGAACTGAAAAATAAGCAAATATACGAGGCTCATAGTACAAGTTTGTGACAACTAATAAAACATTGTAGATTTCCATACAAGCTTAAAAATCGTAGTGGAGTCTTAGAGCGAAAAGCCAAATATTCCTTCTAAACGGTTATACTTTTTGAGAAATTATCAAAAATTACGTAAGTCCAAGCCCACTTCAGTTCATATTTTTGGTTGAAACTTAAATATTTTTGAAAGTAATAAACGTACATTGTAGAATAAAGAGCATCAGAAAAGGACAGGAAAATAATAGTACACGCTTCTTTGTTTTACGTGCTAGAACTCGTAATATGTTTGTTGAAGATGCTGGACTGTGATTTTTCAACAAATCGGAGTGCCGAATATTGTGATTCGACGGATAAAGGGTTTTTAAAAAATGGGTCTGCGAAAAGCTAATACCAATACTATACGAACCGTTTCGTTATTTAAAATTATTATGGAATTTCACTGTGGGACAAGTTCAGTAACGCAAAAATTAGAAACGGAACCAAAATGACAGATATCATAAAAGTGACAAAAATGAAATAGCGTTGGCTTGTACAACTTGGCAAGTCAAACTGAAGATAGGTTCGCACGTAAAGTAGCAAAGTTAAGACTAAGAAAAACAAGGAGAGGTAAGTAAATTAATCAGAAAAGATGTGAATAAAATCCGAAATCTTGATTTATTCTAACCATGTGTCCGTATCATCTAAGTTGGGCCTTTTCAATTTTCTTAATAATTGGTTGGACCTGAAGATGTTTTCTGACTGCCCCATTTCTAATCCTGTCTATTCAGGTTATACCCATTATTCTTCTAAGAAACTTCATTTCTATGCTCTGTATTTTCGATTTTAATTTATCGGTAAGCGTCCAACTTTCACTACCAAAAGTTAAAATAGGCACAAACACCCAAAAATTTAATATGGTCACTTTGGCTTTTTGGGATACTTTTTTTTTGGACAAGAACGTACTTTTAATTGCGTGGTACATCCGAGCAGTACTTTCTATTCTAGAACTTATTTCAGTTTCTTCAGTTCCTCTGTTCTTTATTTGTACTACCAAGTATTTGTAAGTATCGACTTGTTCAAATGTATTTCTGTTAAGTGTTATCTTCGTTTCTTTTCTATTTTTTCCACTATTACTTTCGTCTTCTTATTATTTTGATCCTCAAATTTCCTTTAATTAGTGCAGTGTTCCATACTTGTAAATTTTGATTGAGTTCTTCTTCATTTATTCTAAATATCACTAGATCGTCTGCGTATGCACATTCTGAGATCCACACTGCATCTAGATTTCTATATCCGACATATAATTTCAATGTTTTTGCTCTAGTTTCTTTAATTATGCCATCCAAGACAATGTTAAATAGTATGGGGCCTAGAACTCCTCCTTGACGTAGACCCTCATTTACTGTGAACTCTTCGGATTCCATATTATTGGTTTTGATTCTGTTCCTTGTATGTCTATATATACTCATAATGGCTTGCCTGAGTTTAATTTTCACACGTTTTTTTGAATATTTTCTCATATACTTTGGATGGGATGCTCAGTAGTGTTATTCCTTTGTAGTTAATACATTCACGCCTGTCTCCTTTTTTCAAAAAGTGTAGAATAACTCCCACTTCCCAATGTTTTGGTATTTGGCTCTCATTCCATGCCCTATTAAATACTTTCGTTAGCAGTTCAATGCTTTGTCGCCCATGTTTTTAAGCATTTCTGCTTTGATATTATCAAATCCAGCCGCCTTACCTTTCTTAAGCTTTTGTTTGATTTTTTTTTTGTTTCTGCTATAGTTATTTCATCTTGAATTGCTTCTTGCTCTACCTGTTCTGGTTCTTCTGTGATAATGTCTACATCGTTTTGGATATTCAGTAGATCCTCGAAATATTCCTTCCATCTATCTAGGATGTTGTCATTGTCATGCAGTAAGTGTCCTTCTTTGTCCCTTATTTGCTTTGGTGTTTGTGGAGTCTTTTCGGTTCTTAATTCTTCAGAGTTTTAAAGAATAACTTTTCGTTAGAGTGGTAGTCTTCTTTCATCTTGTTTCCGAATTCTTCCCAACTTTTCCGTTTCGCTGCTAGTACCATATCTTTTACTTTGATTATTTGCAGCTTTTATATTTGGTAGTTGTCTGCAGTTCCGTTCTTTAAATAATTTTTCTAAGCCAGCTTCTTGGACTTCACTTCTGCTCTTATTTCATTGTTCCACCAGTTTGTACAATTTCTGCTTCTGTTATTTCTTGTTATTCCGCATGCTTCTTTACCACCATTTAGGAGTGCTTCGTTCAGTATTTGCCAATTTTGGTCTAAGTCACAGTCATGTTCAGCGTGTTCTGTTAGGTAGTTTTTAACGTAGTTTTCAAACTTGTTTGATGTCTCCTTGTCCGCTAGCTTATGTGACCTGATTACTTCTATAGTGGGTGTATCATGAGCTTTACCTGTTCTTGGTATCTTTCATTATTGATTCTTGTCGCACTCCCATGCTAGTCCTGGCAACAACTAGATAGTGTGGTAACTATATATTTCAGCTCCTCGTTTTACTCTTACGTCTTTAATGCATTGCCTTGATGATCTATTTACTAACACAGAGTCTAAGATGGATCTTTCGCCTCTACTGTTGACTTCTCTTGTATATTTATGTACATCTTTGTGTTTAAAAAATGTCTTCATTATTATTAAATTATTTTCTCTGCATATATCACTAATACGTACCCCATTGCCATTTTTTAGTTCTTCTCCATATGGTCCTAATACATCTTGGGTATGTTCATCTCTTAGACCCACTTGACCATTTCGATCCCCTTGTACTATAGTATTGCCTTCTAAACTGTGTATTATTTTTGAGGCCTTATCCCAGAATAGGTCTTTGCTAGCTGCTGTTTCTTCATCATTTATTCCATACATAACGGTGATATTGACTAGTTTGTGTTCCGCAGTTACCAGTCTCAGCTTCATAATTCTTTCTGAAATGCATTCCCAATCTTGAATATTCTTTATTAGGTTACTGTGTGTCAGGCAGCCTACCCCTTCTTTTGCCCTTTCGTTGAGTGACACTCCACTGGTGATGAGGAACTGTCCATTTTCTAAAAACTGTGTGTTTTTCCCTTCTTTTTGGTCTCTGTTATACCCAGTAAGTCTATTTGATTTTCCTCAAATTCTTCAGCAAGTTCGACTTGCTTGCCGTTGAGACCTCTGATATTCCATGTTGCTAATGCTCATCCTTTGGGCTTTATCACTGCTCCGTTATTGTGAGCCGTGTCATTAAGCTCTTTCTTGTTTAATGTGGGTTTTACATAGTTACTGTTTATATTCTCGCTCGTTGCTGACTGCATTTTTATGGGTTTACCGTTTCTTGTCTCTCGTTACTCAAGTCCTTGGTTATTATTTATGGATCTATCTTTGTCTTTACTACCTATTCTATAAATACTCATGTCCGTTTTCATTGCCTGGTTTGTGATAGATATTCCGGCACATTTAGTATTTTATATTATTTTAAGATAATATGAAAAACAAAATGTTTTTTCAAAATTAAAAAACAATTTAATATAAAACCAATTTTTTTTTAGAAATAAGCACTTTAAACTGTTTAATCTTACAAATCATATAAAAAATTACATAGATAAAGTAAATTGTAAAGCGATAACGAAAAATTTTATGGGCTAATTAGAGGTTATTTTCACGGATTTTTTTACCAAAAAAGGACCAACAATATTTTGAGCGTAACTCACTTAGGTTTGATGCTAGGAACTTTTTTAAAAAACAAAAATAAATCTTTTTTAATTATTTTAAAACAGTTTTGATAAGTTTTCCTTCAGTCCTTTATTTTTTAATAATTTCACGTTAAGAGCGTAGGCGCAAAATTTCGGGCCAATGCTTTTAAAATGCATTCATTTTTTTTGAATCCTGAGAAAAGTAATAAATATTTTTGAAAAATTTAAACGCAGAATGAAAGAATACATTATTACCAAGGGCCGAAAGTCCCTGAAAACTGCTACAATGTTTATTTTAATAAGTTAAAGAAATGAAAAAAAAAAGAGAAAATTTAGTGTGATTTTTAATTTCAAATATATCTCATTAAAAAAAAAAACTTTTTGTTTATTCTAAGAAACCTTTGGCCGTTGATCATAATGTAGTCTTTCATTCTGCGTTTAAATTTTTCAAAACTACTAGTTAGTTTTCTCAGGATTCGAAAAAAATGAATGTATTTTACAAGCATTGGCCCAAAATTTTGCGCCTACGCTCTTAAAATATTCGATTTGGAAGTTGACAAATAAAAATCTACTCTTCTTATCTACCTTTCATGAGCTACAACTCTGCTTCTATTGGGTCTACAAATTTTATAAATATACCATTTTTTTTTCTTTATAATCTACATTGTTGCTAAAAATATTTTTTTCAATAAAATATGTACTTTCTGTTTAAGTTTCTTTGTGAAAAACCGTCTAAAAACGTATTTTTTTTGGAAAATCAACATTTTCACTCACAAATAACATAAAACGTATTAACTTAGTGAAAATCTCTATAGAATAAAAGTTGTTTAAAAATTTGTATTAATTTTCATTTCAAGTCAATGCAACCCTGGGCTCAAGTTTAAAAGTGAAGTAGAGGGTAAAGGAACCTAAATCCAAATTTTCAAGCAAATCGGACGTGACGAGGAAAATTACGCTCCAAAACGGTCATTTACTGGCGTAAAACAAGAAAATAAAGATCATGCAACAATGGCAGAAGAAAACAAAACTCCAGAAGAAGTTTTTGCCTCAGTGTGATTGTTATTGGAATAAATATATAGCAATAACTTCCGCTATGCAAGAAGTAGAAAGTGCAGATAAATATCTTTGTCTTTGCAAAAATTAAATTATTTGTAATAATAAAGTATATTATACCTGCTACCTAGAAGATTATTCAAACTTTAGTTTTCGTAAGAAACAAACCTTTTCAATTGGGAAACACAAAATAAAGCTTCCTTATCGTTCTGCACCCTATTGGTAAGAGTCCCAACTAAAACATCTAACTGTTTTAAGGCCGGTTTATCTAAAATCGTCAATAACGTTTTGTTATCGATTAACCTCTGTTGCACTTCTTTCAGCTTCAACGACAGAAGGCGCTGGTGTGACGCATCCACAGGTTTCTTATTATCGGCTGAAATAAGGTGGAGTTCGTCTAATCGGTGTAGCGCGCTTTTATAGACATCTACGTGAAGCTGGAGTTCTGTTTTTAGAGCTGCGTGTAGATGGGTTAATCCAGAAGCGTCGGGGGTAAGACCGTGGCATCCCAAACCTGAAACAAGATAAAATTATGAAAATTGTAATAGTAATACCTGAAATAATTAAATCCATTAATGAAAACTCAATATATTTTTTAAAACTATTAAAATATATTTATTCTACACGGATCTAGTAAATCTAACACACTTTCTTCGTAAAAAAACCAAAAATGTTATTACAAAAATAAGTTATTATGTTTAGTTTTATAACGGTAATTAAAGTCACGGTTCTATTTATATATTTTGTTTATTTGTATAATTGTAAAGTACACTAAGTAAATTATATAATTGTGCTAGCTGACCTGCTGTACTTTTTTGATTTGAAACAAGAATACCTTTTTGTGCAGAATTGAATGTTATTTCATGTTTTATTCCTAGAATTTTTATACAGGGCGGACAAAAAAATTATGCCCACAATAATGAACCAATGTTATGGTTGCCACCTAGTGTCAATGGTAAAATAAATATTTTCCTTATTATGCATACTAAATAATAGCAATATACCAAATTTCACTTAAATCCGTTAAATAGTTTTCAATATATCCCTAAAAATAATATAAAAAATATTATTGAATCACCCTGTAGAAAGAAAACTAGCAACATTTTGCCAAAGCAATGTGAGCTCATACGCTTTTTTTACCCATTAGCTAATGTCGAATTAATTATGAGACACCCTGTACATTTAAATAAATTTACTATTCTTTTAGAACAAAACAGCCATTATTTTGTTAAAAATACAATTTACGTGTAATTATAATAACACAGATATTCTAAATTATTTTAAAATATTAAAAAATAATAAAAAAGTTAGGGGACACCCGGGTTTGAACCGGGGACCTCTCGATCTGCAGTCGAATGCTCTACCACTGAGCTATATCCCCATATACAACGTTACTTCTATACGTAGTAATGCAGAATGCTGTGACACCTACATGTAAGTTGGGTTATCTAATTGCTGCCGACACTTAGCGTTAATGGTCTTAGTGCCTACACATTTCAATGAATGGTTTTCAAAATTCAACATGTTAAATTTAACATAAATATCAAATTATGATGAATTAAAATATTTTCTAATTTACACTAAAATTGTTAAAATTGTTAAAATTCCAAAATTCGATTCTTTTAATACTTATATATGTATATAAAAAATATCACCCAAAACTTATAAATGTACAGAACAGGTTTGGAAAGACAGTAATAAAACCTGAAGAAGTTGCCAGGTACAATGAGTACATGTCAGGAATAGATAGGAGCGATCAAATGGTGAGTTATTATTGTTGTTATGCAGAGTACTTCCCTTTTACCCTTCCAAATTGAAATATAGATGCTACCGTGTCTTTGCCATTTGTGTTCTCCTTTCTTTAGGTTGGTGTTTACAAGAGTTTTTGGATTTCCTTTTCTGTTTCGTCTATGAGTTCCTGTAGAATAAGTTTTTCTTTCCAAAAGGAATTTTGACAGCAAAATGCTGATGTAGAAGTTATCAAGGAATAAATGATGGCCTTTATCCAAATAAGGTTCCAGAAGTTGCAGTACTAACGACTCAATTTTGGATAATCCTGCTACATCTTCGGATTTTCCTTTATAAATTTTTATATTCAATACGTATCCGTCTGCTGTATATAGCTCGTAGAACTTAATGTCATATTTATTTTTTTTCCTTTGATATACTCCCGAAAACTCAGACGACCACGAAAGAGAAGCAATGATTCAAATAGTGACATTTCTTCTGCAGGGTAATAAGCTTTTGGAAAATTGAGCAATAGTTTATCGAGCAGATAATTGACTTTTTCAGTGGATCAGTTCCTGTTGTTTCCTTTTTACAAGCACAGCTAAAACACCGCAGTATTTCTTCAAATCTTCTACCAGATAAGGTGTAATGAAAAACTGGTACATAATAAAGTGGATTCATTAAAAACAACTTCCTTACAAAGGGGTATTTTATTTGACCCTGTTATATGCATAAAGCTAAAAATGATTAAAGTTCCTCCATAGTAAATGGCCTAATCGATGCTTGTCTGCTGTATTTTTGCTTGGGCCTGTTTACTTTAGTCAATATTTCAATGTATTTGTTCATTGAATCAAGAATTAGCTGCATAATTTCTTGATCCCAAAATTGAAAAAATAGTCTGTAGCTTTAGGAGTATATGTGTCAAAATTAAGACGAAGGCCACTTTGGGAACCGTCAAACAAAAATATGCAATATCTGCGGCAATTATCACACTCCTTATCAGTTTCAATATCGCCCACCTCTAGCAAATTTTGTATATCATTACTTGTTTCGTCATTTTCTGGCTCAACTCTGTCTTCGTGATTTTCGTTTGAAAACAGATTCTCGTTTGCTAACGAATCTTCACCACTACTGGGTTGATATGATGGATCTTGTAAATCATCATCAGAGCTATAAGGTTCTGATTCAGAACTTTCAAATTTATCTGTGCTCACTTCATCCATAAGTCCAAGAAGCCTTGCTTCTTCTCTAGAATCCATTTTCTGTAAAAACAAAAAATAGTATATTTGCCGAAAATATAACCTCAACATTTTATTATTGCCTCTACTACTGATAAGCAGCATACAAATTACTAAATAACACAATCGTAATAAAGCAATTAATTACTTTTATTATTCTCCAACAAATCTAGTCAAAATAAACAAAACACCAACAAAAAACAACAAAAATGAGGTGATATAGTACCACGTGCTCGCCGCCTAACACACGTCTAATATTTCAAAGCTAAACTGACCGTCACGGACAGTTCACAATATTTTATGTTATTTGCTGGGACACCTAAGGTGCTTGAATAGTGACCGTTCTCAACATTAGACGGGATATCGCGCTTTGTCCCAGAAAGTAGTGCGGCATATGTCGGGGAATATCGACCGTAGGGTAATATCGATCACTCCCAAATTCCATCTAATTGAAGTCCCAGAGCAAAATTAATGCGTGCATCTTGAATGCATCAACAACAGGTGGTGAACTAGCCACTTAGTTGTTTTTCATACGCCATAGGCACTTAATGTCTAGTAAATTTGTGTTTTGAGAAAAACCTATTTCTAGAATACAGATTTAACAAAATCATATAATTTCAGGTTGTGTTTTCTAATAAAGTTCATGTCAACAATGAGCACACTTTCGTATAAAATTGACCATAGTGGTCGATTTTATCCCAACGTGATCAATATTACCCTAATTGTGATGGGTCTCAGTTGATGTTATTTATTTCAGATGCTACGATCATATCACAGAAAAACAACACGGTCCTTATGGGGCGAAGAGGCCTCAGCGATATTGCTAACAAATTGCTTTCGATAAGAGGAGCATCCAAGTTATACAACATCCCTTATGGAACATTGCAAGACCGAGTAAGAGGTCATTTTTGAGACCAAAAGAATTACACTAGGACAAAAATCTGTCTTTACCAAGAAAGAGGAATCCAAATTTGTATCTAGAATTTTAGAACTAGCGAAGGCGTTTTTTGGCCGTACGTCCGGTATCATACGTCAAATGGTTTTTGAATATGTAGAGCAAAACAAAATTAAACATCCATTTAAAATGGTAACGAAAATGTATGGAAAAGACTGATTTTATTCATTTAAATGCCATTAGATTTTTAATGTTGATGAGACGGGTTTTATCAGTAATGTTCATATTGACTGTAAAATTGTTGCTGCCAAAGGTCCAAAACAAGTTGGTGCAATTATTAGTGGTGAACGGGGATAGTATGCGCTTTCAGTGCCTCAGGTCAATATATTTCACCTATGTTTATTTATAGAATAAATTTGATGAAAGGAGTTAAACCTTTTCTTGGAATAGTTAAAACATTTTTAATGACATGTTATGCTTCTAAAGACCATCCAGCTCTTTTAGTGATAGATAACCACACAACGCCTTCAAGTCTGGCTTCCTACAATTTTGTCGTGACACCGGAATAAATATGCTTTCACTGCCACCGCACACCTCCCATCATCTCCAGTCTCTAGATATCACGTATTTTTCTCCATTCAAGATAGCTTACTACCAAGAATGTGACAAGTGTATGAAATACAAAATTTTTTTTATAAAATCAATAAAACAAACGTGAAACTTGTTAAAAATGCCTTTAATAGGGCTGCGTCTATTGAGAAGGCTGTAAATGGTTTTCGAACCACAGAGATATTTCCCTTTAATCCCGATGTTTTTTGTGAAGAAGAATTAATATCTATACCGGTAGTTGAACAATATCAAGATCATGTGCCTTCTCTGCCTGATATACATCAAACACCATCATCAACACCAGTTCCCCTGCATGAACTAATAGGACCAAGTGGAGTGAAAAATAAAAAACTGAGACCAAAGGCAGCACCATTATCAAAAGATTATTTACCTGCATCAGAAATAGAGGAAGTTTTAGACATTGATCTGAGCGACGATGAAGATTAATCTGTGCAGTTAAAAAATGAAAGCTTATCTCGTATATCTTTCAGTGAACTATGCCCTCTACCGGTACTACCAGTCAGTAGTTATACAAAAACTAGAATCAGGTGAAATCAATACTCGACCATTTTAACATCAACAGCATTAAAAGAACAATTAGAAAATAATGAAGAAAAGAAGCAAAAGAATAATGAGGTTGAGAAAGTTAAACGAATTGGAACTACTAAGATAAAAAACAAAGAAAAATTAGTCAAGAAGAAGATTTATGACGTAAAAGCACACCAAACACGAGAAGGTAACATACACCCAAAGCATGGGTGTATGTTACCTAAAGTAAAATTTAATTAAATATTTAACATCAAATATTAATAACAACATTATATACAATATTTGTTAACCTTATATATTTTAAAGGGTTTTTACCCTAATATTTTGGCGGCTCAGGCATGTTAACCTGCATTTTTAACCTGATGATGGAATTATTACTCCGAAAACGTTCATGTTATTTGATGTAGTCCCTTTAAGGGTTTTTAAATATACCCATTTACAAAGATTTAACCTCTTTTTTGAATAAACTAAATGTCCATATTAAAAGTTTCAAATTCGTAAAAGCTATTTCAAACAGTCTATAACAGTATTGTGTTAAGTAATCGATATTCCCCCTCCTGTCCTTACTTTGAGAACGATTTCTGATGTGGAAATCGAAACATCAAATTGGACGTATTTTCAATTAATATTGTGGTTTTTTTCTAATAAACGTAGTCTTGTTCTTCTTATTGTGCCCTCTTCAAAGAAGGTTGGCTTTCTGCCCAAGTCTTTTCTTCCCTCTACTCTTTCTTGTATGATGACGTGTATTTATGGTTTCGAAATACGCGGCCGAGATATGATGTTTTTTTATTTTAATTGTAGTCATAAGCTTTCTGCCACGTTCCAATTGGTTTTAACACTTCTTCGTTTGGGACTTTTGCAGTCCAAGGAATTTTAAGAATGCGCCTATATATAGCCACAAAATGTAAAAGTAAATAACAAAAAAATGTAAATAGAATCTTAAAACCGTAACGTCAAATAAGCTGTTTACAAGTTCTCATAGATTGATAACACTAATAGTTTTATTTGTCTTACACTCAGAAACACGAAGGGAACTAGAGAATCTGATGATGTTTGTTAACACATATCTTTACTTTATAACATTGCTTTCCTGTAGGAATACAAGGAATTTAAAATAACTAAATTTAGAAGAGATATTGGCGTCATATTGGTACTCTTGATTATTTACGTGATAAAATTTAGAACGTGCATTGAGGTATGTTTAATTTAAGTGCATTTGTTTTATTACGTAGGGTTAAAAATTTTAGCACGCAATCAAGAAATGTTTATTATATAAAATTGTTAATTTTAGGCATTATGAAATATTAGCATTAAGCAAAATACCTTGTAAGTATTAAAATATTTGTTAAAAGTCAACTACATATTATAATTAAATTATAAATGTTCGCTTACGTAGCATATAGAATGCATCAAGATATACAATTTCAATGTTTTACTTTCTTTTGAATTTTTCTCGAATAGATGCGTTTTCACTTTCTTTTCACAATAATTGCCAACGCATATCATTCATATAATAGGATTAAATTAAGCGTATACCTCCTTTAAGTACTAATTTTCACCTCTATTCTTTTGTTTTAATGAAAATAATGTTCGAAACAGTTGGAGGCAACTTTCTAAACATGTCTTGGTTACAGCAGTTCTAAATACAAATATATAAATAGGTATTGTTGTTGTACTTGCGATTTGTGTTCCTTACGTTTTGCAGTTTTTTATTTATTGCTTTGAGAAATTTAAACAAAGAATGCATCTGTTCTCTTGTAGTATAAATGGTTTCTCTGCGGTCATATATATATATATATATATATATATATATATATATATATATATATATATATATATATATTTATATATATATATATATAATGTTCGAAAGAGTTGGGATCAACTTTCTTATATACATATACAGAAATAGTATTGTTTAATACATTAAACAGCTGTGTTCCTTTAAGTTTTATACTATACCTATAATTAATGATTTTGAGAAATCAAACATAATATTTAATCACAGGTTACTATTAAATAAGACAAATAATGCTTCTATTATCTCTCTATCAGATACCTGCGCGTATCTCTATTATTAGGTGAGTTTCGGAAAGACCACGAAATATACCTACTGACTTAAAAAATTTAAACACTTTAATTGCCTTAGAATGACAAACGCTGCATGTAGATTTTTGTAAATTAGCTATCAGACTAGGAAATCACAGAAGATGAAAAGTGTGTTTAGAAATTGTCCGCATATTACTAAAAAGACAGAGCTATATATACATATGTAAATGACAAAAACAACGAAGAGACTTAAGAAACAATAGGTAGGTAAAACTTCAAATAGAAAAACAGTAAGTAATGAAGCCAATCTATTATAAGCTAAGATCAAACTTAAATAAAAAATCGTTCAGATACTCATACAGTTGTTGATATTCTGAAAATAGTATGGACATAATGTTAAAAGAAATATTTAAACTCAAGAGATTATTGAATATCGTTTTTAATTAGTCTATATGCTTTACATTCTCAAAAAAAAATCAAGATATGTTAAGATCTCCTTTTTTACCGCATTGTTTACATTTATCAGTTGATGAAACATTGATTTTTACAATATATTGAGGATGGAAAGATAGATTTCGGAAACCCCCACATCAATTTACGCTCATATCCTGACGCTAACCACCACGTTAACCTCCACCCAAACCACGCCACCATCGACGGTATAAGTAAACCGTCCTCTATTCCCAGCACCAGTAATGCATTGGTTAGTGATCAGTGGAGTAGTATCTGATGACGAGTTTAACATTAATTCCTGCAATATTATTAATTTTAGCAGTAGGTTTATTTGTACTAACCGGGGAAACTTTTCGAAATATTTTATTCGCCTCTTCTGGTAGGAATTTTACTAGCTCACTAAATCATTTAGCAAACTGCTGCTACGTAACAATCGTCTACTTTGTGATTTAACATTATGTAAAGCCATAATATTTTATTTGTTCCTCTTGATTTTGTCGATTTTTCCAGTGACAACTTTAATGCAAGGAAGAAAAGCTTTCGTATAATGAGGGTCTGAATCTTTGGGTTGAGATGGGAGAGTGGGAGATTGATGTTTGTGGATGCTACTCCTGATGTGTTTTTCGCGGTAACCGTGTTCTAGAGAGCTCAGCAGGACTACTTACATCATCGCAAAGGCGTATTGATCTGGAGGCAAGCGTATTAATGAATAAATAAATTGTAAAGAGGGACGAGGAGAGTTGATAGCAATCAGAGTGATGCAAACCTTGGGATTGGTTTTTATTTATGATACCGTAGGGATGAATCAGTTTCCACCTCCATCGTGACTTCGGAACTAAGATACAATTTAGATGGGTTTGAACAGACAACAAAACATTCTTGAAATGGGGCCAAATGACAAACCTATCATCAACATATCGTAGCCGACATGTAACAACAGGTTTCAGCATTGATCTGGATAGTACTCATGTCTCGAAATATTCCATAAAGATATTGGCAATTACTGGAGATAGTATGGAGTATGGAGCCCATTATGGCACCATTTATTTGTCTGTAGAATTGATTTTGAAAGACAAAATAAGTATTGGACATACAATGTTTAATGAGAGATAGTGGTCTTGCTGGATACTGTATTTAGTTTTCGTATAGTGTGTGTTTAAAGATTCGTCTATGGGAATGTTCGTAAAGAGTAACGTTATCGAAACTTAATAGAATGTCTGACGCTGAGATAGGGTATTGTGTTCGATGAAATGAAAAGAATTTTTAACGAAGGTTGAAGCACTTTCGGAGAGAGTTTCTAGAATTTTTGTCAACAAGTACTTGGTCAACGGTTGCGGAGGGCAGTTGTATGTACCGACAGTGGGACATAGAGGAATATCGGGATTGTGAATTTTGGGTAGGCCATATATTTTAGGTGTTCTCGAACAGGAAGAACATTAAGAGATGTTTTATTGATTATGGCTTTTGTTATTTTTTCCAGATAGGTTGTTGGATTATTAGTAATTTGGTCTGTAGTTTAGAATATTATTGAGATTTGAGAGTTTATTTATATAAGTTTATTTATCGGCGGGAAGAATGACTAGATTTGGATTTGACTGAAGTTCTTTTCTCGAATTGGCTAATATTCGGAGTAGGAGGCTTTAAGTTTTTCTAGTGACAACTCTAACGATATTTAGCGATACCTTGACTAGTTATTTCAGCATCTTCGGAAGGTAAACTGGAGATGGCTTCTTCAGTTTAACAGATGATTGTCTCAATCGGAATGTGACTTGGTGTAACAGAGTAATTAAACCGTTTTGCTAAGTTGCGCTTGTGAGTTTCAGTCTTAGATTTGAAAGTGTTGTCTGTGTGTTAATATGGTTGAAACTGTCCCATGGTAAAGGACGTACATTGAAATAATGAGTAGATGACCAGATATTAAAAATACTGATATTTGTGACATCTAATTTTCTTCTAATGAAATGAATCGCTTCATGGAGAAGCACAAAACTGGTATTTCTAAGAATTTGAGATATAGAAGAAGAAGTATGGTGTTTGAGTTTTAGAAATTTGAGAATGACTTAATTGTCTCGATAGGCTTTAAGGAATGTTCAATAACAAAAAAGACTATTCTTACGTAGCAGCGGTTTGCTAAATGATTTAGTGAGCTGATAAATTCCTCCCCATACACACGAATAAAATGTTCCGATAGGTTTCCTCGGTTAGTACAATTAAACCTAAAATTAATACTATTGCAGGAACTAATATGAACCTCGCCCCCAGAAACTACTACACTGATCACTAATCAATGTATTACTGGTGCTGGGAATAGAGGACGGATCATTTATACCGTTTATGGTGACGTGGTTTGGTTGGGTGGCGCGTGGATTGGTGCGGAAGTTGGAAGAAGGCCTCCAGACGAATAATGGTGGATATTTTTAATGCCCATACTTCGACACCGTATAAGAGGACTGACCAAATGTAGCATTTAACCATGCGCTTTGGAAGTTGAAGATGCAAGTTATCATTACAGAAGAATGACCTCATTTTTAAAAATGTCGTGCGGGCTATCTCGATTCTACATTTTATCTCTTGATCTGGATCTAGTTGTTCAGTAATATGGCGACCAAGATATTTAAAACTGGACACTCTTTGAATTATATGACCATCAACATATAATCGTGCATCTTGATGTACTAAACGGCTAAACACCATGTGTTTTGTTTTTGCACAGTTTATGTTTAGGTCAAACTCTCTTGCCACTGTATTAATGGCATTTAAAAGGCATTGTAATCCATTCATGTTATCACTTAAAATAACTGTATCGTCTGCATATCTGATTGTATTTATCAGAATACCATTAACTTTCACGCCTCATTCCAAATTATGCAGCGCTTCTTTAAATATTCTATCTGAATATAAATTAAATAACAGTGGGGATAGTATACAACCCTGTCTGACACCTCTTTGTATTTTACATATTTCTGTTGATTTTCCGTTTATGCAAGCTGTCGCTGTTTGATGCCAGTATAACTTTTCTATACATCGTGTCTTGACTATCAACTCCTTTATCTTTTAATATTGTAATTAATTTGTGATGCTGTACTCGATCAAATGCCTTTTCATAGTTAATAAATACAGCAAAGACGTCTTTCCTTTGATCTCGACATTTCTGCAGTAATGCATTTAGTGCAAAGAGGGCGTCCCGAGTTCCCAGTCCATTTCTGAAGCCAAATTGTGTTTCATCCTGATCTTCTTCACATTTATCTCTGATTCTACTGTGGATGATGCGTAGAAATATTTTCAAAGTGTGGCTCATAAGGCTTATCATTCTATAATCGCTACAGTTTTTCGGACGTTGTTTTTTTGGTAGTGTTATGAATTCGGACTTTAACCAATCTTCAGGGATATCACCAGTCGAATAAACATCATTGAAAAGTTTGACCAGTATTTCAATGTTCTCCTCCTTTATAAGCTTTAACATCTCTGTCGGTATGTATCAGGGCCAACGGCTTTCTTGTTCTTTGCTGACTTTATAGCATGCAGTATTTCTGATTTTAGTATTTCTGGTCCTTCACCTTCAACTAAAGTCTCCGGTTCTTCGGGTCTATCATCATTATACAGTTCACTTATATAATTACAACAGGTTGTTCGAATTTCATGTTCGTCTATTATCATTTTTCCCGACGAATCGGTTATAGTATGTGGAGTTTTCTTATGATAAAGACCAGCTACTTTACTAACTTTTTTAAACATATTAAACGTATCATGTTTTTCATTCAACTTTTCTAATTCCTTGCATTTATCCTCGATCCATTTTTCTTTAGCCACTTTTATTTTTTGTTTAATTAGTTTCTGTTTTTCCTTATATTCTGTCTTGTTACCTTTCAGTTTCCTTCTCTGCTCCATTAATTTAAGGATTTCATCAGTCATCCATTGTTGTTTTTTGTGCCTGTGTAACGTTGTTGAATATTTTTCTATTACTTTCAAGGTAAGATCTTTAAATGTGTTCCATATTTCTGTGGTGTTTTCATTTATTGATTTCTTTAGCTCATTGTTTAAGTCATTTTCTATTAACGTTTTGTTGGATATTGAGATATTTAATTTTGGTGTTTTGGGGCTTTCTTGGACTTTTTTGAGCTTCACGTTGATGTCAGTTACTACACAGGGTTATGGTCTAAACCGATATCTGCACCAGGATATGTCCTGGTGCAGTATAATATATATATATATATATATATATATATATATATATATTATACTATATATAATATATATATTATATATTATTATATATATATTATATATATATTATATATTATACAACTGCAACAGGTGCCAAGCAAACAATGGTAACTTAACTTTATATCTTTTTTATACCTTAATGTAGTTAACTTTAATAATGCTACCAAAAGTTAAGATGAAGTTAAAATAAAAATTTTTTTTTGCTTAGTTGGAAGTGAATCAATGAGTTTCTTAGTTCTGCTTCACTAGTTAATATTATATTAAATATTATATGCTTATTACACCACGTTTTCTCTTGCTTTGCTAATTTTTACTAAGTCTCTTAATGTTGTTAGTTATTTAATTGTTTATACAATATCACCATTCGATGTCCATTTATTTGAGTTTTTGTACTGACTTTTTAATACCATTGACAACTACATTTTTTTTTTAAGATGAACTGATGATGCTATCAGAATTCGATAGCGAAAACGTCTTCAAAATAGATGAAGTAGTATCAACTTTGTCTTTTATTTCTCCACCTAGTTGACCGATTGAACCCACCACTCATCTGAGTGATCCTTATATATATATATTATATATATATATATAATATATATATATATATATATATATATATATGTGTGTGTGTGTGTGTGTGTGTTCGATTTATAGCATCCTGCGACTTCCGGTTCCCGGTGTCCATTTACGTCTATCGAACTAGACTAGAGAGTCTCCTGGTCGTAGATCTCTCTCTGACATTGTCTTTTGGACTTCAGTGAGCCATGTTGTTTTCAGTCGTTTTCGTTTTTTTCGCTCTATATGTCCGTAACAAATAAGCTGTTTGTGCTGTATTTCTTCGATGATGGTGTTTGTTCTGTTTATGATTTATCTTCTAAGTTTAGTTCGTTTTCAGCTCGTTCAATGCAGATTTATTTCGTTTTTCTTAAGTTAACATTTAGTTTCCATCACTCATATTCCTCTATTAATCACTTAGTTATAAATTGCAGATCTTCCTAGTCTTGTGCGATATCTGTTTGAGCGTTCGCGAAATGACGCGTGTATAGGATTGTTTCGTCGTTTAATGGTTTAATTAATGGTAATTCGAGAACATGATCTCCATTTCTTCAGTGCTTCACTCAGGTAGATTTTAAAGTGTCTTTGAGATAGATAATAGACAATTTAGTGATTTTTTAAATTCATTATATGTAGTTTAACAAAATAAGCAAACAGTAGAAGGTGCTAGTTAAATAATTGATGACGGTATCAGAGTGAGAAGTTACAAGCAAAAAGATGTTAGGTGTAAAATGAGCGACTTTTTAATTTTATATATTTTTAAAGAAAAAATTTTGCAACCTAGTAAGTTGGCAAACCACTTTAATCTAAATTTCACAGATATACATTGGTCATAAACCATTTTACCGAGTTCGAGATTTAATCATGGTCACAAATTGAGATCCACAACAGCCATCATAATAAAATTTTGTGAAACAGTTGCTCATCTAGTATGATATTACCAAGTTTTTTAATATTTTGTAACCGCTATAAAGATTTTTTTTCTGTATGAGTATGAGTACATCTAATTTTTAAAACTTTTGGTTGTTTTTATTTGGGATTTATTTTAAATAACCTGTGATGTAATTATACTTAAAACGTTAACAATATGGTACGTTCTTGATTCGCTATATCTGTTAATATTTTGTTGGTTTCATTTTATATATCTTTTATATTATATTACTTTCATAAAATTTCTAACTTTATTTCCTGAATTATTTCATAATGATCATTGACCCGTGATTTCGTGCAATGCATAACCCACAAGTTCATTACCGATTATAGTCAAATTATACAAAGAAAGCTTCATTTCGTAACAAAGACAGTATTGGTTACATAAGTATTATTCCCTTTGCATGTTTATTTATTAGTTATAAATGCAAACTACATAATCAAGTGCAGATTTACATAGGAAATCCGCCATTCTCACATATATAAGTATGCTTGACAAACAAAATTGCCTAATTGAAAATTTCTCTCCAGTTCTTAGCCGTAATCGTATGACAAAAATGTTAAATAAAAATATCTCTTCTGTAAATAATTATTTGTATTTACAATAGATATAGGAGAAAGTGGTCGAAAAAGGAGAATAAATATTGTTTAGCAATTATTTGCTAGAGTTTGTTTTTGTTACATATATACTATCGAACAAATTTTGATATATTTTATCCGTATTAATTATTAATTTGGTAATACCTTCGTATTATAGCTGACCGAAAAATCTATCTTTGAATTAATTTCTTATTGGACTAACTGCAAAATAGTTTAAAGCACGAGAAAAGACAATAAGTCATACTTAATATTTTATTGCTGTATATTATCTATGAATAGGCCATAATGAGGGAGTCATCTTGTAAATAAAAGGCAAAAAAATAGTAAAAATGGATCGGAAACTAGTCATTTATCTCGATGTAATGATACATATATTTATATCGCTGTTAATTTTAGGTAGAAAATGATCAAAAAATTTTAATTGCTCCAAAAAAATTAAATTAAATTAAATATTCTATAAGACAAGCATGTTAAAAAATTCATCTTTCTTCTTTTTGTTTCTTTTTCGTGCGACTATGATTACTCCTGTTTGTCTGCCTCTTATTCTGTTTTAGTCGTTGTTCGCGTATACTTCTGTTGGTTTGTCTGTCTCTTAATGATATGCTCGCTATTGATTTTAATACTTTCATTTCGATATTGTTGATTTGTTCTTTCGTTTTTCTTGTATCGGTCCTTATCTCCGCTGAATATGTTAGGATTGGTCTTACTGTTGTCTTGTGTAATTTCATTTTGCTTTCCGTAGTCAGATATTTGTTTCTCCATATAGTTTCTCGGAGGCAACCATTTACTTCTGCCACTTTTGATGCTTGTCTCTCTATTCTTATATCCCTGTCACTAGCAATCTCTACTCCTAGGTTATTGAATTTCATTACTTGTTCTACAATTTTGCCGTCTATTTCTAGTTTGCATCTACGCGGCTCTTTACTGATCACTATACATTTAGTTTTTCCACTGATATTCTCATAATAAGTTTGTTTGCTGTGATATTGAAGGTCTGGAGCTGCATTTGTAGGTCATCTTCGTTATCAGCAATTAGTACTGCTTCATCGGCATAGCATAGTATCGTGATTTTATGCGCTCATACTTATGTAGCATCCGTGTCGTTTTCTTATTTTGTGAATTATTTGATTTATCACCATATTGAATAACAATGGGCTGGGCGAGTCTTCTTGTCGGATTCTTCCTTTTAGTTCTATGCATTCTGTTTCTCCTGTTGGCATTATAACTCTGGTCTTGATGTTCTTGTTTATTTCAATAATTGTCCTTATTATCTGATGGCCTATTTGTTCAGCTTGTAATAAATTTAAGATATTTCGCTTCACTGTGTCAAAAGCACTTTTTAAATCTACAAAGCACATGTATACTGGTTTCCTATATTCAAAAGACCTCTCTATTGTTTGTCTGATAATAAAAATTGCGTCCATTGTGCTACGGTTTTTCCGGAAGCCTTGCTGTTCGTCTGCCATGTTCGCTTTTCCTCGATTTTATCTTTTATGACTGCCGTTAACAATTTGAATGTACTATTATATAGTCAATCATAGAGTTACGACCTGTTGTATCCGACCAGGTGATCTTAGGTTGTATTGGGTGGTCAAAGTATGTGTTGTTAATTCGGAGGTTATTCATTAAGCAAAGTTCTAGAAGACTTTCTCCGTTGTCGTTGAGCGTTTCTTCGTTAAATCTTTGTGTAACTCCAGCCACAGGTATGTTGCCTACTCTGGCGTTTAGGTCGCCGAGAATTATTGTTTTACTACCGGCTATGGTGGTGTCCAGTAGATCTTGGAGCTGTCCATAAAAAGCATCTTTGTCTTCCTTGTTTTAAGTCATCTTCCAACTCATGATAATGATAAGCAACAAGACACACAAAAAAATGTTTTCCAATTGTTTATAAATATATCCTGATTATATAGAAATATATAAATATATGACTTGAAACTACATAGAAGAATTTCTTTTTACGCAAATTTTTTATCCATAACGAGGGGATGTTTAAGAGCAAAAATCAATTTGCAAAACGTTTAAATACTCATACCTTTGCTGCACTGTAGCTTAAACTTATAGGAAATAAAATAATATTAACCTCAAACTATTTAATCTATTAATCAATCTTAACCTAATCTAATATTCGTAAAATGAGGTTTTTTCTTATGACTGTTTTAGAGGTATACAACTTTGAATTGGAATAAAACAAAGACAACTTGTTCAAAAATTGACGTGAAATTGACTGCATAAGAAAGATAATCATTTGGCATTATAATTTAAATATAATTTGTGACATATGACTGCCACGGCTAACTCTGACGTAGTCTAATCTAGAGGTCCAATTTTCAATGACTTTTTGCAAAATTTGTGGCCGTATATCGGCAATAAGCGTCAATTGGATTAGACTTAGCGACAGAAAATAGACAAGAGGTGTTAAATCGCGCGATCTTGGAGGCTACTTCACGGGTCCGAAATCTGAAACTATGCGATTATCAACTTTAATAAATCAATTGTGACACGAGTTGTATAACATGTTTCAACATCTTAAAATCACAGCTCCTGTACATCATGGTTATTCAATTGAGGAACGAAAAAGTCAGTAATCATGGCTTTATAGCGGTTACCACTAACTGTACCGTTCTGTCCAGCATCGTTCTTAAAGAACTACGAACCAATAATTCAACCATCCCATAAAGCTCACCAAACAGTAAGATTTTCTGGATGTAATTATTGTTCAACAAACACTTGAGGATTATCTTCAGTCCAAATACGTTAGTTTTGTTTGTTTACGTAACCATTCAAATGAATGTGAGCAATTTTTGCACGAGTTGGATTGTTTAAGCACGTAAACTAAGATGTTTCGGCAAAATCTCCCACAAAGTAAATATACACATATCCAAATACTGTGCACAATGGCGGATACACTGATTTCCGTCTTCCTCTATGCTATGCTCTAAGTAGCAACAACTTCTTCTGTACGCACTATACGACGTCTCTGTGGATGCGTATTATCATTTAGAGTATTCGTGGTGCGGAAACGTTCCACGGTTAAACGAATTAATTGCTCTGATGAACGATTATGTTCACCATAAAATGGACGTAGTGCACGATAAGTATTTCAAATAGAAGCATGATTTTCAAAATAAATTTGCACAATTTTAGCATTGTTTAGGTATCAGTCTATTTATGCCGAAATGCCAAACCAAACTCAACGCTATCTTATATTTCTATACCTCTAAAAAACACCCTAATATAAGCCAATTGAATTTGAAATCACACAATAATTAAAATTAATTTTTTTTTAAATGGACTTAAGATTTTAAATGTCCTTCTAACAGACACGTAGCCAAGGGGGTTCATCGGGCCCTTAACCCCCAAAAGTGCCTCGGTCTTGGTACCAAGGCAACCAGTTTATCCCCAAAGGTATTATTTTTATTTTTAAGAAAGTGAACGAAATTGTTATTATTTTTTACTAAGAAAGAATATACCTTTATATTTATATAGTGTACGGTATATTGATTTTTAAAATGTATGTCGTCACATTGATTTTTGTAATAAGAAAACCCTTAAAAGTTTTTGACATAGGTATACTTATTTCAAAAATGTATAAATTTGGTGTCAAATTTTTTTATCATTATTTATTTTCGATATATCTTAAAAAAAATTAAGTAATTTTTATGTTAATTAAAATCAGGTTATTTGGAGGTGCCGATATTAGTTTAAAGAGGTACCTAAAAATATTTCATTTACAAAATAATGTTTTTACGCGAAAATCAATAAGTGTTTTTCTTTTTATAACAAGCTTATTAACTTAAAGTTGCAACTATTATTAGTCCAATTTGGCGTCCAAGCCCGAAAAAAAAACGATACTTGCAAGTACTTGGAGGGGATGCGAGAAACGATCGTGCGCGTGCAGTGGCAAAATCTTGCAAATTTGTTAGCATATTTCATAAGTAGATATTGAAGAAAGTGGTATTTAGCAAAAAATGCTGTGTTAAAAATTGAAAAAATACAACAAAAATTAGTAAATTTAAGTTCTATTGGTTTTCAACTTCTAAGCACAAATTAATGCAACGAGAAAAGTAGATATATATATATATATATATATATATATATATATATATATAATATATATATACATATATATATCATAATAAAACAGAAGTAAGCAACATAACCCAAATTCTGCATTCTTATGCCCGATTTCGTAATAAGTTTAACGTGATCATTAAATTAAAGTTTCCTTTACAGTGTAAATTTCAATAATATAAAATTCACTTTAAAGTGTAAATTTCAATACTATTCATGTCGGTTCAAATCGGTTTAAGTTTGTTAATAATTTTATTTTTTTTTTTTCAAATTAAAAAAAACGCTAAATATGTCTTCTAGTTCGGATTACGCTACCCAAAAGTTGACAGGAAAGGAAAAAATATTTAAACCAATATGATGTATGTTTCTTTGTAAGGTTTGGATTGACAAAAGATACAGTTATGCAATTTAGTATAAAATGAATAGTAGTTAAAGTGAACTTTAGGTTGTCATTATGAAATCGGGCGTTAATGTCGCTTCAAAATATTGATACAACATCTTCTTCTTCTTCTTCACTGGCTTTACAACTCGGGGTGAGTTGTCGCCGCATCCCCTATCGCCCTCCATCCTCTACGATCTTGCGCTTCTATTTCCCATTGTTGTACCGCAATTCTAGATAAATTGGCTTCAACGTCATCCTTTCATCTATTTCTCGGTCGGCCTACTAATTGTCTACCATCTGGTCTTTCAAAAAACACTGTCTTTAACACTCTGTCATCCTCTGATCGGACCACGTGACCTGCCCATCTCATTCGGTTTGCCTTGATATGTCTAACTATGTTTTCAGTTCCATATAGAGTTACCAATTTAGCATTGCGGCGTCTTCTCCAATCCCCTGCGAATTGGGGGGAAATCTCTTTGGGGGCCAAATATTATTCTGAGAACCTTTCTTTCAAATACTAGAGGCTTATTGATTTTCCGCTGGTTGAGAGTCCAAGTTTCACTGTCATATGTAATAATTGGGCGAATAATCGACTTATACTGTGTTAATTTAGATTTTCTTTTTAACAGCTCCGATCTTAATAATGTTGAAAGGGAGTATACTGATCTATTTCCCGCAGCTATCCTTATAATACTAATATACGAATATTTATAATAATTATGTAATATACTAATATAATATACTAATATTTATTTAATATTTATTTTAATATTTATTTCATAAGAATTATGTACTACATACAATATTTACCTTTTAATAACCTCAATCTTAAATGTCAAATAATGAAGTCTAAACGTAAAAAATATACGATACAATACGAAAAAATAACGAATTTTTATACTTAAAATCAATTCAAAATTTAGTTATTGATATATATATATATATATATATATATATATATATATATATATATATATATATATATTACAATAATTGTTGTATGAAATAAACAAGTTTAAGTCACTTTATTTGCAGCTAATAGAAGACTAAAATATTAATAGTGCTAACACAGTCGCTGATTTATGCTACTAGATGTCGCTCTTCGAAACTTGCACATAGCGAATAAGCAATTAAACAGATCGCATTTTGTGTTTTTGCTCCAAAATGTCGCTGCTCTTTGGTACAGAGACACAGCCGGAGCAATCGGCTATTCCTGGAAGCATTTAAAACAATCTTAATAAGGTAAGAATGCAGTTCTAGGAAAATACACAATTATCGTTGGACTTATGTTTGTTAGTAGTTAAAATTCCTTTAGTTTTAGAGTTTTTTAGTGAACTTTATAATCTAATTTTTGACTTATATATTATTATGAAAGATCTGCACCACAAAAGAGTCCTCAAAGTAAAATTTGACATTTTTTCATGTGAAACCAGTGGAAATTGGTAAGTAAAGTATTTAATAATAGAAGTTACTAAATTTTTTATGTATCATGGTATTAAAAAATATATTAATAGAGATATTACTGAGCGTGTTTGTTAGTGTTTTTGGAAGTTGTAAAAATTTAGTGGGAACAATTGTGTAAAAGTTACGTAGTAACAAATGTACGTAACACGACATTCAAAATAATTTTTGATTTTTATCTTTTTAGAATCTCAGTTAACAATACCATCAAAATCAAATAAAAAAATTTAAAAACGGTCTTCGATCGCTTCAACTAATTCTTCAATATCCTCAAAATCAGATATAAGAAATTATGCTTTTAACGTATTTTTTCAAGCTGAGAATTTTAAGTTAAAGTAGTTATTAATGTCCACTTGACGACAATTTAAAGCAAAACATATTAATATCTACCTACTTTAATTCCAAAACCTTCATATTTTTTTTCTACTAC
Organism: Diabrotica balteata; assembly: GCA_918026665.1. Classification (NCBI taxonomy): domain Eukaryota; kingdom Metazoa; phylum Arthropoda; class Insecta; order Coleoptera; family Chrysomelidae; genus Diabrotica; species Diabrotica balteata. The sequence continues at coordinate 70,925,437 of OU898277.1, forward strand.
AACTTTTGATCAAGTTAAGAAAATCAAGCGGCTCTAAGACCATAGAAACGATTTTTTTTATTGAGTTCAATGCGTCGACAACTAATAGTCATTGGCATGGTACAGTGAATTTTTACAGTCAGGACGATGACGATAGTTGGGCAAACATTTTAGAAAAACCTACAAAAAAGACGATAAATTGCGAGCATTATATATATATATACATACATATATATATATATATATATATATATATATATATATATATATAATATAATATATTATTGTGATATTTAAGTCTTGGTGCGCCAAGCAATAATTAGCTAATTAATTTTTTTAATTAATTAAAATTATTTAAATGATATGATTATGACTCTATCACAATTTTTAATTCTCTTATCTCAGGGTTAAATTCGTGCTTCAATATCTATGCTATTACATGTGAAAGGTAAGGTCCAAAGAATACCGGAATAATAAAAAACACATATGATCTAACACTATATATTGAAATAAAAATAATGAAATAATTCACACTCAAAAGTTTTCAATAAACAAAATCTCATATAATGATTCTCAAAATTTTGTTCTACGTACGTGAACATTCAAAATTAATGGTACAAACAATATTAGTTGAAATCTCAAAATCCAAGTATTACTCTAAATCTCCTAATCAAAATATTTATATCCTTTCTAAATTAAGTGTAAAAAATTGTGTTATCAATGAAAGAAAAACTGCAGAAAACAAAACTATCTCTCTCTGATGATGAGTGGTCCAAATCCTTGTTATTTGTAGACTATACTATTTACTCGTGGCCGCTCCCTAAGTAATCAGCAATCTTACAATAAATTATTGCAAGTATCTCGTCCTTAATGATCTCCTTCAAATGCACGAATCGTTCAAATTATGCTAGCTTCTTCTTCTCTCAATAAACTGAATCTCTCGTTGGCCTGAGTGAAAAATGACTCTTGGAATATCTTTTCTTTACGATAAACTGAATCTCTCGTTGGCCTGAACAGTGACTCTTGGAATATAAGTAGAAAAATATGACTTACAATATTTTACTGGATCAGCTTCTGTCAGATACACTAACTACACGAAAACTCACAAACTTTCACTGCTACTGCTTCCTACCTCTGGGAAACTACCCGAGAACAACGGCCGTTCGCCTTGCACCCTTGGAAACCAACTGACTATCTTTTCTCCCTCAAAATTCTAGCTAAACTTTCATTCCTACATACCTATCCCACCTTTTTTAATCTCCGCCAATCAAAACTCGTCACAATTCCCCATTCTTTCATTCCGATAACAAACAAATTTTTACCTATAATTATAAAATTTCCTAAAACTTATTTACAAATAATATTTTTCTACAATTCTTAAAAACTAACAAAAACCTCTTTCTAAATCTCTTCTATTGTCTTTAATCGCTGCGTTAATGTATTTGGAAAACCCGGTTCAATTGTTCTTTGGATTTCACTTAAAATTATGCGGGTCACTCAAGTATAGTATAACAAAGGAAATAATTTATGCATAGCTTACATTTTGTTTAATACAGGTAATCCAAAAATTTAAATACTTTCCTTCTTCGAAATGTTTGTTGGTTATTATCCTACTTATCTGAATTATTTTAATGTTTTTGAACTTTGAAATATTTTAAACAAACCAATATTTTTCTCGATTTTACATATCATAACAAATCCCCGCCATTTGATCTGCCGAAAACTCTTTGTTAAATTTTAAAAATGACAAAAGTTTTCTAGGATCAAATTATTTCACTATGTTATTAAAATCTACTTATGATACTGATAAATGTCGTGAATGTTAAAATACCCCGTATATTGCCTGTCTTTATACGGGATTGGATATATTTTCGTTTTAAATTTTTCCAAGTATTTTCCCTTAAAAGAAAGTTCATAATTTTTAGCCACTCGGTTTACTTCATTAACAAGATCTCCATGGTTTCCAAAAATCTTCTCTATTTTCTTTCCCATGTTTTCTCCACAATTTATTTTTCTTTCATCCTCCTTTTGTTCACATGTGTTCACTGTCCATAGTATTTCTTCACAAAATTCTGGATTCTCGTCCATCAGTGCCATTTTTTCTTCTGTTTTCTTTTTATCCTCTAATTCCCTTTGGTATTCCGAGCACCATGTTTCTATTCCTTTCATTTCTCTGATGATACCTTCTTTTTCTTCCTGCTTCCATTCTGTTTTATCGTCGGTTGCCGACAATTCTTCTGTACCTTCTATTTCCTGTTTTTCTCTTGTCTCCATCTTATTTTCCTGCTTTCTTTTCAAACTCTTCTTCTTTTTCTTCCTTCTCTTTTTCTCTTCTGTTAGATTTTGTTCTTGTACTTTCGGTTTATCCTTCACAGTCATATCGATTTCTTTGCGTTTTTCCTGTGCATTGATCCTTCCAGAATTTGTTTTCCTATCTGTTTGCTTTTCTTCTTCTGTGTTGTCTGGTTCTGCTCTGATTTCCAGTTTATTTTCCGAAAAATTTATGGTGATAACTTTTTTCCTCAATTCATCAATTCCCGCTATCATATCATGATTTAAATCTTCAATCACCACACATTTCATAATATGGAATTTGTCTCCCACTCTTATCTGTACTCCCAAACCTTCATTTACTGTCGTCAAATTTTTATTGTTTGCACCCACTAAATCAACCCTAGGAATCTTATACACAAATCTGTCCAAATTTAATTCTTTTACTAGTTTTTTATTGATTAGCGATATCTCCGATCCAGAATCAATCACAATTTTAATCGCTTTATGTTTTATAAATGCATCTAAAAATATTAGATTAGAATTAGAAATTTGTCTTTCGTTTCCTATTGCTACATGATTCATCTCCCTTCTATTTTGTTGTTGGAAGCTCTGGTTATTTCTATCGTCCCTTTGTTCGTTAGTATTCCTATTCGGAGGATTTTGTGCATCTCTATTCCTGTTGTGATTTTCATATGTTCTATTTTGTGTGTCATTCCTGTTATCGTAATTTTGTTGTCTATTGTAATTATTGTAATTTCTCGGCCTATATTCGTTTGTTGATCTGGGATGTCGGTTTCTCTGGTCATAATTTGATGAATACCTTCTTTCCGGTCCATTATATTGATCATGTTGTCTTCTATTTCTCATTTCTTTTCTTTTCGCTTCTTTTAATTGAAGGAATTGGCACAAACTATCAATATCTTGATAGTTTCTCAAAATCACGTGATCTTCCAACGTTTCCTCAAAATGTCTGCTGATCATTTCTACCAGCTGTTCGGTAGAATATTTGTATTCCAGGTATTTTGAGTTGTTATATATCTGCAAAGCATATCTTTCTTCAGATATTCCCATTTTTTCGTGATATTTTCCATTCTGAAGCTCTTGATTGATTTCTCTCTGTTTATTTTTCCCCCAGAAATAGTTGAGAAATTTATTCTCGAAATCTGTCCAATTTTCAAACTCATCTTCTTTGCTTTCATACCATAACGCTGCTCCTTCTTTCAGTTGGTTTCTAATAGTTTCTTTGCAATCGTCAAAATATCTAATATGTTGTAATTTGGTTTTCAAATTTTTAACAAACGGTACTGGGTGTGTTTTTCTAATATCCCCGCCAAATTGTATTTTCACCTCGCTTGTTCCATGGACGATAACTTCTTTTCTTTCTATTCCTCTCAGTTCAATTTCTGCCATTTGCTTTTCATTTTGCTTAAGTTTCCTTTCCATTTCTTTCCTGTCTTCTTGTAACGCCATTTCAAATTTTTCTTCTAACTGTTCTAATTCCTTTTTCTGGACAGCCTTAATATCTTTCATTTTAGTTTCTATTTCTTTTCTCTGCATCTCTAGTTTCTTTTTTGTTTCTTCTCTTACTTTTTCCAAAGAGACTTTTACATCATTTTCATATTTGTCCAAACGCTTTTCCATTTTTCTATCATTTTCTTCTAATTTCTGTTCATAGTTTTCCAAACGCTGCTCTATATTCCTGTTATTTAGTTCTATTGCTTGTCTTGTTTCCCGTTGGTTTTCTTTCATTGTTTGTTTTGTTTCTTCTATTGCCTGTTTAGTTTCCTTCTGGTTTTCTTCCAGTTGCGGTTATTTTTGTCCATTTTTAGTGACTGGAGTTGCATTAGTTTTAATATTTGATCTATTCCTGATGATTCTTTTTTCTCCTCAACTATTGTAACATTTCCTTCATTATCCGATCCTTCTTCTACAATTGTTTCCTCTTCTCTGTTATCCTCCTTCCTTTCTTGCATTTTGCTTTGACTCCTTGTGGTCGACATGTTTTTTCTTTTCGTTAATGTTTTTGTCCCCGCCAAATGTGAAATTTTACACCACTCTATACGTTGCAGGACACGACAATATTTCTCCCCAACTGTAATAAATTTTCACGACAAATATCAAATATGCAATCAGTAAAATTCAAATAATTCAAAATAAATATCAAATGTACGATTGGTGACATAAAAATCAAATAATTCAATAGCAGTAAATATCAACTAACTACGATCAATCAATAAATCAAATTTATATTCCCTGGAAAAATCATAACAATATATATATATAATATATATATATATATATATATATTTATATATATATATATATATATATATATATATATATATATAAGCGAGATTTCTACAGCCTCTACTGCTTCTCGCATTTCGACCGCCATCGTTCTCTGTCCATCCATTCGTCTTCTTTGATGGCTCTATCTCTCAATAAGTGTCGTACATTTTCCTCCCAGACAACTGAAGGTCTTCCCCTTCTTCTTATTCTTTGTTGTGGTATGTAATTTAAAGCTTTCTTTGGCCATCTATCTTCATTCATTCGCTGCACGTGACCATACCACACTAGTTGACTCGTTTCAATTCTGTCTACACTGGAATATACAGTATTTGTCCTCCTTCTAATATCTTCGTTCCTGATATGATCTATTTTGGATACACCACACGCTCTCCTTAGAAAATCCATTTCTACTACTTCTATTCTTTTTCTATCTTTTTCCGTGATCTGCCAAACTTCTGCCTCATAAGTCATAATAGGCTCTACCAAGGTTCGATAGATTGTCAATTTTGTTTCTTTTCTAATATCTTTAGACCATAGTAAAGAGTTTAGAATGTTAACCGCTTTTTTCCTTGCTGCGTCCTGTTTTCGATGTCTCTTTTGGTAGTGCCTTCTTTAGATATTATAGATTCGAGATATTTATATTGATTGCATGCTTTTGTGTTTCTAATTTCTAACCCTGGATCTTCTTCATCATCTCCTATTTTAAGATACTCTATCTTTGACATATTTAAATGAGGCCCCATTTTTCATATTCTTTCTTTAGTTTTCTAAACATGTAGTCTATGTCTTCTTCGTTGTTACGACTACCGATCATCTGCAATATATATATATATATATATATATATATATATATATATATATATATATATATATATATATATCGTAACAACGAAGAAGACATAGACTACATGTTTAGAAAACTAAAGAAAGAATATGAAAAATGGGCCTCAATTTAAATATGTCAAAGATAGAGTATCTTAAAATAGGAGATGATGAAGAAGATCCAGGTTAGAAATTAGAAACACAAAAGCATGCAATCAATATAAATATCTTGAATCTATAATATCTAAAGAAGGCACTACCAAAAGAGACATCGAAAACAGACGCAGCAGGGAAAAAAGCGGTTAACATTCTAAACTCTCTACTATGGTCTAAAGATATTAGAAAAGAACAAAATTGACAATCTATCGAACCTTGGTAGAGCCTATTATGACTTATGAGGCAGAAGTTTTGCAGATCACGGAAAAAGATAGAAAAAGAATAGAAGTAGTAGAAATGGATTTTCTAAGGAGAGCGTGTGGTGTATCCAAAAAAGATCATATCAGGAATGAAGATATTAGAAGGAGGACAAATACTGTATATTCCAGTGTAGACAGAATTGAAACGAGTCAACTAGTGTGGTATGGTCACGTGCAGCGAATGAATGAAGATAGATGGCCAAAGAAAGCTTTAAATTACATACCACAACAAAGAAGAAGAAGGGGAAGACCTTCAGTTGTCCTGGGAGAAAATGTACGACACTTATTGAGAGATAGAGCCATCAAAGAAGACGAATGAATGGACAGAGAACGATGGCGGTCGAAATGCGAGAAGCAGTAGAGGCTGTAGAAATCTCGCTTATATATATATATATATATATATATATATATATTATATATATATATATATATATATATATATATATATATTGTTATGATTTTTTCAGGGAATATAAATTTGATTTATTGATTGATCGTAGTTAGTTGATATTTACTGCTATTGAATTATTTGATTTTTATGTCACCAATCGTACATTTGATATTTATTTTGAATTATTTGAATTTTACTGATTGCATATTTGATATTTGTCGTGAAAATTTATTACAGTTGGGGAGAAATATTGTCGTGTCCTGCAACGTATAGAGTGTTGTAAAATTTCACATTTGGCGGGGACAAAAACATTAACGAAAAGAAAAAACATGTCGACCACAAGGAGTCAAAGCAAAATGCAAGAAAGGAAGGAGGATAACAGAGAAGAGGAAACAATTGTAGAAGAAGGATCGGATAATGAAGGAAATGTTACAATAGTTGAGGAGAGAAAAGAATCAACAGGAATAGATCAAATATTAAAACTAATGCAACTCCAGTCACTAAAAATGGACGAAAATAACCGCAACTGGAAGAAAACCAGAAGGAAACTAAACAGGCAATAGAAGAAACAAAACAAACAATGAAAGAAAACCCAACGGGAAACAAGACAAGCAATAGAACTAAATAACAGGAATATAGAGCAGCGTTGGAAAACTATGAACAGAAATTAGAAGAAAATGATAGAAAAATGGAAAAGCGTTTGGACAAATATGGAAATGATGTAAAAGTCTCTTTGGAAAAAGTAAGAGAAGAAATCAAAAAAGAAACTAGAGATGCAGAGAAAAGAAATAGAAAACTAAAATGAAAGATATTAAGGCTGTCCAGAAAAAGGAATTAGAACAGTTAGAAGAAAAATTTGAAATGGCGTTACAAGAAGACAGGAAAGAAATGGAAAGGAAACTTAAGCAAAATGAAAAGCAAATGGCAGAAATTGAACTGAGAGGAATAGAAAGAAAAGAAGTTATCGTCCATGGAACAAGCGAGGTGAAAATACAATTTGGCGGGGATATTAGAAAAACACACCCAGTACCGTTTGTTAAAAATTTGAAAACCAAATTACAACATATTAGATATTTTGACGATTGCAAAGAAACTATTAGAAACCATCTGAAAGAAGGAGCAGCGTTATGGTATGAAAGCAAAGAAGATGAGTTTGAAAATTGGACAGATTTCGAGAATAAATTTCTCAACTATTTCTGGGGGAAAAATAAACAGAGAGAAATCAATCAAGAGCTTCAGAATGGAAAATATCACGAAAAAAATGGGAATATCTGAAGAAAGATATGGTTTGCAGATATATAACAACTCAAAATACCTGGAATACAAATATTCTACCGAACAGCTGGTAGAAATGATCAGCAGACATTTTGAGGAAACGTTGGAAGATCACGTGATTTTGAGAAACTATCAGATATTGATAGTTTGTGCCAATTCCTTCAATTAAAAGAAGCGAAAGAAAAGAAATGAGAAATAGAAGACAACATTCTTTCTTTAGTTTTCTAAACATGTAGTCTATGTCTTCTTCGTTGTTACGACTACCGGATCATCTGCAATATATATATATATATATTATATAATATATATATATATATATATAAATATATATACATATATAAATATAATATATATATATATATATCATATATATATATATATTGCAGATGATCCCGTAGTATCATAGTAGTGATAGCGTAGTGATCAGTGAACAGTGTAGTAGTGTCTGGGGGCTCGGGGACTGAGACCTCGGAAGCCCTGAGGAAGGCATCAGAGAGGATGCCGAAAGCTCGGCAAAATGGATTACGACGCGGTTCGACCCGGAAGACTGGTGAGTTTGATATTAATTTTAGTAATAATATTAATCTTAGCTCTATGTTTTATTGTACTAACCGCAGAAATCTTTCCGAACATTATAATATATATATATATATATATATATATATATATATATAATATTATATATATATATATATATATATATAATATTTATATATATATATATATATATATATATATAATATATAATATATAAGTATATATATGATAATATGTATTAATATTATTATTTATGTGATATGTTCTGTATTATTGATTAAACGTTTATAATTATTTTAGGCTTTTGTATTTCAAAATAATCACTGTTTGACCGAGAACTGACAATTTTGAAATCCGTTAGTGTCATGTCTAATTGGTAAATCTTTTACGTGTCTGGTTCATACGCTGCTGTTTGTGAGTTCGAATCCCAATTATGAATTTCCTTTTTTATTTTTGAAATATTTAAAAACCTCACGTTAATCTTATTAAATATATGTAATATACGCAAAAATGCTAAATTTTAAAATAAAATGAAAATTTACAACATAATCCGAGTTGTTGGTTTTTTATTTTTATCTTCGTAAAGTAAGTTATGTATATTGGCAGTTTTAAATACTTATGAATATTACATTTTAATTTATATTGTATTATTATATTGAATTATGTTGCAGTGTATTTATTGTATTGTAATTTTTATATTAATAACAAAATAAACAATGAATTTTTACTGCAGAGTATGTGTAAAAAAATTTTTTTGCATTCAACCCTTTTATACATATATGAAAATAAAAATATATATTTTCATTAAAATATTGATACAATCCTTCATTTACTATACTCCTATTACAGGTCAAATGTTTATATACAGCAAACGATGCACCATATACCTATATAACTAATTCTTTTTCTCTTTCTGCTCTCTCTTACCTATAGCATTACATATGTAATGATTGTGCAGATTGACTCCATATAAATTTTTAAGGGCGAACGCGTGTATAGAAGTATAACTTCTCCCGGCAGTCCCACTGGACTGCCACACCCATTTTTTTTTTTGTTTTGGAGAATACAAATTTTTCATTCTCGTCAAAAGAAAAGTCAGTACTTATAACTGTTTCTTTAAAGAAATTCTGGCGGAATGTCAATTTTTTTTTCTTAAGGTTTCAACCATTGTCAACTGTTTTTTGTAAAAGTTTTTCTGCAAGAGCTGAGAACGAAAACAATATTCATGGTGACATTTTTATTGGTGCCATAAATATTTTTGATAGGAAAAGAACGTATTGGGTGAGCAAAGTTTCTGGTGCATCTCGTCTTACTTTTCCCACATATGGTATTGTAGAATACGTATAAAAAGTCTTAGAGTCGCACAACATAACGATTTTATTTCCAGATTTGTCTAGTTTATTTGGAAGACATTCGTCCCGAAAACTAAGCAACTGTTCATCAATTGTCACATATTTGTTTTGTCATCAAAACATAGACAATTAATCAAAAATTCAAAGCGTTTTTGTGACATTATTGCTCTGAAAATTGATATCCCAAATTGTTTTGACCATAAATCCGAGGTACTCAGAACACCACTCATATTTAACAGACCGAATAATGCCGAAATCTCTTCTTTTCCTGTAACAGTTGTAAAACTTGGAGTTTGACTAAATTTAGTAGATTGTTTAGAGATTTCTTGGTTTGTGTATTGAGTAATATAGTTTACCATTGAGTCGCTGAAAAATATTTTCCATTCTAGAATCTCTTGTGGAGTATTTGAATCGTTAGTCTTTGGACCTGGTAGACGAAGTACTGTATTTTTTTTTTAGCAGTGCGAGTGTTCTTTTGAGAAAAACGGAGTTTATACAACTTGAAACCATTTTTCCGCATGCTACTTTTCGTTTTTAATCGCTATCTTTCTGCGAATATTCGCTCTCCTCGTCACTAATCTCTGGTTCTGCTAAAATGGTATCAGAATGTTCACTTTCACTAAGCTCTTTGTCTTCATCGTCACTCAAACATTCAGATTCTGTATTATTTAAAGAGGCATCTTCATCACTCTCAACAGCCTCATAAGCACGTACAATTTTTTCTAACTCAGCCTCAGTCAACGCCTTGCTTGTTGAAGCCTTTTACTTCTATATTAAAAATTATAACGGGAATTGTACTGTGGTGACGTATGTGACACCGATAAATATTTTACAATAGCTATTAGCGCCCGATAATCAGTTACGGTTATATGATTTGAAACTAAAAGAGGTAAATGTACGGAGAATCTAAACCTCCCCTCTCTAGGAACGTGCTTACTGCATCTAATCGAAACTGCGCGGTATCGTTGGCGACACCAGTATACCATTCTAGGGTTAATAATAATAAATTTTAATATTTGTAACCACATTTATGTGAAATTTTATTGCAAAAACTTTTATTTCTCTTAAAAATTATTGTATATATAAAACACTGAATTTTTCGAATTTTTTTAATATTCCGTTTCTTACAAAGTTAAGTCCACTTTTTAGAACTCACGCATATTGCAATTACCATTTTTAAAGATACTTGAAAGCGATTTTATGCAAAAAACTATAAATGTATGCATGTTTATATACGTTCCACATTATTTTTATTTAATTTAAATCGGTTGTGTTACAGCAATAAATATTTTAAAAGAGTAGTAATTAAAAATACAATTCAACTGACATCCAGTTTCAATATTTCATAAATAAACCTGATTTGCTAATCTTCATAAATTTCTACAATATTGTTTTCAATGTCAATATTGGCTAATGACCTACTAACTTATTTCCATAAAGAATATTTACATTTAACAATTAAATGAACTTATCAATGAACTTTAAATAAATAACATCGAAGCGTGACGGTACCTGATTCGGTGTGCAGTTATACAACATTTGTTTCATATATTTCATAACGTAAACGTAACTGCAATGTCAAGGACATCATATAAACAATAATTATCAATAGGTTCAATTACCGAACCGTTATCGACTGTTAAAATATAATGTACTTAAACAGATGGGACAGCGTGCTATATTTTATTCATTCATTTATACCGAGTGTGTAAGTTTAAGTTTTCTTCTGATTTTTACATTAGTAATAGATATTTTAGTAATTTTGGTTCATTTTGTAGAAGTTTATCTAGATTATACCTAGAGTGATGATCATAATTCAGAATATGTTTAAATGCTGCTTATTGGACAAGTGGTTAAAATTGTTGAAAAACAACACAAATACACCAATAAGTAACCAATATACCAACTGATGGGACATGCTTGTAAAGTTTTAATATATTTTTATATTACCTAAATCAGTACTAAATGGTGTTGCCTAAAAGGTAACTTAACCAGTGCATTCATGTTATTTGTTTGATAACAGAAGAATATCAACATCGTGAATAGCCGTTTTGAGTCCACGGCTGAACATAAGCCTCTCATAAATATTTCCACTGCATCCGATTTTAAACACCTTAAATTAGTTGTGCTGGGTGCGTTTGCTGTCGTCCGACCACCTTGTTGGAGCACGTTCTCGATAACGATAAGCATCGTGTCTAGGTCTCCATTCTAAAATTGTCTTGGTCCATCTTTTATCTCTGAATCTGGTTACATGTCTTACCCAGTTAGAATTCAGAGTCATAATTCTTTTAATGACGTCCACCAGCTTTTCTCCTAAATATTTGATTTAAAACTCTGTCTCTGATGAATATAATATTTAACATTGACCTCTCCATTGCTCTCTGTGCCACTTGTATCTTATTGATTACTTTTACGGTAATAGTCAACGTTTCTGTTTAATACGTTAGAACTGGGAGTATACATTGATCAAAGACCTTCTATTTCAAGCACATGGGAATATATGACCTAACGACTTCTCTCAGAGTCTAAAAGCAGGAAGTAGACCCCTAGAGCACTAAGCTCTAGGAGAGACCATGAAGGACTGGCCTGGCGGACCTGAAAATCGTCTATATTTATATGTACTGTTCGAGCGACAAATAGGGATTTCCAAGTTAATAGCCAATAGGAAAATTCGAGGCTGGGCGATGCACATCGGAGTACCTACTAGTCCCAGACTATCCCACTTGATGATACTTATATGAATATACTTGTTAAATTTGCGTTTTATTATTTGAAATGTTTTTGACCAGTACAAAGTTGGGCATGTATTGTATTGTGGACAAGTTAATTTTAAGGCCAACTATTGTGTACAAGAGCTCTGTGGTTGCTCTAGTGGTTGGTGAAAATCTAGCTTAGGTCCCAGTTAGTAATTATTATAAGCTGGGTCGACAGAGTTAGAAATGAGGAGGTCCTTAGACGGCTGAACTAAACAACACAACTGGTCAATATAATAAAGAAACGCAAGCTGGAATACTTCGGTCATATTATGAGACACCCTGAAAAATATGATCTTTTACATCTGATCATTCAGGGAAAGATCCAAGGTAATCGTGGTCCTGGTAGAAGAAGAACATCATGGCTGAAAAATCTAAGGCAATGGTATGGAAAATCAACTACATCGTTATTTAGAGCTGCTGTCAATAAAGTCACGATAGCGAATATGGTAGCCAACATGATATCCAACGATCGATAACGGTCATGGAACCAGAAGAAGAAGAAGTAATTATTCTCATAAAGAGCTTATATAAATGAGATAAAAGGTCTTTCTTAAAAGAGTAGTTTCCAATTTCGGTTACAACAACAACAGAAGAACAATTAAATAGAATGAAATGAGAATAAGTTGTTGGTGCAGTGGTGTAACCATACCATCTGAGCTCTGTGGCAAATTCATTATATCCCTGATATAGTTACATAACAATAATATTGTGTCTATTCTAGTTAAATATCTAATTTTCAGAAGCATAGGTTGTGTAGTAGGTACAGTAGTTAATTACAGAAATAATAATTTAATATTAATAAGACGTTTGTTATACCTAAATGCCATTGGTGCTGCATCTGTCCTACTGTTACGTTTAGTTAAGTCCAAGTTTTTTATCAGTAAACTCATCATTCTTAAAACACTAACTAATTTTATGTAACTTTTTATTTTTTTTCAGACTCAATTTTCTGTTTTGTTTTTCTCTCTCACATTCACATGGAATGGTTTTTAAAATTCTTGTTCTTTCCTTCAATTTACATTAATTATTTGAAGTATCCAGCCAAAATTCTATTCTAGTATAAAAATATAAAATAGTGTTAACACAAACTACATACAGTGTAGATGTAATATTTGTGGTATACTTTGGTAGTGAAATTAAATTGTGTCGTTATAGAATATTCGTCAGGGATGAAAATACTACCGAACCTCTAAAAATCATATGAACAAGCTGAATTTTGCTAAGAATATCGATTTTGGGACCTCAAAAATATAAAAAAATATCGATTTTGGCCTTCAAAAATATAAAAAAAAATTTACCACTCCTACCATCCGGCTTCTTCCTAAAACCCTCCTCGTAATGGGGGGAAAACGGAAAAAATCGATTTACTGTCTGTACACCGTAGAAATAAATGTTTCACATAAACATTATGTAGAATAAACCATTCTCTCAGAAACAACGCTTGAACCGACCGTGTGATTTTAAATGTCAGTCACGGGCGCGAAATCAATTAAAAAAAAATTGTATCAACTAGACGGTAAAAATTCGATATAAAATTTGCCGAACGCTTCGGGCATTTTTTCTGAGAGAACGGTTCATTCTTTACAAAAAGTGCTAATAAAGATCTTTAATGAAAATTAGATCAGCTATTAAATTTTATTTAAAATATCTTTTTGTGTTGCGTACAGATTTTTAATAAATCGATTTTTTCCGTTCCCTCCTTTAGTAGTAGTAAATTTTTTTGCATCTTTTGGGTGTCCCAAAATTGAGTTCAGCTTGTTCATATGATTTTTAAGAGTTAAATCTCCCACGTTTGGACTGAGTGAAATCATTTAAATTATATTTGTTGATTTTAGATTTAAAAATTATTTCAAACTGTGATCGGGCCGTTTTAAGGTTTTGTTAATTATTCAGTATATTGTCTTTAGGAAAATTAGCCTTTGTCACTTTTTCAAAACCAGAAATTACGTTTAAAATTATAAAAGGCTACTTATTAGTTCTCTTTTTTTAATATACGTGTTCTGCTTCTAATTTAATGTACTAAAAGACAAATTATTAAATAAAGAATTTGACAGAAAACCAGTTTATGGAAGTGGGACAAATGCCAGACTCAGAGAATGAAAAAGATAGTACCTGTTTACAAAAATAAAGAAGATATACAACAATTCACAAACTACAGGACCATAAAGTTATGTTGTCACACAATAAAAATATGGTGGTGAAGAAACCGATATATTTTATAATCAGTTTGTTTTTGTGCAAGGCAGATCAACAAGGAAGTAATTCTTTGAAGTGTCGGCAATAACTAAATTTTTGATTGTTATAAAGTTTAAATGTGAGGTTCTGTTTTATCAGAACGCATGTGCTGACAATTCAAGTAGTTTGTTTGAAACTTTATGTCGTTAAGGTTCATTGGTAAAACCGAATGAAGTTAAATCCCCATTTTTGGAAATATTATTTTAGAATTTTCTTAATTGAAATTCTTTTTTAATTATAGTATATTAATCATGAATTATTGTAATAATATCTTATTGAGATATATCTAAGAAAAGCAAGGGAATGTTATCTTTTTTAGTTAATGAAAATTATTATTAAAGTAGGTTATTTGTTAATGGATATATCAGTCAAGTTACTTATCTGTGATGTTGTATTGTTCTTGATATCTGATTTAAGTAAGAAGTGATATATATATATATATATATATATATATATATATATATATATATATATATATATTATATATATATATCGGAAAAAGGTGTACGACCGTCAATCCAATATATATATATATATTATATATATATATATATATATATATATATATATATATATATATATATAAGGATCACTCAGACGAGTGGTGGGTTCTTATATCGGTCTCTAGGTGGAGAAATAAAAGACAAAGTTGATAGGCTACTTTATCTATTTTGAAGACGTTTCGCTTTCGAGTTTTGAAAGCATCATCAGTTCATCTAAAAAATTTTACAATATGAGAACCACACAATCATGGAAACGATGTTAATTGTTACCTTAAAAAGATGTGTAGCAGTCAAAGTTATTAACAAACATGTGAATGAAACTAAGTAAATGGACATAATACGCTGATCTTGTATAAACAGTTAAGCAACTAACAACATATATGAACTTGTAAAAAATTTAGCACAGCAATTGACCAAGTGGTCTAAAGTAAATTCAATATTATTTAATGTTAATAAGTGAGTAAGAACCAAGAAAATCATAGATAACTTCCAACTATTTAATGGATATTAAGCTTTGATTTTAACTTTAGGTAGCATTATAAGTGATATTAATAAAATTTTAAAAAGTAGTAAAAATGAAGTTACCGATCAAAGCCCTATGAATGTCGCCGAGAAAATGGCGTTTAATGAAACAGGAACGAACTAAACCGCAAAAAGACAGCCAACCTTGAGGTCAAAAATACTTTTGACAGATCAACAAGGTGTAGATACCAACCCAAATTTTGGGCGGTTAATTTAAGTTTAAATGAGTTTGGATGACTACCCGGTTGCAAAGGACAACACAGTGAAAAAAGTTGGTAGTGTAATAGCAACTCCCCTCACTAATCAGCCCAAATTTACAAACAGGAGATTTTCATTCAACCTCATAAGTATGTAATAACGTTAATCATTATGGCTAGTTAAACAGCCACAGGTGGTTAACGATTTGTTAATTTCCAAACAGCCCAAGTAGGATCTGGTAGGACTTTACTTATAAGATAGTTCATTCGATTACATGAAATCAACTTTAACTTGAGAATATCCGTCAGAAAAAATCATAGCCCGTAATTCGTCTTTAAAAAGACAAACACATGACATGATGACAGTAAAATTCTCCTGTTAGTGATTCCATAGTAAATTATGAGGGAAAAACCAGGAAAAAAAAACTCATAATACTATCCCGACATGGTAAGTATTTGTTCGTGCATTTAGTTTACCTTCAATAAATACCAAAATTCTGATTTTATATATTTCGTTATTTAAAAAACATAAATGATGTATCCTCTATATGTTATTGACTTACTAATACTGGTATTTTCTTATTATTAACTTCGTCTTTCAATATTGGTAACCAGATCCTACTACATTCTGTCTAGGAATTTGCGATACAATTGGCCTCATTTAGCATAATAAGAGCCACTTCTTTGATTTTTCTTTTTTTACCATCCGTTTCTTTTAGGACTACATTTGAATTATTCCATTGAATAATATTGTTACCAATATTGAAAGAGGAAGGTAATAATGAGAAAATACCAGTATTAGTAAGTCAGTAACATATAGAGGATACATCATTTATGTTTTTTAAATAACGAAACATATAAAATCAGAATTTTGCTGTTTATTGAAAGTAAACTAAATGCACGAACAAATACTTACCATGTCGGGATAGTATTATGAGGTTTTTTTCTTGGTTTTTCCCTCATAATTTACTATGGAATCACTAACAGGAGAATTTTACTGTCATCATATCATGTGTTTGTCTTTTTAAAGACGAATTACATGATTTGATTTATGATTTTCTCTGACGGATATTCTCAAGGTAAAGTTGATTTCATGTAATCAAATGAACTATCTTATAAGTAAAGTCGTCCCAGGAGCGCAACTCAACCATATTGGCAATATCATTTTAAAGTCGTCTACTTTAAAATGCATATTGTATGTCTGAATTGTCAATATAAATAAGTCAGATAAAATTAAATTATTAGAAGAATTTTTCACTATGTAACAAAAAACAAGATTTGTTTAATTTACTGTTTGTATTTTGAGAACGATTTCCGATGTGGAAATTGAAACGTCAATAAACGTATTTTTATCTTCAATTGTGACTTATTCCCAGTTAAATAGTAATTAATTTAAAATGTCACAAGAAAATAGCTTCAGAACAATATTAAGAAACTATCTATGGGAGTCTTATCTTTTATCTTAGAATTAAGATTACTAATTGCTAGGGCTGATCTACAAGCCACATTAAGATTTTTGTTGTTATTATTATTACCAAAGCTATTTTCAACACTTTTCAGAATCCTTGTTAACCCCGGAGTGATATCTCTGAAATTGGTAATGAAAAATATTTGTTGATAGAAGTATCCGAGACTCGGTATATATATATATATATATATATATTATATATATATATATATATATATATATATTATATATATATATATATATATATATATATATGTATAGATATATACATATATATATATATATATATATATATATATATATATATATAATATATATATATATATAGATATGTATATATGTTAAACTTGAAAGTTCCGTGGGAGTTATATGTGCTTCCTGTGGTTTTCCGGGATTGACTCCGCGTTGACTAGAAGGTTCTCCGCGGTTTTGAGAAAAAACATTATTTTGACGATGTTTCGACAAGGTCGCACTTGTCATTGTCAGTAATGTCTCTTGGTGATGCTTGCAGTTTGTTTACTTCTTCGGCTCTTTTGCGTCCACAATTGAAATAAGCCGCCCTTTTTGTTTCGGTTCGTGTCTCTGGTTTGTTGTTCTTAGTCACGTTTTACCAGTTATCTTTGAGATCATAGTTTCATATATTTCATATTATTATGGGCTCACCTCTTCTTTTCCTTTCATTCCAATGTAATTTTTTACAATAAAAATCATATTATTAATAAAATCTACTCTTTGTGTGTATACTTAGTATGTGGTTATTCTATTTTCCAATATATCTTCCTAAAACATTAAGTTTGTTGTAGAGTTAATCGGGATGTATATATCATTAATAAAATGAAACAGCGTTAGGTCCTAGGAACGAATAATCATTAAACTATTCTTTGTAACTATAATGTAATAACATTCACGAATACGTTATTAATTGTACAAATATTACGGAATACCGTATATGTCTTTCACTAAATCAACCATCTGATCGTAAACAACAAATATAATAAATATAAAAGATAGCTGTTCATAGTTTTACTGATATCTGTCTATTAAACCATGAAGTATTTGTTTGAGAAAAAAATTAGGATGCATGCTTTATGTTTTACACGCCAGATAATACAACGGTTGTCGACATTTGTAAGAATAGGAAGTAAGTTGCAGGAACGTACTGGCTAAATACTTATTAATGTTAATGTAATATAAGTCTTTAATTTCCCTTAAATATAGTCAACTTGGCATGTTTCGCTAAATCACCAGCTTCTTCAGAAGACCTGATTTGTATACATTTTTATAAACGAATTTTATTATTTTTGTTTTTAGTTAGTGCTTGCAAGAGTCAATAAGGTCGATTTTTCAATATCTATTTTCTCATTCGTAACCAAGTCTGTATTTATAAGGAGGGTTCATTTCTAAAATTTTGAATAAATCTTATTTTAACTTTGGTTTTAATTTACGTAAAATTTGAAATTTATTTTTAAATTCATGGTTTTATTCAATTAAATGATAGATATAAACTATGCCGAATTAATTGTTCTCTTAACAAAACTACATATCCTATCTCTTTAATGAAATGTGCTACAAGTAATTAGAAAAGGCCAAAAAGGTCAGGTGCGTTCGGAAAAATATTCCCATGACATTTTTTTCCTATTCACTTTCATGGGATCCCCCAGAATAGGGTTCAAGAGGTCGCCATCTTCAATAGGCTTTCCCTCTTTTTATTTCCCTTTGCCAACCTGACATTAAGTTCTTATTTTGTCTTATCTTTATCTTCTGTAATAACCTCTAGATACGTAGAATGGATCACTCTGTCAAAAGTATATTTTCTTGATTCATTAAAAATGAAAGTAAAACTCGCCGCACAAATGTCTGTTGATATTTTTAAGCGCTGACGAAAACTTCTAGATATAAAAGATATTCTATTACACTCCAATTCAATTCGAGGTTATACAACAATTTAAAGAATTTCAATATAGTTTTACTTTGATCCTTATTCCTAAAAATAATTTATGATAATTTCTAAACATAAAACTATAAAAAATGTTCAAACAATCCGCCATTTTGTACTAAACAGTATCCCAATCGATTGTAAAATTCTCGTTTAAAATTAGTCAGAACGCGTGGCGTTATTTGTGCACACTCTTTAATAATTCGCATTTTAAATACTTCAATATCTATAAATTTTTGGTCAGAATAGATTTTTGATTTTAAATGCCCCTAGATAAAATAAACGTTTGGAGCTAGATCTACCGATGTCAGAGGCCACAGAGTCAAATTATTAAATCTGTTTTTAAGGAATTCCTTGACCTCCCAGTTATTGTGCGCAGAGCATCCATTTGAAACAAATTTCTTCTTCATAAAATCTTTTTTTGAAACAAGTCTGTTTAAAACTTTTTTTTAAAAAATTAAATTTTCCTCATAGAAAAATGATATTCTGTCTAAATATTCCTAACCACACATTTATTTTTCGACAATATTGGGTATGGCTTTCAATAATATCCTCAGGCTTTCTTATCGACCAAATCCTATAATTCTAAACATTTGGCTTATTATTTAATGTAAATGTACATTTAACACTAAACAAAATGTTTTTTAAAAATTTCGCATTTTCTAACAAAATTCCGCTTGTCTCTCAGCTTCTCAATCTCTTAGTTCTTGATCACATTAAAATTTTTACAAACGGAGTGTACTCCTTTTTAAAATTTTTAAGGTCGTGAAATTATGAATATTAAACTGGTCTGCAATAGTCCGAGAACTTATTCTAGGATTTTCTAGTACTGCTGTTAATACATTTATTTCATTTTGATTTTCTAAGTTTCTTGGTACCTCAGCAATATTGTTTGTACAGGTATAATTTGTCACGGTTCCAGTATATTAAAATTTTTGTAAAATCCTTTGAATTTTTAAATGACTTGGAATTGGGATATCTTACGCTAAATAAAAAACTGAGGCTTCGTGTACTATTAACTGAATAAAACATTTTTATTATTGCTACTTTCTCATCAACTGAGTACATTTTCAATCAACTTTTTGTTTTTAAGCAATAAATCACAAAATTAAAATTTTGGCAATTTATATATTGTCCAATATCAGAAACATTAATATGACTAAACGCAACACGTCATACACATTCTTGCACTGCTTGGGGCCTGACTTTTAGGGGTGACCTGAAAAATGTATTATAGTTTTGCAAAATATTGAAATACATTTAATTTGTAGTACAATTTTAACATTTGTTTTCCATATAGATTTCAGTCTTCTACAAATAGTTTCCCATGACTTTTGGTGTAAAATAATTAGGAAAGCAGGAATTCAACAATTTCAAGTTTCTTATGGCCCGTTTGACGAT
This sequence comes from Diabrotica balteata, assembly GCA_918026665.1. Lineage (NCBI taxonomy): Eukaryota > Metazoa > Arthropoda > Insecta > Coleoptera > Chrysomelidae > Diabrotica > Diabrotica balteata. The sequence goes on from OU898277.1 coordinate 70,945,790, forward strand.
TCAGCACCCTGTAAGACTCATTGCGAAACATCCACTGCTTACTGCGACTTGGCCATAAATTATTTTTTATTTACCTGTGTTTTTGTTTGATACTTTTAAGTTATGTTTTATATTCCCTTTTTCTATACTATATATTTTTGACTTACTACAAACAATATTTGTATTTGTAAAGTAATTAAACAAATAAATCAAATGTCTCGGTTCTAAATGAAATTAAATCCAATCAACGTCTTTCTAATACAGTTTACTTTAGATTTTAAAGTTATTTGGTCATATCTATCAAAGATATTATAAAATAAAGCGCTTGTTGATCCAAGAAAGGTGTCAGAGTCAGCACCAACGCGAAATATCTACACAACGATGGACAGACATTACAAAAAATATTTTCAACAAAGATTTCCCAAAGTATACTGAGGCGGCAAATATAATACTAGACCGAGACCAATGGAGAGAGATTATTGGTCAAACTGTTCAAACTCCCGAAGCTCAATGATGAACAACAATACATCTGCCAAGATATCAATGACTATGCTGATGGTATTAAAGAAAGTCTATCGGTGGTTCCAATCGATACGAAAATAAGAAAGCATACGTTAAGATGATTATATGAGGAACTGATTTTTCCTGATTTTCATGTTCGTGAAAAGAGAAGCATAGGTAAACTAAAGAAGACCTAGTGGAACATGCTTACGCAAAATATGTTAGCGAAGGGGATTGATATTGATATGACCCATCATAAAATATTATGCAGAAATATAATTTAGCAAGCCGCCTCGGTATAGGAATAAAGATGATGATAATACAAATGTGATCTAATTAATTATAGTTATTGCGAAACTTGTCACTTTTGCTTTACTTAAACACGGTTAGTATATTAAAATATTCTTCAATATCGTTACGAATGTTAAGACTGTAGTCCGGAAAGGAAAATAGTATTTACCTTGAACTGCTTGCTCTAGTGCTTTTTTCCTTGATGAAATTTGCATTTGAAAATTTGGTTGGTATTCTAAAAGTGCTCGAGCCAGTTTTGCTACTTTGGTCTTCAACGTTGGATCATCATGGGAGGCCAAAAGTCGTACTAGTTGCCATACAACTTGTTCTGCATTTATGTTCGGTCTTTGTCCTGATGATATTAATCTGGAAAAAAGTACAATATTAACATTAAGTAAATATGATTTAAAAGGGGCGGTTTTTTAAAAATGTTTCATAACCAATATTTTGCCTTTATATTCATATCTCAAGGAATGTTGCATTAATTAAATAATTTCCACACAACTTTAAATTTAATGCAAAACATATTGCAAACCCGTTGCTTTCTCCGTCGTCAAATCGTCATTTTCATAGATACGAAGAATGTAAAAAAACAATGTAGATAAAAAACAAAACAGACCGAATAATTTTACAGTAATCCTGTTGTAGACAACGCAGAGACAAAAGACGAACTAGATATTTCTAATTGGTAAAATTGCACCAAGGGATATATTGCCTCTCTAGCCCTTTTAATCATCCATTAGTTGCGTACGGTTTCACAGACCGACAGACACCAGAGTACATATTCTATAGTAAGGTAAGTCCCATAGAAAGTTTTGGGAGAGAGTTTCTAGCGCCAAATAAGACGGGCCGTAACCAATTTAATTTGGCGGCAAATTCAAAACGTATGTTCTAAATTTTAGGCCGTAAATTCAAAAAAATATGCTCTGAATTATAGGCACTAAAATTCAACAAAAAATATTTATTTGATTTTTTCGACTTTTTATTTTGGTAATTTACCTTCTTTTTTTAGCAATGTCTATTAGATATATAACAATTGATGGGTAGTGTGTCTACCACCTATTTCTGAAATTTGGGATACGATGTTTTTAAAACGGCATGTGCAACTTGCAAAAGGCGTGGATAACAATGTTGCCACTAACACATTTTTTTTTTCGGTGGATACTCAAAATTCTTTAGAAATAAGTTATTGTAAATGTAAGTGGTGATTATAGTAGAATTTGCTACAATCTTCGTTTTCTTGAAAAACGTTGTATAGTATCATCATTATTTAAGTAAATATGCAAAACTAGTGAAACCATGTCAATAGCACTTACATCGACGTCATACGCCTCTTGGTATCTCATATCCCCTCTAACGTGACTAGTAGCGCCGTCGCCGTTACGAACGGTTGTGCCCCTTGCAAATCACTCTCTTCACCTATCATCTTATATTCCACTTACACTACTATTTGTCGTATATCCTCTGGACAGATACTGTAAATATCCACAAAAACCCTAAATATTCTTCCAAAAGTCTGCCGCTCTAGGAGTTGCCCCACTTCATTTGACGTTTCATCGAAATTGGCAACACCGTTAATTAGTGTAATATTGTTCATTATCATCATCAATAAGTCAATCGCGTCCACTGCTGGACATAGGCCTCTCTCAGTTCCTTCCAGTGTTCTCTCAGCAGTTGTTCGGTCAGCAGTTAATATCGGTCTTGGACACCGACGCACTGAACATAAACAAGGTAATTAAATTAAACCGTTATTACATTGTAGATGAATACTTATGAAAAGGAACAACAGCAACTTCTATATTTGCAAGAATCAGCCGCCACAGACACTGAGCAGTCGGACCATGATTTTGCCTAAGATAAGATTTCCAGTCATCAGTCAGAAAATTGTTTTTCCGACCAAATTTTCGACAAAAATGAAGAATATTTGGATTCCAAATCGGACTATGATGAATCAGGGACCTATAGAAGTTTATGGCTCAGACGAAGAAGCTAAGATCGCATATTTCGAGCCATTAGTTAGCAATAATCTGTTTTTTGGATAAGGATAGGCAAATAGGATGGGAAAATATCACCGTTACCGAAAAATACTAAAAAAGCTTGGAGAATATTATAAAGGTTTTACCAGGGCCAAGTATATATACAAAAAACTTGAAAAATCTCCTATAAATTTGGAAATATTTCTCTTCAGGAGAAGTAATTCATACAATTGTTTCAGATACTATAGAAATGATTAAGGTATTGAAGCAAATTTTGAAAGAGACCGAGATGCAAATTTTACAAATTCAGATAAAATTTATGCACTTCTGGGTTTATTGTATTTAGCTGGAAAGTATAAGGCGAGTCAACTAAATTTTGACAATTTATGGAAAGCTAACGGATCTGCAATAGAATTGTTCCGTTTAGTGATGTCTCTTAGAAGATTTAGGTTGATGCAAATTTTACATTTTGATAACAAAGCTCATTTTTCATCAGGTTTGATTGAAATAGGGTAAACTTGCTGCAATCAGTCATATTTTTAAATTGTTTGTAGAACAAATATATAGTAAAGGATATCATAATTCGGCATTTGTCATAATTGATGAAATGCTTTTGAGATTTCGTGGGAAATGTAATTTCCGTTAGTATATCCCATCGACACCAAGCAAATACGGTATAAAATTTTTAGCAATATGTGACGCTAGAACGTACTATTCCAGTAATTTGGATGTATATGTTGGTCTTCAACCAGAAGGACCATAAATAATATCAAATAGCGCTCAAGATGTTTTCATTAGACTCTCACAGGAAATTGAAGGAACCAATAGGAATATCACAATGGATAATTGGTTTACTAGCGTGCCATTACTTTTTAACTTATATTTATCATATATTAATAAAAAAAGTGGCACTATCCACAAAAATAAGCGACAACTATCCTTGGATTTTACTGTTGCCGCAACCATACCACCAAAGTCTAGAATGTTTGGATTTAACTGTCAATGTACACTTCTACCATATATGCCTAAAGCAAAAAAGAAAGTGTTACTTTTATCCATGATGCATTACAATCATGATTTAGATAAGGGCCATCTTTTAAAACCAGTAATAATAACGGATTATAATTCCACAAAAAGTGGTATTGATAATGTTCAAGCTAAAGGTAAACTATAAGCTCGTGGCCTGTACTAATATTTTATGCAATAATGAATATTACTAAATAATATAATGTTTAGCAACTATAAACCGTTAACAAAGTGTTGACAGCACGAAATGTGCCTCAAAGTCATAAAACGGTCGTAAAATTTTTATCATTATAGACGTTCCTGAGGTGTTTATTAATTAAAATTTTCATTACATTTCATTTTTCAAATGAATTTTAAACATTTTCATTAAAATGTTTATCAATATTAATAATATTTTAATACCAATATATTTAGCAAAAAACTATTAAAACTTTCAAGGCTAATGTTGGTTATTATATTACATTAATAAAAATAAGAATTTAACCATTAACAATTTTGTAAATAAGAATACCTTATCTCTTTGGATATTTCAATACTAATTTTCGCGTTTAATCACTTTACTAGAAAACCAGATTTTAATAATATAATGGGTATAAAGATGCCGGCTTTGGCCACGTGCCTCGTCTATTCAATTTATATTCGAAACTTAACTTGTAAGGGTGAAGTTATTACTAATGAAAACAATTTTTTTTAGTACGTTTTTGATCGCATGTAATTTACGGCTCGTCGCTGTTTCCACATCTACGGCAGTAATTAGCGTCTCGAATATTTCTTTTGCGAATTATATGCAGTGCGTGAGTGATTTTTTATTCCATATACCTACGAACATATACGTACCTTTCGTTCGTGCTCGTTTTGTTGGATTGTTTGTGATGGCCTTATCATCAACATCATCAAGTTTTACACCGGAACTGTTGCGTACAGTCACTAAGTCTGTCTATTGACCAAGAGAGAAGACTATTGCCATGAATGTTTACGATGCTCTGGTTTCTCAGAATCCCACAAACACTGTTCGCAACGTGGTCGAAAGTTGTGCCAACATGACTGGGGTAGGGGAGTCAACTATATATAGGTTCGTATCAGAAAGAAAAAACACGGTATAGCTAACCCAAACACAAACGAACACTTAAAGAGAGGGAAAAAGCCTATTGAAATTGATGAATTTGACAAAAATGGTATTCGAAGGAAAATTCATGGATTTTTTTAAAAAAGAAATACCAAACCTAACCAAAACTTTACAAAAAGTTAGAGACAACCCGGATTTGCCTCATATCGAAAAAACTAAATTGTGGCAAGTTTTAAAATAATTAAATTTCCGGTGGGAGAAATCAGACCGAACATCACTTTTGATTGACCGGGAGGAGATAATATGTTGGAGAAGAAATTATCTAAGATTCATACGAAAATTTTGGGCTGAAGAAAGGCCAATCTTTTACCAGGATGAAACGTGGGTAAGCTCAGGTCATACTTTAAAAAAATTTGGTCAGATAAAAATATATTAAGCTCCAGGCAAGCCTTTATGGAAGGTTGGTCTACTGGTGTCTCTCCACCTTCTGGTAAAGGCAGTAGATTAATAATTTCTTACATTGGCAGTGAAAAAGGATTTGTTAAGTATGGTTTGTTGGAATTTCAGTCCAAAAGCACAAAAGACTATTACGAGGAGATGACAGCTGATGTTTTCAAAGAGTATTTTAAGCAGATGATTGAATACATACCACCAAATTTAATTATAGTATTAGATAATGCACCTTATCATTCACGACTACTAGAAAGACTTCCAACAACTGCGTGGAAGAAACAGGATATTCTTAACTGGCTGCAGAATAAGTATCTGCCTTACGAAGATACAATGGTAAAAGCAGAACTTTTAAAATTACCCGGCAACACAAATCTAAGTTCAAGAAATACGTAGTTGACAAAATAGCGGAAAGGCGAAACATCACAGTCCTTAGTCTTCCACCCTATAACTGCGAAATAAATCCAATTGAACTTATTTGGACACAAATGCAAAGTTATGTGGCTAGAAAAAATACGTCATATAAAATACAAGCTGTACGTGAATTGTTATACGAGTCTTTAAATCATATTACAGAACAAAACTGAAAATATGCAGTAAGACATGTAATAGAAGAAGAACAAAAAATGTGGGATCTTGATAACATAATTGATGCGACCGTAGAGACACAATCGCCAATTATTAACCCTCAAGATGACTCGGATTCCGAAGTTGATCCTATTTATTTTGAATTTTAATAGTTTTCTAATCGTAATTATAAAAGGTAAGTAATAGTAGTTGTAATCGTAAGATATTAAAGGGGAAAGGTGCAAAATGTCGCTTGTCAAAATGTTCAATGTGTTTTAAATGTATCCATATTTTTTTCAAATCCTGGGAAAACTAAAAAGCAATTTTAAAAAATTTAAAGGCACAATGAATTAGAATAAATAAAAAGTTTCTTTTGCATGCAATATTTTCAATTAAAAATTATACTACATTTTCTCTTTTGTTTTCAACTCTGTTACATAACATATTAAAATAAACATTATAGAAGTTTTCATGGACTTTCTGCCCTCACTAATAATGTAATCTTTCATTCTGCGTTTAAATTTTTCAAAAATATTTATTAGTTTTCTCCGGATTCGAAAATAATGGATACATTTAAAACACATTGAAAATTTTGCCAGGCGACATTTGGCGCCTTTCCCCTTAATTAAATAAATGTACCTTTTACAAATGGCAAGAAAATTTTTATTTTTGAATAAAATAAAGAAGTTTTATTAAAATAAAAATACAATTTACAATACAATACAATTTACAAAGTAAAATTTAAAAAATATATTTATTTAGTACAAATAAATGTTTCAATCATATACTCTAGACACTGGTCGGTCATCTGTAACCAAAATATCTTCGTAATCGGATTATAAGGTTGACTGCTGTATTGTATTCCTTCAGATACAAGGTGGGTTAGTCGAAAACATCTTAAACCGTCAGTTTCAGGTTGGTTTTTACTATTATATCGTAATACCTATCCTCTCTGTATTTCAGTTCTCTAATTAGGGTTAAACTTGTAGTGGGCTATCGATAAATTGTGAACCGATTATAATGTTAAGTATAGTATTCTTGAGTTCCTTTATAAGGTTCGGCTCAAAACTTATTCTCGCCTATTTTATTTTGCAATTTAGCTGTATTTCGGGTTCCTTATTTTTGTCTCGTTAAACTGTTATCTAATTATTATCTATCGTTTATCTATCTCATTGGTTTATATGTCTTTAACCTGTAGTTTTCTATTAATTTATATCCTTAATCACCACCAATGAAGCTCTTGAATTGAACAACGTGACCTTTGTTGTCACGGTTTTGGTGAACAATCAGCTTTTTGCAATATACTTTTGTTAAATAGCTTTAATCGTCTTAATAAACTATCTTATAGCTCTGTGGTTTCTCTGTGACGTCATTCCTACGCTCGTTTACACTGCAGTATCCTACGTACGAATCTGGTGATGCTCCTAGTAACTTCTCTTGGCTTACAATAGTTCGCTCTCTGCTAGTATTTTACTCGAGTAGCGAGTAATCCAGTAACTAAACATATCTGAACAACAAAATTTAGCCAAGTAGATTAGTAAGGAATTTAGTCGAGTCGATCCATTTTATTCTATATTTTTTGGTCGAGTAGCACCTTTCACCAAGCGTTTGTGCTCAATGGTTTACCGGCTAAACAAGTCCGAATCAGATGAATTAGTTGAGTTCATTAGTAGTCAAGGACTCTTTGGGATCTTTCAATGTTAATTATTTCAGAAGGCAATTGGTAGCTTCTAGTTTATCTCGTCTATCGATCCATTTTCATATCCATAGCTTCATTTTATTAATCACACAAATTTCCTTATGGATCTCTTCTAAAATTGCCGTTACGATTAGCTTAATCATCTTATTTACTTTATTGCATTGTAGTCTGTTTATCTTACAAAACACAACTTACTTGTGAACTGTAGGCTGTACTCGAACAAATGCGAACGATTTTTGGAGTAGCTTTTCAATCAGCTACACAAAATTTAAAATTTAACTAAACGTAAATTCACGTGAAATTCACTAAAAATGAACGCTTCTTTAACAAATAATTCACGCAGCCACCATAAAAACTAATAGATAAACTTGAAAATTTGATCACATTGGTAGATGTGTAAAAAATAATGAATTCTAATAAACATACGTAGATATTTACCTTCCTGTCACGCTGTGTGATGTGATGTGATATTTGTAATGTAAGCTTAGTAATGTTTCTTTAAGCGAAATAATAAAGCTAAATAAAATCCACTGGACATATTTATAAATAATTATTTTTTGCTCAAGGAAGCAGTGTAATTGACCTTCAATGTTTGTTGTTTGATTACTCCAATTCCAATACCATTACAAAACCAGAAACATATTAACCAGTGTTTTATTTTATGCAAAATCTCCGTTAGTTTTAGCCACAAAAGTGTTACAGGAAGAAATGTTTATTACCGTTTTACACGTTTAAGTTCAACAATAGTACCAGAGTAGTTGATGTTTTACAGTTAAACTAATTCTGTGGGACAAGAAAAGTCATTTCTTCATTTCTTTAAAACGAATGTTTTAAAGACTACTTTATCTTGTCAACAATTATCATAATGTGATATTTATCTTTCATCTGTCGTTATAGAAAATTACAAGGCAAATTGTAAGATTGAACAATCTCGTGTCAGTTTTAGGTCAAAAGGCACATTGTAAACATTTGAAGTTAATGTAAACTGCATGTGTACCGTAATCACGGGTCAGTGGTAAAGGTAAACGATCTTAAAATATTTGCAAACGATATAATAGACTAAATAAACAACACTTAATCAGCGACATTAAGTATTCCTTACCACATATTAATACGTATTAAAAAAGCCACAGAAAATTTACACTAACCAAGTAAAGTGAATAGTTAGCAGTGGTTTTTCACTGATATACAGGGTATTTAGAAAGTAACTTAAAATATTTTTGTATGCCAGTTTACTCGGACCAGTTGTTTAAAAAGTCACTTGGGAGATACCCATATGGAATAAAAATCAACGGGGAACTACTTAATATGATTAGATATGCAGACGATACAGTAATTAAGTAATTATGTCAGATAATATTGAGGGTCTCCAAATTGTGCTTGATAGTATTCACGAGGAAGGAGAGGAAATGGGCATGAAAATAAACTCAAACAAAACCAATTTTTTAGTGTTTAGTCGAAAAGTAGTGTTGTTGCATCGCGATGCAAAGTGTCAATTAAACGAAGGCCAAGTTGAGAAAGTTCACAAAATGACATATTTGGAAACTGTGATAACGGACCAACTAGATCCATACATAAAAATAAAACAGAATAGCAATGACTAAAACTACTTTTATAAAAATAAAGTCATTTCTTAGCAATAATCATCTCAGTTGAGAACTAAGACAAAGAACTAAAGACTGGCAAACATCGAAAAATGTCTTATCTGGGACATATAGTAAGGGGAAGTCGATATAAAATATTAAAACGGATCAATAAAGGCAAAATAGAGGGACGTAGATGTGTAGGAAGGAAACGGGTTTTTTGGTAAAAAACATTCGTGAATGGACTTAGATACCAAATGCAGGAACATTGGTGAATGGACTTGGATATCAAACGCGGGACAATTATTCCATATTACAGAAGATCGAGAAACCTTCGGAATGGCGATCGACAATGTCGGATAATTCTGATATGGCACGCGAAGAGGAAGAAGAATATATATATATATATATATATATATATATATATATATATATATATATATATATATATATATATATATATATCATTATCAGCATCACCCAGCCCTTTGCGTCCAATGCTGGACAAGGGTCTCCCTCAATTTTGTCCAATTTTTTCTGTAGTCACTATTATTTTAAAATAATTTTTGGTTACTGGTGATACTCACACAGTAGGTTGATGTACTGAACTTGTTTGAAATATTTTGAAGTTTATTCAGCGTTTAGTGTCATTCGTATATTCTATCATAAAAAACGTTCGTCACGTAAAAAAAATCATACTAATTCGGTTTTTTTTAGCTTTATTTTAAAACAAGTATGCCACTAAGTCGACCCTGCGATAAAGCTTAAGTAGCACGGATTGTAATTTTGTACGAGGAAGGGTATACACAAAAAGATATCGCACTACGTCTCAGGAGAAGTTAATCTACAGTTTTGAATATTTAGCGCCAATACTCTAAAGTTAGCGCGAAACAGGAAATTTTTTACACAGACCTGGTCAAGAACGCCCAAGGCGCACCAACCTCAAGTGATGACCGTTTTTTGATTCTTAATTCTACACGAAATCGCTCATTGTCATTGATGCGTCTTAGAAATGAGCTACTAAATGTTAAACAAGTTAGTGTGAGACAGTTAGACGAAGATTGAAAGAAGTAAACTTAAAGCCAAGACGCCCTGCCAAAGTTTTAAGTTTTCTCCAAAATCATAAACCTCGTTGTTAAGAATATGCAAGAACACATATTCAGTAGAATATCAATAAATAGAAAAATGTTCTTTTCACTGATGAGACCAGAATGCTATTATACAAGCTAGATGGTCGAAACTATGTCGACAGAAGACATGAAGAACGCTTCGCCACTTGCAATCTCGTCCAGACCGTTAGTTTTGGAGGTGGTGGCATAATGCGTTGGCAAGGTATTAGTTGGGAGGTACGCACCGCACTTGTGGAAGTGATTGGATGGATGACTGTTGACTCTTGCGGTCAAAACATTCTGGAGGATCATGTTTTGACATATGTTGTTATATTGGATTTGACAGATTCATGTTAATGCCCGATAATGCTCAACCACATGCCACTGCCATAGTGAGTAATTATCTTGATGAGACCCAAATTCGAAGATTGTCTTGGCCACCGTTTAGCTTGGATTAAAATTTAATAAAGCACATGTGGGATCAGCTAAACCGCAGCATATGACAAAGAAATCTTGTTCCAAATACACTGAAAAGTATTAGTTTTAAAACTTCGACAAAATTTATTATAATTTATTATCACTACAGCTATTTCGGCAGAGTGCGTTTTTTAAGTGATCTATTTTTGGTATGTGTTTACACTTTATAGTCTTCAACTGAATAACTTGAGGAGAAGAGAACTGTTTGTCTTCAGTTGACCATTCAGCATTATGTCTGTATTTTTTAATTTGTTAATTTGCATATATTTTAATTAGGGCCTTTTTTTTTTGAATGTGAAGAACTTGAAATTGGTCATTAAAGGAATGATTATGGTCTACAAGGTTAAGTGCAGACGTGGAATCTGTTTTAGTATTACTGACAGCATTTTTGCTCTGCGTGTTCTGCTAAGCGTTTTTAAAAAATTCTACCAGTTTGACTGATGTAAGCTTTAGGACAGTCGCCACATTTAAGTTTGTATACACCACTGTGTAAATGCTTTTTCTTTTGGCTCTTGTTTTTAATATATTTGCCTAGGTTTTTCTTTGTTTTGAAAGCTGGTATTAATACTTTTTTATGTGTTTGACTATTTATGTTAATATCTTGCCTGTATATATAAACGAGCAAAGTTTGTTTTTTCTCTGTTGGTATTAGTGCTAACAGGGCTTTCTTATGTAGTTTTGAAGTTTTTTTAATGATATTTAACTCCCTAACTTTACTTCCTATGAGGGAAATCATAAAAAAACTGTGAAGGCCTGATGGTGTCACCACATCCCAAAAGGGATTAGGACTGAGTAGGAGGATTTAACTCTATCTCCAAGTTGTTTTTTGACATGGGAATTTCTATTAATCTATGTAACATGCTATGGCAGGCTACCAATTTATGTTGTGTAGAATGAGATGATAAATTGTGTATAGTCATGTCAGTATGAGTAACTTTGTAAAATACGGAGAACTTAAATTTGTTTTTAAGTCTGATAATTTTTAAATTTAGAAAATTTATGAATTGATTCTGTTATGTTTTCATTGTAAATTGAGTATGACTATGGAGTGAATTAGTATACGATAAGGAGTTGTCAAGTTGCCTGTTAGTTGTTGTAAGACATATCAGTACATCGTATATATATATATATATATATATATATATATATATATATATATATATATCTCCACCAATATAACAACTGTTTGAATACGGGATGTTTTGAAATATTTGTATCTAGATGACAATTCCTATGTTTCAAAACATCTGGTATTCAAACAGTTTTTATATTGTTTGAAATACGTAGACGTTTACTGGTATGTTTTACAGGAACTCACAGACAACTTGAGTTATTCATATCATATATTAATTTACTTTGTACTCTATTTTAATAATAATATAATAATTCTCTTCTATTTCTATTCTAAATAGAAACAGAATAGAATCAGTTTATACATTTTCTAGATTTAAAAATTATTAGACTTAAACAAAACATGAGTACCTGCTCTCAGAACAAAGAACAACTTGAGCAAATATAAAGAATTGAATTAAAATAGCCCAAATAAAAAGCATTTAAATGTGGTGACTGCCGAAAAACTTACATCGACCTAACTGGTAGAACTTCTAACAAGCGTAGCAGAACACGAAAGGCTCTTTCAATAATGGAAACATGGATTCTACGATCACACTTCACCTTCCAGACTATAATTATTTTGTTAATTACCAATTTCAAATCCTTTACATTTTCAAATTATTCAGTTGAAGACTATAAAGTGTAACCGCATAAGAAAAATACATCACACTGCCGAAACAGCTCTAGTAATAATAACTTAGACTAAATAGTGTTGAAATTTTGAAAACAAAAGTTTTCGAGAAATATATTTTTTAATATTTTTTAAATATGCGAAATTGATTAAATAAGTCGTTCATAAAGCAAATATATCTGAATAGCTATCTGCTTTAATCGCACTATTAATTTGGAATAATGATTCAACTAAAAAAAAAACAAGTATGATGTTGATTACTGAGGACAGTTGCTCTAACTTAATGCAAAGAAACAATTATAACAAACATAATAAATTAACAAATTATACTAAATTTTAAAAATTATTTATTTAAATAAATAAATGTTAAAATAGTTTTAAAAATTAAAAATGATAAAAACAGTTATATTATGAGTTGTATTAATTTGATCAGTTTAGCTACAAGACGTAATAGTAAATTTGATAAACCTTGATTGATTAAAAATTACTCTACAATTTGTTTTAAATCAATGCTAAAATGTACCGTCTAATAACCAAAATGTAACAAAATTTTCCCAGAAATATTTAGTATTTTAAAAAGAAAAACGAAATATTGACTCGCTTAAAAGAGGGATATATAATTTTCTGAAAGAATACTTAAGACTAAGAGTCTTTAAAAGAGAATTCCCAAATTAAGTTACAAAAGGCCGGAACAAATATATGCCGAATCTGTGATAAACTCAAGGCTGATATAAATGCAACAACTAGTAAAGCAATACTGTTTTTATTGCTAAAATACAGCAAATATTAGATTTCACGCAAACAGCGCCTTTGTATCTGTTGATACGTATTTCGACCTAATAGGTCTCATCAGAACAGTTATTCAAAGGTGTTCTCAACGTGAAAGATCAATATTTTCTGTCTTTTAAGAAGCACCACTAAAATGGCTTCGATACGGACGCAATAGCGACATCTGACAATAAAACCGTAGAATAGTTTCGAAACACAATTCAGATTTCCGCTTTTATCTGTGATTTCTAAAAATTGCAAAGCAAAACAGACGTTGATAAAGGTGTTTGAATAACTGTTCTGATGAGACCTATTAGGTCGAAATACGTATCAACAGATACAAAGGCGCTGTTTGCATGAAATCAAATATTTGCTGTCTTTTTCACTTTATTCGGATCTACTCTGTACGAGTACAAGAAACCAATTCGCTAAGGATTTCTGCTTAGTTGAAAAGACTTGTCGTGGAATGCAAATTTTAGATTCCCCACGTATATTTTAACACCTTTATCAACGTCTGTTTTGCTTTGCAAATTTTAGAAAGCACAGATAAAAGCGGACAACTAGTTGTATTTACTGCCACATTTTTTAGTCTAGACTCTCAAATTAAAACTTTATGTAGAAGATTGAGGTGTATTTAATTAGGTAGGAGATATAGAGAGAATTTTCGATTTCACTGTTAAAAAAGATTTCTATGAAACCATTGATTTGAAGTTTCTACATCGTAACGCCAAAACTTATTTTAAAGTAAAATTGTGACTTATTCCCAATAAAAATAGAAAATTGTATTATTATGCCTGAAGAAAATAGCTTTAAAAAAATTAATAAAAGTCTCTGTAAATCATTTCTATCAATTTCTAGTATATCTTAGTCGTCAGCAAATTTTAAGTTATTGATGACTACTACATTGAAAATTATACCTTTTATCCTGTCTTCTACAACTTCTCCAAAAATCTTTTCTCTATATTAATTCGACAAACGCAGAGAAAGCACACAGCCCTTTTAAACTCCTATCATAATAGGAATTTTTTTCAGATGTCTGATCTTGAATTCTAGTATCAGCTGTCCAGTATTGATTCCAGTACAAACCAGCTGTTATCTGAATATCCCGTTTCTCCAGACCTGTATCATTCAAAATACCAATCAACTACTTCTTATCAACTGTGTTGAACAGTGTCAACAACTTCATTGTCCAGGTTTTAGAGTGGAAATTCATCATACGTCCAGTTATGTTTTTGTAAAAATTGATATCTTCTAGCCATAGATAAATAAATAATGTAAAATAGATAAATATGTAATTGAAAAATATTTGCTTTAAAGCATACCATATATGGACTGTGGACTCTATACAACAAAAATAAGCAAAAGTTGTGTCGTGAATCCACAGACCATATGTGGTATGTGCGTACTTTCCTTATTTTATCCATTGTTTCCCTGTATCAAATAAGAAATGTCATGCCATGTCATCAATTACGATAAACTTGGTGTCTTCTTTATATTCTAAGACAATGAAATACAAAATTAGCTACTTGATTGACAAATAAAGTTTATGACATTAGTCGAAAATGAAAACAAAACAGACGTGTTTTTATTTTTTGTGCTTTTTGTAAATTGAAATTGTTGCGGCAATATGAGTAAGAGACGAGGCTATACGGAAGAAGAGTTGCGGAGAATGTTAGAAGAGAGTGATAACGAACAATATAGTCATTCAAATTCGTCGACTGAAGAAAATGTAACCGACGGCCGTAGTGATTTTGAGGATGATGACAGTGTAGCTAATCCCGATTTTATTCATGACTATTTGTCACCTGACCGTTCAAGTCTACGAGAAAATCAGGTAATGAATAAAAATATAAACGTTCAGCATCCGATTTAACAACGTCTGGATGATTCCGATTCTAAAGACAACAGAGATATTGAAGTAAATACAGCTCTATAAAGTGGCATGATACCAACTATAGAGCGTCAAATTGTGGTTTGGTGTACCCAAACCACAATTTCCCACAATATCCTCTTTTTGACTCTGCTCACTTTTGTAGTTAAATCCCTCATAATTACAACAATTTCTGAGGATTTTTCTACCATTGCGGTGTCGCGTATTATCTTTTATTATTTTACTTCCGTCTTTGGGCCAACGCATCTCGGTAATACGCAGAATGTTTATTAGGAGTTTTTTCTTCTCTCTGATCTGATTATGCGTTTTCCACTTTTAAATAAGCTGCAAAAAGTCATTTTGCCATCTATATCATGCTCACCTAGCCGATGATTCTTATCCTTATATTCCTTTGCCCATTGAGAGAGCTGCCATTGGAACTGAGGGGTGTGGTTTGATTTTCACAGAACATTTTATGGACTCAACGAATTGGTTTGCCCTTGCCCTCTTTATCTTCACGCCTTTTAACTTGCACGTAGTTTCATCCGACTTTAGCAGAAATTTCTCTAAGGATATCTCCTACCTGTAACCGTTTGGTATACTTTGCTCTATATATCGCGCGTATTTCTTAATATCTCGAGAATCTAAAGAAAGAATGAAATGTCTAACCAATAAGTTCTTCAAAGCGCAAAAAATAAATAACTTAAACGAGATAATTAAAACGAGAAAACTACGGGATCTGGGAAAGTTTATATGTAGATATAAATACCAATTGTACCATATGATACAATTTATACACAAAGAAAGAATTGGTGTAAGCGTAGTATATGGAGGAAAAGTTCTATTCAACTGTTTCTAGCAGCAGCCTCGAGAGCTAAAATTGCAATAATGATATCCAACCTTCATAGAGGAGAGAACTGATAAAGAAGAAGAAGTCAAAAAAGTAGGAAATGAAGTTTTCAAAGAAGACATAGTTGAATACGCTTAGACAAAACACGTCTGTCAAGACGATTAACTGGTCCACTTTACATTGAAGAACCAAAAAATGCTAAATAATAAAACAACTTTAATAATCAGATTATCTTAAATAACAAAAAAAATGTTGTTTGAATAAATTTGTACATACTCTGGATTGCATTTTTTTTTAATATCCTATTTCACACTAACACAAAAATCATAATGGAGTAACTAACGTTTTGATGACTACCTTGGTGGTGCAGTGGTTGAAGTTACAACTTAATGTGAGTTAAATCTAAGGGGTCAGTAGTTCAAATAAAGACGAGATGTGAATTTTTATTAAAAAATATCTTGCTGGTCCAATCAGCATTTACACGAGGTATGGCGGTCGTTCGGATATAATAAGCGATTTTTTTGTAATGACAATGAAGCTGACTTTAATTAGTAAAGATCAAATTCCTTAACATACACTCTACAATACACAAAATGTACAATAAGCGCATTGGCGTTTAATCTGGATGACAAAAGAAACATTTATAGGCCCAAAAGTACATATTCTTTAGTTGTCATAGCACAAAGCAGAGTCAAAAGAACTATACCGAACTTGTTGAAGTGGATGAAACGTAGAATGAACAAGTGGGTCCTAAACATTTAAAGGCTTTTATACACGAACCTTCGAAGAAAAGATCCAAAGTTCTACTATGTATGAATAAGAATGATCTACGAATTATCATAGTGTCTCGTAAAAAGTGCAGATTGCAGATTTTGTAGCTGAAGACGAGACGGTGGAACATTTTCGGTGCAACTGCTTAGATTTGGATAGAATAAGCCTCAAAACATTTGTACATTATTAACTCGAACCCTACGACTTCGAAAAAGTATCTCCAAATGCCTTATAATAGACTTTGTTAAAATGGCTAGGCTGAAAGGACAACTGTAATCTAGTACAATAGACCCCTTAGGTGGAGTGGAAGGGTAGTTAAGCGCCCACTCATATTGTACCTAACCTAAGTACCATATTGGCTACAGTGTGGAACAAAAACATTTGTTGCAACGTTTAATACACTTTCTTATACGTCTAAAGCTATAAGACTAAAATATAATGGTAGGGCATAAAAGAATAGCTCAGGTCGAAGTGGGGAAGGGTGAAGGGCCTACTAAGTTAAATGAGCAGTTTATCTCCAATCTATAACGTAAAAATCGAGGTTATTTTTTTATTTATTTTTATATTTGATATAAACTTGAAACTCGAATATCATATTAGATTTTATAAACTATTAATTCAAATAAATATTCAAATAATAAATTTTGGGCAGACTTAAAAAAAAATATTCATATCAAATAATTAATAATATTAAAAATCTATCATATGTAGAAATAGTAGTCACGATTTTTTTCGTACCTCACGAGATCGGCTTTTGACCCACCGACCGGTCGTCATAGTCATCAGCCATTAACCTAGAAAATTTGTGATTGAATTACCAACTGCAACGGGTAATTTCGTTATTTTTTAATATCACAAACGTCGTTTGAATGGGATATTTCTACAGTTTTATTTGGTAAATTACGTACCAAAACTCTAATTAAATTAAATTTGAAACCAGGTAGAGAATCGAAAGGTACGTATTATCAAGAAAAAGTGTATAAGCTGCCAGTAACAACTGTATTTTTAAAATCTAGGTTAAATATTGTTTGGCAAGAGTATTTTCTTTATACAGTACGCGTCTAAAGTTTATCCATCTCTAATCATATTCTCATCTCCAAGTATATTTTAAAATATCATCATCATCACCATAACCTTGATAAACTTACAATCCCATAAGATTGTGCAATACCTGGCCGTGTAAAAATCTTATTTTTTGAGAGGTGGATTATTCCCCTTTTTTTTTCCAGTCTCTAGTGAAATCAAATTGGATTTACATATTTCGTAGCATTTCTTTAAGTATAATATGTCGGTCCATTCTAGGAAGAGTGCTTTGATGCATCTGACAATTTTTTCTCTCTTTAGTTCGATTTCTATTTCCATGTTCGTTTCTCACCCTCTCTTGTTATGTTGGGGCCTAGTTTTGCCTTTATATTTCTTTTTTTAAATTTTAGTAAGGTGTTTTTCTCTTTTTTATTTATTGTTGTTTTTTTATAGAATACAACTTGTCTAATTAAGGTTCTGTACATATTCATTTTTATGTTTTGCTTCTTAGTGCGGTGCCGGTGTAGTTTCCAAGAAGGAGGAGTTCTGAATTGAGTAGGGGCTCTTCAGTACTTCTTGGAAAACACACTCGGAGGGGGGTAGTTCTCAACCTCAACACGGCGCGTCCCAATGGCTGATAGGGAACGTCCTACAGATATGCGGGGCAGGTGTGAATAAGGCTCTGCCAAATAAACACCCGCGGATCAACTGAGAGCATGGCATAGGGCAGCTGCTATGTCATTACAGGATCGGAGCGGTAGAGAAAATCTCTTTACCGGTCTGATACTGAATAATCTCAGGCGGTAATTATGATTTAACCGGTTGTGACACTGCGAAATCACCGAATGTTTGCCGGTATAAGCAAACCCCCACTTACTGACCAACGGCTTCGGGCGGATGAGTTGGTAGGTGGAAGGGCACTCTTTTGTCCTGAGATTGAGAAATCGATCACAAAGGCGGATGAACCAAGATCAACGGCATAAGGATGCAGAAAGCAAGGAGAAACCACTGCATTAAAGATCCCTAAGGATTCTCAAGAACAACCACAAATGGACGTAAATCAAACAGTGGCCCCGAGTGCCCGGCGTCCCTTTAATGGGACAGGGGTGCGAAGAATCCCCGGGTGGAGAAACAAATTTAGTGTAAGCGATTTAAAACGCATAGCAACGTGGAATATAAGAACACTTTATGAAGCAGGAAAATTAACAACAGTCATGTTAGAAATGGAGAGATTAGACATACAAGCATTGGGCCTTTCAGAAGTCCGATGGCCAAAGTCTGGAAACTACACCAAGGATAATAATACTATTTTCTACTCAGGCAAAAGCACTGGAGAACACAGCCATGGTGTTGGTATTATTATCAACAATAACTTAAAAGAGTTTGTGACAAATTTCATTCCCTTTAACGAACGTATGATGCTACTTCAGCTGAAAGCCAAACCACTAAACATAAATCTAATCCAAGTGTATCCAACATCTGATAGCAATGATGCTGAGGTCGAAAAATTCTACGCGGACTTAGAACTGTTAACAAAAAACATAAAGAAGCAGGAGGTAAAAATAATTATGGGCGACTCTAATGCTAAAGTCGGTCGAGGAAAAACTGGAAATATAGTAGGAAATTTTGGGTTAGGTAAAAGAAACGAAAGAGGAGACAGACTAGTCCAGTACTGCCAGGAGAAAGAATTAGTTATAACAAATACATACTACGACCTACCCCTACGAAGATTATACACGTGGACTTCTCCAAAAGATAACACCAATAATATAATCAGAAACCAAATAGATTTTATAACGATTAACAAAAGGTTTCGTAATGGAGTACAAAGTGCAAAAACCTATCCAAGCGCAGATGCAGATACGGATCATAATCTATTACTAGCAAACGTCAACATTAAACTCAGGAAACCGGAGAAAAAAGTTAAAACCACCAAAATTAACATCAAAAACCTAAAAGACGACAACTGCCAACAGCAACTAAACGCAGAGATAAATAAATTAACTGAAGGAAGCGTTGAATGGGCAGATATGAAAAAAGCCATACTAAAAGCGGGAAAGGAGGTCCTAGGCGAAGAAGGGAAAATAACTAAAAAAGACTGGATGACACCGGAAATAGTTGAGCTAATAACTGAAAAAAGAAAATACAAAAATAAAGATGAAAATAAATATAAAACCATCAAGAATAAAATCAAATATGAAATCAGAAAGGCTAAGGAGGAATGGATGAACAAAGAATGCCAGGAATTGGAAGAACTCAGCAACAAACATGACACCTCAAACTTACATAAAAAAATTAAAGAACTTACAGGCAACACCAGACAAAGAAGAACACTCATAACAAGAGATAATAATGGAGAAATACTTACTGAAGAGAGCAAAATAAAGGAAGTATGGGAACAATATATAATCCATCTTTTCCATGACGAGAGAGAAAATGAACAAGATATAGGTGAAGAAAAACAATACCTACAAATTTTACCCTCAGAAGTAAAGAATGCCCTACAGAATGCAAAACAAGGAAAAGCACCGGGTCCTGATCAAATTCCAGTTGAACTGTTAAAAGCCTTAGATGACGGTAATATAAAGAGACTCACCCGAATTCTCAACCACATATATGTAGAGGGCAACATCCCGGAAGAATGGCTTAAATCGATATTTTTACCTCTACCAAAAAACAACAATCCCAAATCATGTAATGACTATAGATTAATAAGCCTAATGTGCCACCCTTTAAAGATTCTTTTGAAAATTGTTCAAAACCGAATTTATAAGAAATGTGAGGAACAGATAGATGAAACTCAGTTTGGCTTCAGAGGAGGCATGGGAACAAGAGAGGCATTATTTGCGTTGACGGTACTCTTGCAGAAATGTCGGGAATATAACAAGAGTGCATATGTATGCTTCATAGACTTTAGGAAGGCCTTTGACCGAGTGCAGCATATGAAGTTAATAGATGAATTAAAAAACATCAATTTAGACAAAAAAGACATTGAGTTTATTAAGGCTATATACTGGAACCAGAAAGCAGTAGTAAAGGTGAACGATATAGAAACAAATAATATACCGATTGCGAGAGGGGTTAGGCAAGGATGCGTCTTGTCTCCGACGCTTTTCAACGTGTACTCACAGGTCATATTCAGAAAAGCCTTATGGGAAAGAAAAGAGGGAATAAGAATTGGTGGAGAAATCATAAACACCATGAGATTTGCAGATGACACGGTAATTATGGCTGAGAGTATAGAAGATCTACAAACTTTACTAGATGCAATAAATAGTGAATGCATTCAAATGGGACTTGACATCAACACAGATAAGACCAAATTTATGATAGTATCAAGGAGTCCAATAAATAATGAACAACTAACTCTTGGTGGACAGCAAATAGAGAGAGTGACAAAATATAAATATCTGGGAGCTTACATCAACACAGAATTAGATCCAGACCAAGAGATCCAGATACGAATAGAAATGGCAAGGGCAGCATTCTTAAAATTCAAACAATTGTTCTGTGACAAAAATCTGAATATTGCGCTGAGACTGAGGTTTGTTGAATGTTACGTCTGGTCGCAATTATTGTACGGGGTAGAAACATGGACACTAAAAGCGCAAATAGTTAAAAAGATTGAAGCCTTTGAACTTTGGATATACCGGAGAATGTTGAGAATCCCATGGACTGCCAGGGTCACCAATGAGGAAGTGCTGAGAAGAATGGGTCGAGTCAAAAAATTGTTGAGAACGATAAAAGTACGCAAGACTGCATACCTTGGACACATACTAAGAAATAATAAATATAGTCTTCTGCAGGTCATCATGCAGGGTAGAGTCGATGGCAAAAAGGGAATAGGTAGAAAAAGGAAGTCATGGCTGCGAAATATTCGAGACTGGACAAACATGACTGTAGACGAATTATTCCACGTTGCAAAAGACAGAGAAGCTTTTAAAAATGTGGTCGCCAACCTCCGTTAATGGGGACGGCATAGGAAGAAGAAGAAGCTTCTTAGTAAATTTCTGTTAATACTATTCTTGCTTCTACTCTATCCCTCCAAGTCCCCATTACCGAGTATTTGAAGGTGGGTACCATTTCAAATCTATAATTTAGATTGATCAGGTGTGTACCTTCTTTTTATATCTTCCATATCTGCATATACTTTGTTTTATTAATGACATCACCATAATGGCAGAGAGTCTAGACGACCTTCAAACTCTTAAACGCAATAAATAACGAATGCAATGAAAAGAGCTTAATTTTTAATGCAAAGAAAATGAAATGGATAGTGGTCGGAAAAAGAAATACTAAAAACTAAAAATACATAACAAAACCCTAGACAGAGTGAAACGCTTTAGATATCTAGGTACCTACAATGACTGCAGGGTTGAGGGGGACTAGGAAATTTCGACCAGAATAGAACTGGTACGCAAAAGCTTCATTAACTAACTTTATATATTATGCAATAGAACTCTCTCGTTGAACAAGCGTATGAGTCTACATCTGCTCCGCTTTGCTTTATGGACGTGAATAAATGTAAAAAATCTAGATAGATTGGAATCGTCCGTGTTAAGGTATTATTGACATTTGCTCAAAATCCCGTGGTCAACACAAAGGGCGAGAATTGGAAAGATCTAATACTTTGATCATAAAATGATAAAACCTAAATGTTGCTTTCTTTTTTTTACCGTCCCATATCAGAATTATTCGTCGTTAGCGATCACCATCGAATAATTGTCCTGCATTTAATATCTGGGTCGATTCAAGAACGTTATTTAACCAAGAAATCTGTTTTCTTCCTATACCTATACGGCCTTCTATTTTACCTTTAAGGATGAGTTGTATTATTCCATATAAATTTCTCCAATTTTTTCTCCAATTTCTTCCAATTTCTCCAAATTTCAATAAACTCCAATATCAGACAGAGTCGCGATTCTGAAACTTAATTCAAAGACTGTTCCAATAAACATAGTACAGGTGTATGCTCCAACAGCCGACAAAGATGAGGAGGAAATTGAAATATTCTATAATCAACTCAATGCCGCTCTAAAATTGACAAAAAAATGTGAGATAACAATTATCCTAGGGGATTTTAACGCCAAAATTGGTAAAGGAGCAGTGGCACCATGGATTGGTGAGTTTGGATTGGGTGTTAGAAATGAACGTGGAGATAGACTCTTAGAATTTTGCCAAAATGAAGATCTGGTTATAGTAAATACCTTATTTGATCTACCTAAACGTAGACTATACACGTGGAAATCACCAGCAGACCGAGAATCACACATCGTCAGAAACCAAATAGACTTTGTCTTGATCAGAAATAGGTTTAAAAATTCAATAAAATCATCAAAAACTTATCCAGGTGCCGATATATACTCGGATCACGTCCCTATTATTGTCGAAATGGAAGCAAAATTAAAAAAGTTAAAAAACAAAAAGATTAGAAAAGAATTCGATGTGACAAGATTAAAAGATACTCAGATAGAATAAAGAGTTAGACAGAAAATCAATGATAATCTTAAACCCATCAAGTCAAAAAACACCAACTCTAAAGACGTAAATGAAAATTGGAGAGAAGTTCAACAAGCTTTAAAAGAAGCGGGAGAAGAAATACGTGGACCAATACCAAAGAAAAGACATATGTGGATGACAGACGAAATACTAACTCTCATGAATGAAAGAAGAAAATATAAAAACATAAACACTAGCAAATACAAATCCTTAAACAGCAGGATTAGAAAAGACATAATAACAGCAAAAGAAAGATGGCTAACTGAACAGTGTCACGAAATAGAAGAATATGAAAAGAAATATGATAGTTTCAATATTCATCGGAAAGTGAAGGAAATGACGTCGGGAAAACAAAATAATATACATGTTATAAAAGACTCGAATGGTAACATTCTCACAGATACAAAACAACAACTAAACAGATGGACAGAATACATAAAAGAACTATTCGGGGATGACAGACAACAAATCATAGATGAGGACTCTGGTAAATCGGGACCAAAAATTTTAAAACAGGAAGTTCAATACGCATTAAAACAGACAAAAGGGAAAAAGGCCACAGGTCCGGATGAAATCCCGATTGAGTTTCTTAAACTGATCGATGATGAAATGATAGACATTCTAGTAGAACTTTATGATCATATTTATCAAACAGGTATTTTACCAAAGGAGTGGTTAGTATCCACATTCGTAATTATTCCCAAAAAGCAAAATGCAAAAGAATGCTCAGAACACCGTACAATTGCATTAATGAGCCATGTTTTGAAAGTATTTCTACGAATAGTCCACAACAGAATTTACAGAAAGCTGGATGATGAAATTAGTGATAGTCAGTTAGGCTTTAGAAACGGCACGGGAACCAGGGAAGGATTGTTCGGTATAAATGTGCTCATGCAAAGAAATCTGGATATGAACCAAGACATGTATACATGTTTTATTGATTTTGAAAAAGCATTTGACAAGGTACAGCACAATAAACTAATTAATATTTTAAAAATGAAAAACATCGATAGCCGCGACATCAGAGTAATCTCGAACCTCTACTGGAACCAGAAAGTCAAAATAAGAATTGAAAATCAAATGTCGGAAGAAATAGAAATTCTTCGGGGTGTGAGACAGGGCTGTGTATTGTCACCACTGCTGTTTAATATATATAGCGAAGCCATTTTCCAAGAAGCTTTAGGAGAGTGTAACGATGGAATGATAATAAATGGTGAAATTATTAATAATATAAGATATGCCGATGATACTGTCATATTCACTTCAACTCTGCAAAGTCTAACAAACATACTGGAACGGCTGAATGAAAAGTGTACCATATATGGTATTAAAATGAACTTAAAGAAAACAAAATTCATGGTCATTACAAAACATCCAAAAGACAACGAGACACTCCATATTAATAATATCCAGATAGAAAGGGTAGATAAATACAAATATCTAGGAACATTGGTTAGTCAAAACGCAGAACAAACGCAAGAGATTAAAAGCCGTATAGAAATAGCAAGGGCAAAATTTGTAAAAATGAAACATCTATTGTGTAGTAGAGACCTAAGAATGGATCTAAGGATAAGGTTATTGCGCTGCTACATTTTTACAACTTTGCTCTACGGATCTGAGGCATGGACATTGAAACAACTGGAGATTAAGAAATTGGAAGCTTTTGAGTGTTGGTGTTATCGAAGGATGCTACGAATAGCATGGGTAGACAAAATTACCAATATTGAAGTCCTTGATAGGGTTAATAAGAGGGAAGAAATTGTACAGACAATTAAGAGGCGGAAACTTGAATATTTCGGTCATATATTAAGAGGTCCTCGTTATGGGCTACTACGTTTGATTATAGAGGGCAAAATAAAAGGTAAAAGAGATGTAGGAAGAAGACGAACCTCCTGGCTACGAAATCTAAGGGAATGGTTTAGTCTGAGCTCTAGCCAACTATTTAGAGCTGCTGTAAGTAAAATAAGAATTGCCATGTTGATATCCAACCTTCGTTAGAAGATGGAACCTTAAGAAGAAGAAGATATAAATTTCTCTTATTCTATAAACCAGATAAGATAATTCCGGTGTTTAATGGTCTTTACGGACGCAAAGAAATACCAAGATATCAACCAAACAATTAAAAAAGAAATACGAAGATCCAAGGAGACATGGATGCAAGAAAAATGTAAACTAATCGAAGAGCTCCAAATGAAACACGATCATATAAATATTCACACTGAAAGATTCGAGAAGCCACTGATCAATACAAGAGGAGAAACATACACCTCCTCATAAACAAAGACGGAAACCTGGCTACGACAGTTAAGGAGAAGTTAATGACCTGGAAAATGTATATCGAAGAACTTTTTTGGGACTTATGAGGTAACTTTCTAGAAATAAATTGCATGGCAGGGCCGTCAATAATAGAAAGCGAGGCGAAAGCAGATTTGAAACAGTTAAAGAATGGTAAAGCCACAGGTCTGGACGAAATACCGTTTAAACTTAACAAGGTGATGAGTGAAGTGACACAAAGAAGTTAACTAAACTGTTTACCGCCATATACGATTCAGGTAGTATCCCAGAGGAATGACCATGGTCAACATTTGTAACACTATCAAAAAAATGATCTACGAAAACGTGCGAAGATTTCTGAATTATCAACCTTATGACTCATGCACTTAAGATTTTTCTTAAAACCGTACATGCCAGAAGTTACAAGAAATTTGGATTCCTCACTTCCATGGGTACACGTAAAGCATCTTTCACCTTATTAGTCCTACCTCAGAGATGTTGCGATGTCAGTTGTGATCTCTATAGTTGTTTTATTAACTACGCCAAGGCATTTAACCGTTGTCAACACCAAAAGATGGTCGCCTCTCTACAAAGAGTAGGATGGGATGAGAAGGACATTCGGATCATCATGAATTTATACTGGAACCAGCTTGCTGGTCGAATACCAGCTGACTGACCAAGTGAAGATAATGCGAGTCTTTTCAATATATACTCTGAGAAAATTTTTACTAAAGCCCTCACAAACTTAGAGATGGGAACGCGAGTGAACAGTGGATACATCAATAATATTCGCTGACACTGTGTTATTAGCAAGCAGCCTAAATGATCTACAAGCCTTACTAGACCAAGTGAGAACAATAAGCGTAACATACGGACTAGATCTTAATATTAAGAAAACTAAATTAATAGTTGTTAGCCGTGCAAATTTAGATCTCGGGGCACTAACGGCAGGTACCAAAGAGATCCAGAGAGTCAACAGATTCACTTACCTCGGAACTACCCTCGACCTACAATGGGACTATGCTCAAGAGATTAGATCCAGAATTGAAATGGCACAGTCTACATTTATTAAGTTGAGATACTTGCTGTGCTGCAGTGATATCAGTTTGAGAACCAAGATGCGGATAGTGAGAAGCTATATTATTCCAGTGTTATTATATGGAATTGAAACCTGAACACTGACGCAAGCAACAGAGAACCGGATTGAAGCCTCTGAGGTGTGGATCTACAGGAGGATACTAAAAATATCGTCTGTGGACCACGTCACCAACGTTAAGGTTCTACAGCGCATGACAAAAGAAAAAGAAGTGCTTAATTTAGTGAAATAACTTAAGCTTGAGTATCTTGGCCACGTGATGAAGAACGAAGAAAAATATCAAATTCTTCAACTCGTTATGCAGAATAAAGTATTTGACAGAAGAGGACTGAGAGGCCGTCATATCTCGTGGTTGAAAAACCGCCGACAATCATTTTCGATGCCCTCCGCGGAGCTGCTTGGCAGAGCAGTCAACAAAACCATGATAGCCTTGATTATCGCCAACACCCGGATCGGATAAGGCACTGAAGAAGAAGAAGAACGGTCTTAAGCAATTCTCTGTGTCTTGATTCTCCTTAGTACTTCTTCATTAGTTTTTCTCACGGTCCAAGGTATCTTCAGCATTCATCTACGAATCCACATTTCCAATGCTTCAATTGTGTTCATGCTTGATACTTTTAGTATTCAAGTATTTAGTATTAAGTGTCCACACTTCTGCTCCATATAAAAGTACATACCAAATATAGCACTTAACTATTCTTTGTCTTAGTTCTAACCTGAGATGATTATTGCAAAGAAATTCTTCGTTTTTATAAAAGTTTTATCATTCCATTCTTTTTTCACACTGTGCCCGATATTTACTCATGATTCATCCATATACACTATGTTGTATCCTTCTGCACGATATTTACGAATTGCGCGTAAATAATGATGACGGCACGAGACGATTTTTGGTTTTTCAATCAAAATTTAGTTTCTGCCACGTTTTATAAACACAAAATCCATATCACTCAGCAAGCAAGGTAGCGTGGCCCGTGAAACGTTGGGCAAAGATATTTCAACATTTGCAACAGCTAATATGGTGTTTATTGTTGGTGGTATGTTGCTACGAAAAAAATTGATAAACTATTCTAGCAATTTGGCCCCTGACACCTTTATCGTACTTGTTGTCACGATAATTACCAACCTTTTGCTTCTTGGGCTTCTCTGAAAGTTTCAGAGCTTTTCCACGTTTCCATTGAACAATTTCCTCCATTTTGCGATAAAAATTCGGCGTCAAATATAAAAATAACAAAATGGTACAAATGATCGTAACGCGAATATGTTTACGGGCTCCAAAGAACAAATAAAGACTAATTAAGGCCCTGGATGTATCAAGCTTTTAAACATATTCTATACAAGAATTACTCTAATTGCTTCATAATTACTGACTAATTTTGAAAGCATTTGAAAAACTTTGAAACAAATTTGTATTTAATGCACATTTTATTATAATACTGCTACTAATAAAAGATAAAACTTGATAAAAAGATAAAATCATTAGAATACAACAAACCGGCATATCTATGTTTCGTGGAGCTTACAAAGGCATTTGACCAGGTCAAATTAAAAGAATTTAATTAAAAATCCTTTGTAATAGGTATATATTTAAGGCCCAAACGGGCTAAGTTAAAAAGACATAACGTTTTCGGAAACCATGTTCCATCATCAGTGTCTAGGAGTACATGAATGTAGCCACCAAGATTAATGTACTCCTAGACACTTATGATGGACTCATGTACTCCTAGACACTGATGATGGAACATGTTTCCGAAAACGTTATGTCTTTTTAACTTAGCCCGTTTGGGCCTTAAACATAAACCTATTACAAAGGATTTTTAATTAAATTGTTAATACATGGTATACAGCCAACTACAGGAACGTAGATTCCTTATGAAAATTAAAAGACGTCATCCACTTACTGTATACAAGAGAGATAACCCTAGGACTAATCAAAACGATCATAAATATCTACCAAAACAACACAATAAAAGTAAAAGTAGAAGAAGAACTAACCGACCCTATTGAAGCTGGAAATAGGATAAGACAGGAAGATTCCCTGAGTCCTCTATTGTTCAACCTGATTATGGATAAAATAGCAAAAAAAAATAAGAACAAAAAAAGGATACCAAATGGGAGAAAAACAACTTAAAATAATCTGCTATGCAGACGATGCAATACTACTCGCTCAAAGTGAAGATGATTTACAACGTATGCTGCATTAATTTAATATAACCGCCAAAAAATTTAACACGTTAATTTCCCCAACAAAGACAAAATGCATGGTTACAACCGCAAATTTACTAAGATGTAAATTGGACCTGGAAGGTCAGACAGAATAGAACAATAATAGAACAAGTAATGGAGTTTAAATATCTAGGCATCACATTATCCAGCTACGGAAAGCTAGAAACCGAAGTGGAATATCAAGTGAATAGAGCAAACAGAGCCGCAGGCAGCCTAAATGAAACAATATGGAGAAACAAAAATATCGGGAAAGAAACTAAAGGCAGAATTTACAACACAGTTATCAGACCAATGATGACATACGCGGCAGAAACAAGACCCGACACAGAGAGGACAAAAAGGATGTTAGAAACAACAGACATGAAAACACTTAGAAAAATTGATGGTAAGCCACTATGGACAGAGCTAGAAGTACATGTATACGACATGGTGCAAGGTGGAGAACATCAAAAACTGGGTAAGAAATAGAAGAGTAGAATGGAACGATCATATAAGCCGAATGACAACAAATAGAGTGGTAAAGATGGCAAGAGACGGTTCCCCAATAGGAAGACGATCAGTAGGAAGACCACGAAAACGATGGAATGATAAATTACTGGAGGCAGATTGAACAACACACCGAGTCATGTCTATATAAAACGAAGAAGAAGAAGAAACTATTTATTAGGCCGGTGATTGAATATAGAGCAAATCTTTATGTCATGTTCAATCGCCGCTTTACACAACAACTGCTGTGATTAGAACGGGGAATCCTCCCTAGAGTAAATAACAAATGGCACGACTACCCCTCCGACCTCATACATCAACTGTCGAATATCCAGCCCATCAATGAGAGGCAAATCTTTGAGCAGGAGTTATACAATCAAAACCATCCGTAGCCAAAACTTGAGAATCCAACATATATCATTAGAACTACCTGCTCATTTTCGCCATAACTATTAAATAGCTCACTTTGCTATTGCATAATTAGAACTCTCTATTGTTGAGGCTACAGCCAGAGCTGCCCTCTCCGCGATTCATAATATTAAATTTATAATAAATTTTGTCAAAGTTTTGAAAACAAAGTTTTCAGTATTTCATTATCACTATATAGTTTTTACCTTCTCATAATTATTTGAATCTAAAATATATAAATAGAAAATTATAAAAAAATTACGTACTTGAAGTTCTACGTCCATGGAACTTGGTATCGAAGAAAGAAGGCGAGAACTTTTCTATAATTAGATAATTACAAAATTGTAGGTTCTAAGTCAACTGAATCCTGTCTCGAGCTTAAGTTACTTTCTAAGCGATAAAAATAATAAATAACATTGCTAATCGGTACGTGCTGCAACTAAAACCTGTTTTTAATATAAAGGTGTCAGTAATCAAAAATATTGTTTATACTCGTATTTTCTTGTTAAAAATAAAAACTAAATTTTAAATTCCAAAATTTACGAGGAGAAAATGTATTCCTAAATGTATTTAAACACTTGATTTGTGGCCGGAAAAATTTATAGTAGGTTTAACACAAATAATGCGTTTAAAGGTGCGTCCAAGACGAACAAATGTTATTCGACAACTGTTCGTTGGGATAAATGGTAGGTATTCTCATTTTTTTGTCTTTAATAGCAGGTTCTTGTCCTTAAAAAAAAGATAGATAATTAGTAAAATAATAAAAGTTTTATTAAATCTTAAATATTTATTACACTTTTAAGATGAGCCCAGAATATTTTTGCTCGAATGAACAGAACGAACTGATTGCACAGGAACAGTGCGAACAAAAAATTGTGTGGTTCACGAGCATTTATTTCACGTAAAAAGTTATAGTTGCTTGTAGTGTTTTTAATCTCTTTTTCTCAAAAATTAGAAGTTTCCTAGAAAAAAACAATAAACCCTGATTTAGCAGCAGCTTTTATCCCCTTTTTTTATTTGTACAATAGTCAAAAAGAAGAACAAACGACGTAGGTATTGGGTACGAAATTTATATCTACACCTTACTGATAATTTGTTATTAGGAGAAATTAACCTCATCCTCTTAAAGAATATCACTAGAATGAGTAGTAAATATTTGGGCGGCCAGCAGCCCAATATTTATATATTATTATTTTTCCGTCAACTGAATGATTTGACGAATAATATTATCCTTTAACACGTTGCCTGTTGTCTCGTTCTATTTGACCGAGAAAAAAATTACCCTGCACGCCAGCGAGGTCTATTTAACCGAGAATTTTAACGTGACTGTGGTATCGTCTCCGTCAATGTGACCGAGAAGTTACATTGGACGGCACATATAATATTTTCGCAGTTTTTTTTTTTGGAGGAAGAATTTTGAAAAATTAAACATGAATCGTTATAGGCTATATAAAGGTACCTCTGCGCACCGTGGCGTGAGCGGTAATTTTTTCGACCATATAGCAGAAATGGCCTTGGCGTGAACGGAAACTATTACAAATTCCTCTATGGCAGACAACGTGTTAAGCAATTCCGATTTACAGACAACTGTCGAAAAATATTTGGCGCGTTCTGTTCAGACAGAGGTATAGACCTTAGATTAAAGATTTCTTTAAGGGCTTCTTTAATCTTAATTCTAGACTTAACGAATTTTACTCTGCGCACTTATACTCCAAATTCAATAGGATTGTCAGGGCAGACATTTTCTAGTTCGTAAACACTTGATAATAAGCAGCTATATATTTATTTATTTATTAGCACACAAATTTACTTCTTAATGATCCTATTTACTGGTTACATCTGATATAAGTCCGACCTGGACAAAGTATACTCGCTTTGTTGCGAAATTTATAATTTAGTACCGCGTGCAGCTTATCAGTGTCGTTGAGGTGTACCTGAAGGTCAAAAAAGGACAGGCAGACATTGTTATCTTTTTTGAAAATAATATTCTTATTGCAATATTACAACATTGTTAAAACTCGACGGCAAATAGTGAAAATAAATAATAAAATCAGGTAGTCAGAATTATTACATGAGCGGACAGTCGGGTAATAGGGCATCAAAATCAACATGCAGTACATCTGTTGATAAACCGGATAAAAGGAGGAGGTTATCTGTTAAAGAAAAACAAATGATCAAATCGGTTTATGAGGAATTACGTAGAAGAAATCAATATAGAGGACGTCGCGGCATTGTGTAGGGATTTAACGAAAGTATCGGCTCGTACGGTTTTTCGAATAATTCAAGGAAATTAACCACTTCAAAAACCTATTTATAAAGGACGTACAAAAATTGTATAGGACGATATTACGAAAAGTATAAGTTGTTTCTTCTTCTCATTGCGCCGTCTTCTTTCTGAAGTTGGCGATCCAAATGGCAATTGTGGTTTTGGAAACTAAATGCTACGCGAAAGATTTCTGCGGATGAGCGGTCAAATAATCTCCTCAGTTCTTTTAGCCACGAGTTCTAGCGTTTTCCTACTAATCTTTTGCCCTGGTCTCTCGTTAGTTCTCGTTATTTCATCATGTCTTTTTGCCTCTTTGATTTTTCTTTTCATATCTTCTTCTTTTGTCTCTTGGATTTTTCTTTTACAACAAACAACAATTAAATTTGGTATTTGTCAATGTCAGACAAATTGACAGTTGTATCACGAAACAATATTTTTATTTTATTAATATTATCATGGTTATTGAAACATATGCGTCAGTATGTTATATATATCGCCATTTTTAAATACTTATGAATATTGCATTTTAGTTTCTATTGTACTATTATATTGAATTATGTTACAGTGTCTTGTATTGTAAAAATATTGATTCAATCCTTTATTTACTATACTCCTATTACAGGTCAAATGTTGTTTACCTTTGATATACTATATACTATATACCTAATTCTGTTACTATTTCTGTTCTCTATTATCTATAGCATTACATATGTAATGATTGTGCAGATTGACTCCCATAAAAATT
This sequence comes from Diabrotica balteata, assembly GCA_918026665.1. Classification (NCBI taxonomy): domain Eukaryota; kingdom Metazoa; phylum Arthropoda; class Insecta; order Coleoptera; family Chrysomelidae; genus Diabrotica; species Diabrotica balteata. The sequence goes on from OU898277.1 coordinate 70,978,540, forward strand.
TGTAACGGTAAACGCATGTATAGAAATATAACTTCTACCGGCATTCTATTGGCAGTGGACTGCCACACCCGTTTTTTTATATTTAATTTATAAAAAAAATTTAAAAATGTCTTAATAAAAATCGAGCAATTTTGGAGCTTCTTCTCCTTCAGGAGAAAGCAAAAGCTACCAATAAATTTGAGAAAAAAATAACAATAAACAGAAGAAAATAAATTTTTTAGTAATTTTTAGTAATATTTTGCATCGCGAATATTTTGATACCAATATTTATGTAAAATATTTCATGTAGTTTATCTATGATTTATTTTCAGTTTCATAGGTTTATAAATGTTCTAAGTATATATGTATTATTATTGATAACGATTTATATGCACATTGTCAATGTCAGAGTAAAAGTCAACATAAATATGCTAAATCGTGATATCGTGTGAACATATCGGGGTCAATAATAAACGCAATCAATAACTTGTCTCTAAATCTGAAGAACTAGAAGACAACTTTTTTGTCACAAAGGAAAGTAAATGTTAGAAAATCCTGCACGTTCATTAAATATCTAAAGAATTTCTTCTCGCAATAAAATTTTAATCAAAATAATGAGATAATTTGTTTGGCTATATATAGGAAACAGAGAGAGAATATTATGACTATATTAAAAATTAAATTTGAAAATACTATATTTCTTCACAGTTCCAGTATAACTCGGTAATACATTAATCAAAAATGCAAAGTTTTTGCTAACTTGTCTTAATGAACTTTCTTAGAATATTAGTACAACAAATCAGGTTTATTAGTTACGAAAAAACTAATTTTGTATTCAGATTTTCTTGTAGAATACTTATCGAAATAATAGAAGTTTTATTCCTTCCATAGAATTACAGTGACTTTTAATAATAAGGAAAACGATCGATAAACGTATTATATAACATTTCGTTTAGGAGAATTTTGTCAACAAAAGAAAAAATACATTAGGTCTTTTAGTTAAGCAATGTCCTGTTTTTTTCTATTGGAGTTCTCTTGCAAATCATTGGTGTCCAATTTTGTACTCAACTGCCTCTAATAGTTCCGCTGTCCAGCCACTTACGGACTATCTATGTTTTCTGCTCACGATTAAGCTTTAGATCTGGATCTTTCGTCGGCTCAAGGACTAGCTTTACACCCGGAGCTTTCTTCTGCTTACGGACTAGCTTTAGATCTGGAACTCTTTTTTTGTTCACGGACTAGATTTGGTACTAGATCTTTCTTCTGCTTAGACTGAAGGTTTTCCTAGGTTAAAGCTGCTTCGTTACTTTCGCCCTGCTTTATGGTTTTTAACCTCGCATGATCTTCTCGAGGGGCCGTAGATATTGTTCTAACTTCTTCTTGCTCAGTGACTATTGGGTCCATCGGCATCTAAACTGCTGCTGCTTCGTCTTATTGAAGATATTGAGGAAACTGAGACCGCGTTGCGGTGTTGGGAATGGCCTGTCGGTCAATTTTCTGTCGTCTGCTCCTATTTTTTTTCCAGTTTGCTGCAATCACGTTGAAGGTTTTTTACCAATCCACAATTTTAAGGCTTTAACACTTTGGGGGCCATTGACGCTTTTAATTCAAAGAATCAGCTATTGGGCCGAGATATTTTTCGAATAGGGCGGCTACCACCTGTGGCCACTGACAATAGTGTCCTTTAACACTACTGTAGATGTACATCGCGCATTAAGGAAACATTGGACGGTTAATTGGTGTAGGAACTCTTCCCGGGCTTTAGGAAAAGCCAGTCGTGCCATCTTTTCTACTCGCACTCCGTATTCTTGCACAGATTCGCCTTGGAGCCTTGGATACACACTTTAAGTTGACTCTGGTATACTTGCTTCAAATATTGGCTGCCGTATCTTAGTTCTAGAGCCGATATGATGAGCTCATAGTTCTATTGTACGTCTTCTGGGATGTGTTGAAGGATTTTGACAGCCTTACCTTTAAGTGCTAATACGAGAGCTGTTGTCTACTGTTACCATGTCCATCCATTATTTTGTGCAGCGGCTTCGAATTTTCTTCTATACACTGGCTAGGAGTTCTTGCCGTCAAATGTAGGACGCTAACCATTCTATTGACAGGGAACCAAATCACTTCTGCTTTACCTCCAACTTTTAGTTGTTTCTTCTTCTCATAGCGCCGTCTCCTTTCGGAAGTTGACGATTCAAATGGCAATTGTACTTTTTGAAACTGCTGCGAGAAATATTTCTGCGGATGAGCGGTCAAACCATCTCCTCAGTTCTTTTAGCCACGAGTTCTAGCGTTTTCTTACTAATCTTTTGTCCTGGTCTCTCGTTAGTTCTCGGTATTTCATCATGTCTTTTTGTCTCTTTGATTTCTCTTTTCATATCTTCTTTTGTCTCTTGGATTTTTCTTTTCATGTTGTCTGTACTCACTTTTGAATTCCCTGTTTTGGATAAAAGGCTCATGAGCAACTCTGTGTCTTCCTAACGACGTTTCTCTTTAGCGTCTGGTCGTCGTTGTTCTTTTTCTTCTTGGTAGAAAGAAATATTTTAAACAAAAAAGTTTTAAACCAAAATGTTTGTTGACATTTTTTTTTGTAGAATGAATAGTTCTCTCAAAAACAATGCTTGAAGCTACCAACGATTTTGAATCTATTACGCGTGAGAAATTAATTTTTTAAACAAAATTTTTGTTAGCTCGAGCCATCTATGCTTATAGTAAAAAATCGATATCCTTTAATGAGATTATCTGCTGAAAAAATTAAAGCGAGTTTTAAAGATAAATAGTGCATCTTTCATATGCAATTTTTTCATTTTATCGCAAATGAAGTCAGTTTCTATAAAGTTGTTAAATAAATAAACATTGCGCGATTTTTACCATTTTTTACAATTTTCATCAGATCAATAAAATTTATTAGTTTTATTGATCGGTCACTTTGGAATTTTAAATGTTAGAGACTAATCTTCAAAACATATGGCATAAAATTCCAATTTTAAATTTTTTCAACAAATATACGGCATTTGAAATATTCCTAAAAAATATTGAATTTAAACTTTTACCTTACAACCGATCTAAAATGTTCAAAATTGCTTTTTTTCGATTACAAAAGTACGTTTTTTGAAATAACATAACTTCAGGTACAAATTACACTAATGCCGTCTTCCTGAAAGCATTTTCGGTGACGAGATTATTTCTAATGTGAAAGTTTAAATTCAGCGTATTTGTCTGCGTTTATCGGTTTTTATTCAGCGTCATATTTCAAATACCTCATATTTGTGACCAAAACTAAAAATCAAAATTCCATGGTATAGGTTGTGAACATTCTCATGAGAAAAAATAGCAAAAATCCTGAAACGTTTATTTATTTAGCATCTTTATAGAAACTTGCTTCTTTTGCGGCAAAATTCAGAATTGGCATACAAAATAGGCACTATTTACCTTTAAAATACACTCTGACTTTTATCGATAGAACACTATAATCCAAAGATATCGAATTTTTATCGCCGAGTTACTACAAAGTTTTTTTTTTTTATTTCGACGTTAACGTGCTCGGCTACTATGGCCACTTACACAGGTACTATAACATGAGTTTTCATTACACAAACAATAAGTGTTACATTAAGAATATGTTACAATAATACGGAATGATAATAGTATGTTACACAATGTCTAAATTAAAATCTAATTATATTTTTTGATATAAGTGCTCATCTCTAAGGAAATGTAGCACAGCTTTTATTTGGTCAGGGTCATTTAGGATATCTCGTACTTCACTTTTGAGTTTGTATTGTAATCTTCTGGCCGAATATTGATGGCATTCAGTGAGGATGTGTTTGATTGTCAAATATGATTGGCAGCTTTGACAGGAGGGACGGATGCTAGAGGACATTAGGTAGCCGTGTGTGAGTTTTGAATGTCCTATCCGTAGTCGTCTTATCACAATGAGATCTCGTCTTGACAGGGCTGAATAGTCAAATGTAGGCTGACTGATTGTTGACGGTTGTATTTCGTGTAAGATCGAACGGTTAGAGTTCCAATGCTGCTGCCAAAGGAGTCTGGTTCTTCTTTTAGTATATGATTTTAGGTCCTTACAAATTTGAATTTTATCGGTGACTTCAGGTGATGCTGTAGCAAGTTTAGCATAGTGATCTGCAGTTTCATTGCCTTCTATACCAATGTGAGATGGCAGCCAAATTATGGTAACTGTTATGTTTTGGGACAAGATAATTTGGTAAGAGTCTAGGATCTTTTGGACGATTGGATGATCGGTAAATATATTTTTGATAGAATGGATTGATGCTAAAGAGTCTGTGCATATAGCAACCTGCTTATTAGGTGGATATATATGATTAAAAGCTTGCAATATACTAAATAATTCACCAGTATGAACGCTGCTGACGGATGGTATAAGTGATGACTTAATTAGTGAATGAGAGGTTGTAACAGAGCAGCCTACTCCTGTGTCATTTTTTGAGGCATCAGTGTATAATATTAGGTCGTAACTATTTGTATTTATAATGTCTTTAAATGCATTTATAATGATCTCTTTCGGATGTTTATTCTTATCGAAGTTGGTGAGCGAGGTGTTAAATTTGGGCGTGGAGATGATCCAAGGAGGAGATATAGGGGGATAAAGAGGAAGGGTATGTGTAAAAGAGATATCATTAAGTGTTTATGCTAAAATTAGTGGAATAGGTTTTATTGGTGGTAAGGAATTGGTATTGTGTAAATTATACGTGGACATTAAAAATAAGGGATGCACTGGATTAGAGGGGTTAGCTGATACCGATGCTGCATAAGAGAGGAGCAGTTGTTTTCGTCTTATACTAAGAGGAGGTTCGTTAGCTTCGCAATAAAGATTATCTACAGGACTAGATCGAAAAGCGCCAATACAAAGGCGAAGGGCTGTGTTGTGAATTGAGTTTAGAAGGTTAATATATGTTTTGGAGGCGGATATATATATATATATATATATATATATATATATATATATATATATATATATATATATATATATGACAACCATAATCTAGCTTGGAACGTATTAGTGATCTGTATATTTTAAGAAGTGAGTTTTCGTCAGATCCCCAGTAATGATGTGATAGAGTTTTTATTATGTTAAATCTTTTGCACGTTTCTCCTTTTATTGCAAATATATGTTGCTTCCCAGTTAGTCGTGAGTCAAACGTTACTCCGAGAATTTTGCATTGTTTAACAACAGGAAGAGGGACATTGTTAATCAAAATAAGTGGAGATGGAGAAGCATGACGTCTACTAAAGTTTATAATTTTAGATTTTACATAGGATAAAGATAACCCCATGTCACTAGTTTTTTTTAAAAGTGTGTCAACAGCAGTTTGAATAAGCTTCGAGATGGTAAAAGAGTTTTGTCCATGACAGTAAATTACTAGGTCATCAGCATACATGATTTGACAAAGTTTATTTAAAATTCTGATTTCGCAGGTAATACATACAAAAAAAAACAGTAGCATTAAGCGTTATTTCTGATTCTGAACGATTGATTCTATAGAAAGAGTGCTGATAAAAATTTTTGTGTAAACTTATCTCATATACATTTTTTGTCTGAAATATTTTTTTTCTACGGCGTACAGATCCTTGGTAAATCGATGTTTTCCATTTCCCCAGAAACGAGAAGAGGTTTTTAGAGGAAGCTTGGTGGCAAAGTTTTCTGCATCTTCTTTGGGGCCCCAAAATTGACATCCTCAGCAAAATTTAGCTTGTTTGTGTCGTTTTAGGAGATCAAATATCTGACGACTGGACTAAAGTTTATTTTAAAGATATTTTGTATTATAGTGTTGCGATTATATAAATAAAATGCATTCTGATTTAAATTACGGGTAGTTGCGGTTTTCTATCAATTTTGCTGGACGTGATGAAATATTGCCAATCATTATTTTTTCAGTTAGAAATAGCTTTTATTTGCAAAGTAAGTAAATAATGAAAATGGACAATATTCTCATGAATATGAAAAGAAATGATTTTTACCTCATGATTGTCGTTATGAATCAAATTGAAACCACTCCTTTAAAAATAACAGGATTTTATATTAAAAATAAAATAACCTTCATAATCGGCATCTTAATACTACAACCTGTAGGGCCCATAAGCAGTTATATAATCCTATTAATACCTTCAATATACTTAGAATTATAATTATATTCAATAATATTACTACTAGAACACATAAATTAGCAAATAAAAAGCCTTTTTCGTGACACTCTCTGATACAGGTAACTAACAACTGCTTTTGATAAATTTGGTGATAATAGTACGTAATAAACAAAATATTCAAAAGATTAAATGTCATTTTTACGTATAAACAATGTATAGACAATGTAAGATCGCTATTTCATTTTACATACTAAAGGTAAAACCAACAAATTATAGGGAAAAGTGACAATTTTACTGAAAAAGCACAGAGAATCCTTTAAAATGAGGGTTTGTAAAGTTATTTTTATTAATTTGTTGCTTAATTATTGCAAAAGTCGATTTTTTAAATATTATTAACAACTTTTCTAAAATACTCAAAAAAACTTTAATTTCTCTACAATGTGTAAACATTTCAAGAAATTTCACTTAAAAATTATTGCAAAATTGAAATTGTCCATTCCACAAAATTTTATCCACAACGTTATTATGCGTAAACTATTAGGTCCATATAAATTCTGAAAGCAAAAAAATGAAGAGAAAGGCTTACTTTTTCAAATTAAATCATTCAATATTTAAAAAAAAATATGACAAATATTGTAAAATTGGTTTGATTTTAACCTTATAAACACATACATTTAAAATAACATATAGGAAGTTAATTAATTTTATTCGAAATGTTGTTGTTTTTATATTTTTATATTATAATAATAAAAATTAATGTCTTACGACCCTTAGATCCTGAGTTTTTTATTTCTCCATTTTACTATTTCAAAAAATAAATTCAAAATGAAAGTCGCAATTTCTCAGCGGCTCTACATTTTTTCCTAGGAGAAATTGATAGTTATTTTTTTCGATGTGTTGTCTGTCTAGATTATAAAAATTTAATTAGTTTATTCTGAATTTTATTAATGAGTTACCTTGTTCATAAATTTAAAATAATATTTATTTTGCAAATTCGTAATTGTTATCTATTATAGAAGACCGAAAGCAGTGACCAGTATATTCTGTCGGATTTACCAAGTTCAAATAAGTAGCAATTATTTTGGGCATTTTTCTAAATTGATGAATTCCTACCACTTCTCTACAACCCTTTCCGCTTTGATATTTAAAGAAAAATCGGTCACTGTTCATATTTTCTGGTCTTAACGAAACATACTTTCGATAAACATTTAAGTAGATCTGATTAATTACAAATGATCTTGGTTTGTTGGTTTTCGAATCAGGTATGCTGATTAAAAGCTTAGATTCTAAGTCTTCTATATCGTGTACAGTCCTTCGGACTAACTCATCCATTCTACAGGCCCCAGAAATACCAAATATTACAGCCACCTAAAAAATAAATAAAGCTATAATCTAAATAGAAATTAAAACCTTGTAAATTACCTTAATCATTAAATTTTCTTTATCTGGAGCTTCCTGGATAAATTTTTCAATTTCTTCCTTCGTAAAAATCTTAGATTTCTTTGCTCTATAACCTTGAGCTTGCGTTTCAATAAAGAACGAAGTTTTGAGTATGTAGATATATCTACATTGTGTTTAAGTGCAAGGGTTGACTTAGCATTGAATAATTGGCTCATAATGTTGAAGATTTCATCTTTAAACAAAGGTCTAGGAAGTATGCCATTACAACATTTTCTGAGAAAGAACTCGTATTTTTACTCATGCGATAATCCATAAAACGTCTGTATGCATTTTCGTACTTTTCTCTTGATTTCATTGGCAATAATTCTAATGAAGCAGTATTCACTGCCTCAACCAGCTCTGGAGGAGTCCCAGGAATGGAAATTTCATCATCACTTATCATTTTACTTTCGAGAACACCAGCAATTAAATTTATAAGCGTCAAGTTTGACAATTCAACCTCAATACGTTTCCATAGTAACCCAAGTAATTTTATTAGGAATTTCAAAGCACCATTTATTTGGGAATAAAATTATCGCGTTTTTTTTTCAATCAATCAATATTTGTCGAATTTTAGAATGGGAGCTCATTTTATATAGAAGCGGAGAAAGAATTCTGTCTCCGGCTTCTATATGGATGGCTCCGGCTTCTTCTGGATGATCTTGTGATCGAAAGTACTTGGGCAAGATTTGAATAACTACTGTGTTCGATATTTGCCTTGTGTACCATCAAAAAAAAAATATATTTTTATTTAAAAATCAAATTTATACGTGTTTTGCTTGAATTATGCTTATTATTTTATAATTAAATACATTTCTTGCAAATTATTGGTATAAATTTTTGTATAATTATAAATGAAGATAGTAAAATTAAGTACCTATGTAAATTTTAAGATGTTTATCAATAACAATTATGTTATAAATAACATAATTGTTATTGTAATTGTTAAAAAATTAGTTGTCAAAATATTAAGCACATTTCAAGAAAAATAATTTGATTTTAACATAAAATAAGTTTTTGTAAAATTTAGTGTTACAAGATATTATTTATAACTATAAGACATAAATGTTTAAGTTGCTTATTATTTCACAAGCTTTTCTACTAATAATATTAAGAGAAAAGCAAAATTTGGCAAAATAAATATTTATTTTAAATTGGTTAAACAAATTACTTAGTTAAACAAACAATTCACAAATTAACTAAATGCATTTTATGATCTATGCCACGAGGTACCCCAAATTAAAGAAAAAACTTAAATTTTCGTTGATTAGAACCTGACGTGTTGCGACTTTTATAAATTTGAATTTCGAAATTCAGTTTTTAAAATAGTAAAATTGCTTCGCTTTTAAACTCTTTGTTTTTGGCGCATTTTGACGGTTTATTTTTAAAGGAATTTCTGATTGTTTATAAACAAGACCCTGAAGAATTTCTGGAAAAAAGGACTAACTTGGGATTTAAGGGTCGTAGGGCATTATGTTTTTTTTAAGTCTATAATCTTTGTTACTAATGAATAATTAGATACTGCAAGATTCTGATCACACCAGAGAGGAACTATGACGAAACGTCGGCGTCGGTTAGTAGAAAGACCAACAAAGAGGTGGATAGACGAAGTGATAAGCTACGCTAAAGAGATATTGAGAGTGGATAACTGGAGAAGAGAAGCAAAGGAAACGGAAACTTGAAGGCCCGACTTAAGCTGTAGTGCCATAGAAGACGAAGATTATTCACCATATCTTAATGTCTTAAACGAAGATTTAGTTCAGTAAAAGGGTTAGTAAATCGTAATAAAATAATAAAAGACTCATAAAAGTAAAATGAGTAATGAAAATTTAAGAAAGGGGACAGATGCAGTTCTCGTATCACCTTCAAATCGTAATATATTTACTTGAGTCTTCTGGGTTAGTTTAAAAATCAGAATGGTTCGTGATCGACCCATCACTAAACAATTGGCACTAGAAGTTATATTTCAAACTCTTTCGTGATAGTTTTTTACTGTTAAATGGATAAAAAAATTTACGGTGGTGATACTTTTTTTACCAAAGCCTGCGACAATCATTTTTGCTTATGGGACCGAAGGTAAATCCATGCATACCGATGAAGCGTAACATGGGTACGAACAAGTACATGAGTAGTAAACTGAACATCCAAAATATCAAAAACATCAAAAGTGACGAAGAGAAGTGAAAACTCAGTAATACTGAATTAAATTCAATAATATTTTGTTTTTAGTTTTGTAGGTATGTGAGTAGGTAAGTTTTAATGTTAGGTAAATTCTTCTTCTTCTTCTTCTTAAAGTGCCCTCTCCTCATGGAGGTTGGTTACTACAATTTTAAACTCTTCTCTATTTTCAGCTGTTCTTATTAGCTGTTCAAAATTTAGCCCTGTCCATTGTCGGATGTTTCTGAGCCACGATAGTCTTTTGCTTCCTAGGCCTCTCTTTCCCTCGATTTTTCCTTTCACTATAAGTTTGGCATATTGGTACTTATTATTTCTCAGTATGTGGCCTAGGTATGATGTTTTTCTAACTTTTACTGTGTTAAGTGTTCTCTTTCCTTGCCTATTCTATGCAGCACTTCTTCGTTTGAGGTATGCGATGTCCATGAAATTTTGAGTATTCTCCGGTAGATCCACATTTCAAAGGCCTCCAATTTATTTACGGTTGATGTTTTAAGGGTCCACGTTTCAACTGCATATAGAAGAGTCGACCAGACGTAGCATTTTGATAAACGTAGTCGAATTTCGAGTTTTATTCGAGAATTACAAAGCAGTTTTTTTTATTTTTTCAAATGATATTCTGGCCTGTTCTATTCTCGATCTTATCTCTTGATCAGGATTTAGGCTGATATCGATGCAACATCCCAGATACTTTAATCTATTGACCTGTTCTAAGATGTGCCCATTTATTGTGCAAGGTTGAGGTACGTTTTGGTTTTTTCGGATTGACTTTGGTTTTTTTAATGTTTATTTTCATACTAAATTGCTCACAGGTCGAGTTGGTCTTGTTGATGAGTCGTTGTAGACCTGAGTCGGAATCCGCAATTAACACTGTATCATCGGCGTATCTGATACTGTTGATATTTACGCCATTCACCTTGACTCCATCCTTGGAATCCTCCAATGCTTCTTTAAATAGAAACTCGGAGTAAAGTTTAAACAGCAAAGGCGACAGAACACATCCTTGTCTAACTCTCCTCCTAAGTTTTTTAAGAATTTTATGTCTTTTCCATCTAAACCGACTTCTTGCAAACGTTCTAATAGTAGGTCGTGTCTTACTATATCAAATACTTTTTCGAAGTCTATAAAGCATATAAATATATCCTTCTGTTGGTCGTAGCATTTTTGGGCGAGAACTAGTAAACTGAACAGGGCTTCTCTCGTTCCCATGCCGGCTCTGAATCCAAACTGATCGTCTCCGATGATTGTTTCGCACTTTCTATAGATACGATTATGTACGATTTTTAGTAGGACTTCTACTGCATGACTCATAAGGCTTATCAGACGGAACTCATTGCAGTGTTGTGGGTTTGGCTTTTTTGGTGGTGGGATGTTAGGTAAATAATTGGTCAAAATTTCAGAAAAATTGAACTGATGAAAAAAATGTAAAAAAATAATGATATGTTGTATCTCCACGATGTATTGTGCACTCAGAAATAAATGTAAGCATACTCCCAATAAGATGATCGATTTCCTTTTGAGATAGGACCTCAGAGGATACTTGTACCTCGTAATGCTCATGCCAAAGTATAGTTAGAGTCTGTGGAGTATAAATTAATAGAGTATTCTTCTTAACATATTGTCCCATATGTGTTCAATGGGTGAAAAATCGTATGATGTAGGGAGCAACCAAGACAACAAATCAACTATATTGTCTTCAAAATAAGCCAACGTATTTCTGGCTATATGCGATCGCGCATTCTCTTCTTAAAACAGTGGGTAGGGGAGTTTTCGTATATAAGACAGAAAATGTTGCTCCATCACCTACTGGGTGTAACGTACGGTGGACATGTTGCCCATAATAAATATAAATGGTGACCTGCTTCCATAAGCAATAGCCTCCATACCATAATAACATCAGTGTGGTGCAAGGAAATGTCTCATCTGCGTTATATAGTGAGGGGAAATTGATATAGAATATTACAACTGATCCTTAAGGCAAAATAAAGGTAGTAGTTATGTAGGAAGAAAACAGGTTTCTTGGTTAAAAAACATTCATGAATGGACTGAGATCTCAAATACAAGACAATTATTTTGTATGGTAGAATATCGAGAAGCCTTTGCAATGGTGATTACCAACTTCGGATAACTCTGAAATGCCACGTGAAAAAGAAGAAGTAATGCACATGCCTTTCCATATAAAATTGAGGATTTGGTCTTTAATCACATCGAATCCTACCCTTGCACTGTCATCATGCATGCCCAAACAGAATTGTAATTCATCACTTAAAACAATGGTATTCCATTCCTATGGGCCAAGCCTTTAATCACTTCGTTTTCAAGAAGTAAGAGCTACGGAAAACTGGGGTTTTTATAAAGTAGGTCCAAAACTTACATATTCTACATAATAGCTCTTTCATTATCTTCAATTCATTAGCCACTAATTGACCTTGTAGACCTGTTACGGTTCCGAAGAGACAAAAATCTAAGACGCCGATATTGCTGTGAGAGCGTTCTTCTGACACGCTCCCTTTCTCTAGCTTTTATGTACGGTGTTGCTGATTTTATAACAATAAACCACCACTGTTTTGATACTTATGTGTATCTTTTATCGGCTACTAACTTTTTTTTGTAAAAGCAGACGATTCTTGATATGGTTGAAAAACTAATTATTTTTTTAAACCAACTGAAAAAAACAAATTTGTAGAAATAAGTTCCAACAAATTCAGTATTTAGTTCCCAGAAACAAGACCCGACATAGCCACAACAAAAAGATTACTGTGAACGGCAGAAATGAGAGTACTAGGAAGAATTACAGGAAATATGCCGAGAGATCGAAATAGAAGTGAAAACATTGGAACAAAATGTAACGTAAAATATATAAATGAATGAACACTAAATAGAAAAAACAATCATAAGCAGAATAGGGAAGAATATATGGTCAAAATAGCAAGAAATAAATCACCAATCGGCAGAAGAAGTATCGGAAATATCGGTCTTATAGGCCTACCACATAAAGATAAAAATGAAAGTCTGTGCCTTTTTAGATCGGACCATAGTAGCTAGAAAAATTTCCTAAATTCCCATAAGAGTATTGCTGATTTTTATCTAGAGCACAGGAATTCCTGGGAGAGTTTAATAAAAGGACAAGGTTTAGTATAAATTTTCACGACCAAGTGCCACAGACGGGAAGTGACTTTTCGGACCTAAGATAATATTTATATATTAATCAGATTTATTTCTATGTTCTAGTTTCTTCGTTCTAGCTGAATTTACACATTATTTAGTTTAGTTGCTATTTATTATATGTTTTTTTTAACTCATTAAGACTTCCAACTCTTTCAAACCATTTTTGGGTAAGTCAACTTATTCGTTTTTTCTATTTAATAATGAATAAAATTTTTTATAAATATCAAATACAATATTTTAATAAAATAAGTAATCGTCATCTAAAATCCAAATGATTTTATTAAATTCTCACCTTGGTGTGAAAGTCAAAAATGCTCTCTCTGTGAAAATAAATGTATATTGCTTTGTTCTTCAATAATTATTTAATTATGTTTTATGTTGTTCTCTGTATGTTTCTCATGGCAATTCCTTTCTATTGCGCTATTTACAAGTAATTAGTATGTAAAAAGGTCAATAACTTTACATTTTTAATACAAAGTAAAGCCGGTTTTCACCTTCAACTTTAAATAATATAACTGTACCCCGGAGCTAAAGGACACTATGTCCATTTTCTTACTTTTTCAGGAGAGTAGTTTTAACATTTTTTTAAATTGTAATCAGTAAATACTTAAATGTTTCTTATATTTAATCAAGATTAATATATTATTATTGTTGTGTATATAATCGTTTTTCCTACTAAGTCTTATATAACTGAAGTTTACCGTTCATTTTATTTAATTTTTTTTAATGTGTAGTTTTACATAGTGTTGTTTACCTCTAACAACTTTTTTAAAGAATTTGACATTACATCTTAAGGTCTCTAAGAAATAAACAAGATAAACACATTAAACAGCCTATACAGTTCTATTAGAGACAAATATTATAATGTTATAACAAATTAGTAAAATTATAGACGACAAGTCGTAAAATTGTTACAGAGGCTATTATCTTCATCATTTTGGGATAAATCGTTTGTGGCTACATTGCTATGTGTTAAATTTTGATAAAACCCATGACAAGCTGACGGAACAAAAGGCAATAGTGCAATTGTACATTTGTTTTGTGATTGGTAATGGGATTACTGAGATTTGATTTAATTGGTCTGGAAACGTTACTTGCAGTCTTCGATACCTCATAAAGTCCACCTCATTCAAATTTTAATTATTGAAATCGGTCTTTTAAAAGAGCTTTTCAATATGTTCTTGTTGGACTTGTAGAAAACCAAATGTTTACAGGAGAACATGCTCTTCGTTAACATTCTTTTTTCTACTTACAAAAGGAGGATTGGGTGACAGTTTCTTATCGAACAACGTTTTGAAGTTTTTGAAATCATTAAGTTTCATATTGTGCACTGTGTATTTATCTGATGTTTGCCTATCTAGCTGTTGCCAGTTCCATGGTGTTAAAATGACCAAATTGGAGAGTTTTCTTTCTTTTTTTCTTTTTCTCTTTATCAAAGCATGAACACTGTCTGCTTCCATGTGTGTGTGCCCTTTTAGTAAAAACTTTTAAGTGATCATCATTATTTGAGGGTACGTATGACGTATCCAAAAATAGCACATCATAATACTTATATTTTTATTTTGTCCATAGCAGTTTTCGGTCCAAAGAGTGATGTCCTCTGCTTGACTACCTGGAATTGTATTATTTGCCCATTTCAAAATTGACGGGGCAATTTCATTTGCACAACGGGCCCCTTTCGATTCGGCCCACATCATACATTGTACAGAAGAATCACTGGCATCATATAATGTAAAATTTAATCTCCAAAGCTTCCTATTTTAGAAAGTAATACAATTGTTTGTTAGTAGTGAAGGCAAACATTTTTGCAAATCTAAAGATAGTACTTTGTGTTTTGGTGACTCTTTAGCCATTATAAAGTTCAATTGTTTTAAGTTATACCGAGTTTTAGATTAAATTAGGTTAGTTCATCTGTAGTAAGAATCTTTTCAAATGAGGGTTAAATGCACTGTATGTATCGCAAGTGTCTATTTCGAATGGTTTAACCAACAACTTAAAGTATTTAATAAACCAAGAACAACATCTGCGTACAACCACTTTTTTGCTATTAGCTTTGGATCCACATGTCTTTCATTGCATTCATCAATGTACAGTTAATAATACATCTGTTTATTGTAAGTTCTGTGCCCAGATAATTTCTCTTGCTCTTTTCTCTGGAATAATGATTCTCGTACTTTGGGAAGGAATTGATATGTTGATTTATACTATTTATGGTTTCGGTAGGAGTTTTATTGATTGGCGTGTGTCTACCTCTTTGATTAGCTTTTATTAAACTTTCTGGCTCAATTTTTTTAAACATAGTCACTAGTACACTAAATTAGATATACAAAGTGTGTTTAAAAACATAACCTTGTACACCTTTAATCGCTGAGTCTTTACTGTGAGATTGTAGTGTAGTGTATTATTTTTACATTTGGTAGAGTTTGTATCTTTTTTTTGATCGAAGAGTAGGTTATATGTGGACACATGAGAAAATAAATTTCTTCTTAACATCTGAAACTTTTGTCTCAGTCCAGTATGAGTTGAAGATTTTTTGTCTTTCGTACTCTGGCAATATTTCAGAGCATTTCATGGTAATTTCATTATGTTAATTGAAATTTCCTGCATCACTGCTTAGGAATAAATCGTCCTTAAGAAAATTTTTGTTATTGTCCCCACTAGTCGTAGGAGTAGTATAACCTTTCTCTTTTACCTTTGTTTTCGCTAGTTTACCTATACGTTTCACGTCAGTGTCGTCTGATTCTGTGCTTTCACCACTTAGAGGCTCATAGGTTTTATCAATATCCGCATCATCATCTTTAAACAAATTATCATCTTCGTCAAGATCCATCCATCAAAAGAGTATACAGTACTAAATATTTGAGGTTAGCAAAATACTAAATCAGTGTTATTAAACAATAGCTTACCTGTAGGTGTTGTTTCATTAGGAATATTATATGACAGTAATTGTAGTATTCTTTTCCCACGAGAGTTCAGATCCAGTTTGCAATTATTAAACAACGGATGTACTGTACAACTTGTAACAATCTACCAATATTGCGAACTAAGTAAAATGGTTAGATTTTTTTTAGTTCATGACAATTTCACCAGGTACCAGAGAACATAACACTATGTCCGGATGGTAAATAACAGTGCACATATTTAGTAGAGGTAAACAACACCAAGTCCACATGGTGTTGTTTACCTCTAACTGGAAGTGGACTTCTTATTCTTCTTTGAGTGCCTCTCCTATCGGAGACTGGGTATCATTATGGCGATTCTAATTTTATTTAGTGCTGTTTTGAATAATTCGTTAGTGGTACAGCCAAACCACTCTCTTAAATTTCTCATCCAGGGCATTCTTCTATTGCCTAAGAAGTGGACTTGGTGTTTATTAAAAAGTCGGTTACTTGTCGTAAACTTGTCTCTGGACAGAGTATGGTTTATCTCTGTGTAGAGTCATAGAAGTTAGGTATATTCAAAAGTGCAATAATCCCAATTTTGATAAAAATGGACATAGTGTCGTTTACCTTCGAGGTGCAGATATATTCTGTTCATTTTCTAGGCACCTGAATTTTAAAATAATTTTTGAATAAGCCAATGAATGTAGTGCAATATATAGTACTACAGCTTTTTAAATTAAGAAGAAGCCAATTTTATGGATCTATTGAAAATCTGTCATATTTTCGTGACAAGACATAATTTAGAAATGATTATACAAAATCATACAATATAAGCAATGTAATATATTTTTGACAATAATGTTCATAATGACTAACTCAACAATAAAAATCCATGTAATTTAAGAACTTTTTAAGGATTCTCTTGAAAATATCAATTCATAATGCAAAAATTAATAGATTAATTAAAAAAATAAAAAAAATTAAAATGTTTAGGAGAGTTGAGTAAAAAGTTTACTAAATAAAATATACAGGATTAGCAACGTAAAAACCGGGTTAACGAAATCCACGATACAATTAAAAAAGCAAAACTTTAGACTACAATTATAGACCGATATCCTGATCAAAATATCGTAACATTAAATTTTCTAAGAAAAACAAAATTTATACCTCTCAGCTACTCAGTATTTTTGTTATTGGAAATATTTAACATTGCTTTTAAGGGATAAAGGGTTAACATACTCTTAACGTAATGTCGTATTATTTTAGAGTACATCAGGTGATATATATTTTAATCATAGACTTCTATTTAACTTCTCTGTCTTTTCATAAGCTTTCTTCTTCTTTACGTGCCATCTCCGCGACGAAGGTTGGCAATCATTACTGCCATTCTAACTTTTGACACTACAGCCCAAAAGAGTTTAGTTGAGCTGCATCCTAACCGTTTTCTGAGGTTTCTCAGTCAGTACATTATTCTTCTACCTATGCTGCGCTTTCCTTGAATCTGTCCCTGCATTATTAGTTTTAGGAATTCATATCTGTCACCACGTGTTATATGACCCAGGTCAAAACTACAACATATGTTATATATTGTAGTTTTCTTATTTTGAAGGAATCTAGTATCTCACTGCTGTTCTCTATTTTTCTTAGTACTTCTTTATTGGTTATTCTGTGTGTCAGGGGAATTCTCAGCATTCTTCGATATGTCCACATTTCAAATGCTTACAATTTTTTGAGACATTATTTATTTAAAGTCTATGTCTCCACACCATACAAAAGAACAGAAAATGCATCAAAACACATCAATACTCGTTTTCTAAGATTTAGGCTGAGGTCTCTACAACATAATATTTGTTGCATAATATTAATTGTACTTCTAGCCTTTTCTATTCTAGCTCTAATTTCTTTGGTATAATCGTTTGTTTCATTAATGTTGTTTGCCCCTAAAATAGTTATAATTCTGAACTCGTTTTATCGTCTTATTATTTACGTGTAGATTGAAGTATCTAATATTTTTGTTTGATATAACCATGAATTTTGTTTTCTTTATGTTTGGTGACAGCAGACCAAATTCTTCACTCGCTATAATAACCTGATCTAAAATTCTTTGTAGATCTGTAATATTTTCTGCTATTAGTATTTTATCATCAGCATATCTAATTTCAGGTATGGGTAGGTCATTTATTTTTCTGCCTGCTATTTCATCTTCTAATTCTTTTTTAAATATTTCCTCTGAGTATACATTAAACAGTGATAGCGACAAGACACATCCCTGTCTAACACCTCTTTTGATCTTTATTTTATTAGTTTTTAAATTATTTTTATGACAGCTTCTTGTTTATCTTTGATTCAATCTTTAACATTGGGTGCCTTTAGCACTTTAGCCTTTAAGGTGTCAACTTATAGCTTATACTAAGTATGTATTCATTACAACTATACCTTTGTCTTGGGAGTACTGTTTTAAGTTAAATATGGTTTTCATCTATTTTACAACAATAAAAAAATGGTCAAAACCTTAAATTATCCATGTCTGCCCGTGAACACAATTCGTACGTAATTCGAAAAAAAAAAAAGAATGACAAATGAGGTGTCTAATATAAACCTGTAACCCAAAGATGGCATACGCGGTAAGAAACTTTATCTCGGGCTTTCAGTTCCAGAGTTGCAAGACTTGCAACCAGAAGTACTGTTTTAAAGTCACCGAAATAGTATATGTGATATATCAATTCACTCGTATTAAAAAGTCGAGCTTGAATATTTAGTTTAACTTTTGATGTCACTTTCGGTTAAAAAGTTATGACCGGAAGTTTGTTAAAAATTAATTAACAATTAGTCAAATATCGACTTTTCTCCAGTTGTACTTCCGGTCATGTTGCGTGAAATCACAAGACTTACGTCCAATTGATCGTTTTATATGAGATTCAACCACAGTTGAATGATTGTTATGAGAATATCATATTACATTTGTTTTAACGTTTCGATTTTCAATATGGAAATTTACTTACTTCTATCACGGGAGACTTTAATGCCAAAATGGGATCAGAAAGTACTCTCAATATTACTATAAAGTTCGGTCTAGGACAAAGAAATAAAAGAGGAGAGGTTGGTGCAGTTCCACCAAAAGGAACGATTTGTTGTTATAAATAGATGGTTTTGTCTACCAAAACGTAGACTATATACTTAGAAGTCTTCAGGTGATCAAGGAGAAAATATGGTAAAAAATTAAATTGAGTATATAATAGTCAGTGAACGATTTAAAAACTGCAAAAAATCGGTCAAGACTTACTCATGTTTAGCTCAGGGAAATAAGCATTTTTTCATGACACTCGTCCGGCCAGGCAAACAACAGTTGTTTTTTTTGGACTTAATTAGTTATTAACAAATTAAGGCCAAAAAACGGAAAATTTTTGCTTTTTTCGTCTATCAGCAAAAAGTGAAGCAATTTAAACAAATTTTAGAAGAAAAGAAACTTATAAGTTATATAAAATCCTTCAAAATCGCGTTTTCTAAATGTTTCTATCCTTATTTGTTGTTTAGAAAGTTGCAAAATAATTCAAAAATTTCGGTTTTTTATAAATGTTAATAACTTTTTTGAAAATAAACTTATAATATTTATATTTCATGGAATGATGTGTCTTGCAGTGCTTAAAATAGGGTTAAAATTTAAAAGTGATCGGTCCAATAGTTTAAAAGTTATTTTATTTGTTCATCCCAAATTAACATTTTTTGCAACAATATAAGTCAGAATTTTATACAGTTTTAGTAATTCAAGGGGTAGTTTCTGGTAGATGATGACTTGTTTTATTATTTACATTAAAAAAATTAATTTTAAATATTGCAAAATAGTTTTGCAAAAACATGTCGATTTTTTGCTTATAAACAATTAGAATAACTTTTTAACTATTAACTGTAAAAATATTAACTGAAAGACTCTGGTGGTAGAGTTTAAAGTGATATTAAAGAGCGATATACTGAATTGAAAAATTACATAATAAAACTATTTAAAGACGCCATAGAACATCTAACCGAGATACAGGCTGACTAATTATAATCTCTGAAGTTCAGAACGCTATCGACCATGCGACCTAAGGGAAGGCTTCTGGTCCTGACGAAATACCTGCAGAATTGTGACGACTATTAGATAATGAGAGTATTGCGATGGTCACCTCTTTTTTTAACAGGAAATACAGCAATGGCAACTTACTAGACAACTGGTTAGAATCAATATTTATAACTATTCCCAAGAAAATTCTCAAGTTTAATGAGTCACACGCTAAAAATTTTTGTGAAAATATTGTATTATCGCGTATAATAATAATATATAAACTTTGTGAGGGGATAATTGGTGATGGGCAGTTTGGTTTCCAAAATGGTATGGGTACCCAAGAACCTCTTTTTTGCATGCGAATATTCTTACAAAATAGCATGTATTTGATAGAGTACCACATATATTACTATTTCAATGCATAGACTCAGTTGGCCTGATCAAGTATGGCATTAGATTGCTCAAAAATCCTTAGTATAATCAGACCGCTTGTATTAAGGTGAATCAAGAGGTTTTAGCTAAAGTTTCCATTAATTGTAATGTTAGATAGGAATGTGTTATGTCATCGATGTTGTTTAATGCCTAGACCGAAGGTGACTGAAGTATAGCGTTAAATAATCGTTGCGATGGTGTTAATATTGGTAAATATCGGTGGTTAAGTTATTTGTAACATCAGATACCGTAATGTGGGGTGAATTAAAACGGGTTTTTAGTTTTTATTTTAAATATTATGACGGCGTTTAATATTAAAAGTTTACCAAAATTCAAATATATATGTATATATATATAATCGGTTTTTAAAACGTCCTCCGACGTCTTCCGATGCCCAATCTCCATGCATCTCTATCTTCCCAAAGATCTTCGTCTAAACCTCTCTCTCGGATCTCTCTGTCTATTCCTTCTCTCCAGCTCTTTCTGGGTCGGCCTCTTTTTCTCTTTCCATGTGGTGACCAATCTATAATCTGTTTGGGCAGACGATGTTCTGGCATTCTCTGCACATGTCCATACCACTTTAGTTGTTGTACTCTTATATCTTCGACAATCGTATGTGTGACTCCCATAACCTCTCGTATACGTTCGTTATTATTAATTCTTTCGAGTTTTGATTTTCCTGCGGCCCGCAATTCAAATATATTATTATTAAACCCTTGCGTAGACAAAACTAAATTATCAATTAAAAAAATAATACTTGTAATCATAAAATTTTTTTTGAATAAATACTATTCTAATTCGCCCCGATAATTTGAATAAAGCTTTAAAATACACAGAAATGTAATTTTATACCTTAGTTGGGTAAATTCGAGCAAACTAAAGACAAAAAATAATGTTCTTTTGATCAGATTAAAAGAATAGAATATATTATTGGGGATTGTTATTGGGGATAAAAAAAACACACATTTTGAAATAAAACAGTTTACTTTAAAGTAAAAAATGAATTGCGTACATTTAGATAAATAAAATAATAAACAGTTTAAAAACACTAATAAATCTAGTGACTCTAACATAACATATGCGGATATAACTGGCTCAAAAAATCAAAGAACATCTCAATAACACAGATAAATCAAACTTTAAACATCACATTAAATTTAATAATCATTCCTTTTTTGCTACCAAAAACAGTAAAATTTTAAATAACATCCCAAACAAAATTTTAAGACTTAAGAAGACTTAGAAGACCTTGAGATATCCAAAGAAATGAAACTAAACCCTGATTGCTGCTTTAACACACAAATCAATCTAAATTGCAATTATAATCCTCTTTTTAAATTATTGTGGGAGACTTTAGAGGAAGAAAAATGACCTCATACAATCTTAAATAAAATTTATACTAATTTTTTTTTAAATTCTAATACTAATGTATAACATTTATTTGTAATCAATCATTTGACAAGTTATTCTTTATTGAAACATGACACATTTTAAAATTTTTACTTAAAATTCTTACAGTTCGAATCAAGAGATACAAATTTTTAATAAACTTAAGTATCATATTTAGAAGCGTTACAATCTAGTTTCTTCTTTATATTTAAATAATTTGAGTTCTTGTTTTGAGGATAACTTTGACGATTGAACCTACTTTGACCTTCAGTCAATTTTAAACATATTATTCATTATAATCCTATGAGAATCAAGATTTATAAAACTTCGATAAATTTCCTATTTCATTAAGAATTTTCATTCATCAATTGTTTGATAATTTAATAATCTTAATTTTCCAATGACATAATATTATGTATATTGTCACTTTTGAGAAATCATTTAAAAGGCTGGCATTCCTGTTCACTCATTCTATCTGCTCCTTTAATTCCAACAAATGGTCCGGTTCTGACACTCGTACCATAAATTAGTATTTTTGTAGAGTCCAACAGTATGTTTTGTGTTTTTTTAAGGAACATTTTAACATCTGTATCTGTAGAGTAGGTAGAGTGAGTTAAGTTTCACAGAACTTAGGCCACAATTGACTTATTGTGCATCCTCCCAGGGAGGCTGTCATCCTTAGTCATAGGGTTTACTACAGTGCGTTTACTAGCCCCAGTGGGTTGAGGTGTTTGCTTAGTTGACAATGACTAGTTAAAAAACCAACTGTCAAGTGTAGGTTTTTCTTGATCATTCCCAAGTACTTTTTTGATGCTGACTTTTCAAGGTTACTTAGTGTTACCCTGCCAAGTCACTACAGCTACATGCTTGCCTTTCTTCCCATACTTTTACGGTTTGCGTATGGGAGTGACATTTGACAATTTCCGCAATTGTTTTAGTTGACCAACAAAAAGATCCTCAGGTCATAAGAGTCTAAGGTCTGCCGCCTTCCTAGCCAATTGGTCAACAATGCGGTTGCCTTTATTTCTATCATGTTCTTTAACCCACCTCAGGATGATGGTATTACCATCCGAAGTTTGAGTTAGTGACTCATGACACTCCATTACTAATCCTGATGTGATAACGTGGTCAATTCAAGTTTAGTAGCGCTTGTCTGCTATCTGTGCAGATCATTATAGTTTTCCCCCTTTTGGGTTATTTTTTTGCGGCTATGGAGATACCAGCTAGTTCTATCTAAACTACGCTGGCATTTTTGTCCATACCCCACTTTATTCTTTGGTTGAGGCTTCTTCCATTTTCTACCCATCGGTGTATATGCAATAGGCATTTGCCACGTTTCTATTTTGTCTTGTTTCAATTTTGTAGGGTATGTTAAATACAGTCGGTCAGATAGCTCAGCGGGCTGTGCGGCTGCCTCTCATTCGCTTCACTGTCGAATGGTTCAGTGGATGTGGGATCGAGCCCCAGCTCGGTGTACAGAAAACAAAAAGTCTAACGCAGCAGTTTAAAATTCTAGATGAATCTGCGGCTTAGACTAGAATATGCTGGGATCTGATCAGCCTATGGTGGAGCAGTACGGCAAGAGATAAGGGATTGCGGCTCGGTGATACTCCTCCATAGATCCCTACCGGACGGGCGTAACGCCTAAAAAACTGGATATATATATATATATATATATATATATATATATATATATATATATATATATATATATATATATATAAATATATATATATATATTATATATATATATATATATATATATATATATATATAAATATATACTCCTCTTTGGAGGGTAACTTTCGGGAAAGCGTCAAAACAAGGATCAGCTAGAGATGGTATAAGCCAGCTTGGTGTAGAACTTTATTCTATATGTGAAATTTTCGGTGATATGTTGTCACCTTCATCAGCACCTAAATGGAAAACCTATTATAGTACAGTGGTGAAAATCAACATTTAAAAACCTACATTGAAAATGTTCAGTTGGTCCTAGTTGTAAAAAACACTGTCACAAACATGTTAAAAATATTAAAAAATACATTTAAAATTTTGAATAAAAACATTACAAACAACAGGGTAGTTTTTCAAATACAAACACAACAAAAAATCTAAAATTTACAACCTACAAAAACTACAAATAGAAAAGAAGAATTAATCTTCTTTTTTGATGACATATTTCTGTCAACATCCGGGTGTCATATGTAACGAGGTTATAATTTTCACTTTTGCACATCACAACCACATGGATACGAAAAGAAAGAGCCCTAGGCAACATAATAAGCAAGGAAATAAAGTCCCCTCTAAAGCACAGGTAGGTAATCTATGCATGTCATGATAAGTTCCCCACATTTTCCAGTTTGTTACTTCTTGTCAAGTCCTGTTGAAGTAGAAAGGAATAAATACAACTTAAGTTTTCAACATCTTTCTTACAGTTCATAGGAGAGCTGCAGTTATGGATGTAGCACATTTCTATGAAGTTTCTCTTAAATTGGTTTTCAACCCTCTTTAGTACTTGCACATTTTCATAGTTAGCAGTGTGTCCAGTATTCTTAATATGTTGGCTAAAGGCTGTGCTGGTGAGCTTCCTCACAACATCACTCCTGTGCAAAGCTATTCTTTTTGAGAGTTTCTGCTGGTTTGACCGACATACACTTCTGAACAAGAACCACATGGAATAGAATACACTACATTGAAGTTATCCAGTTTTTTAACTCTTTCTGTCAGGTGAGTAAAGTATGTCCCTAATCTTTTGTAAACAGAATTTGCTATCACTATGTTGAACTGTCTGAAAAGGTTTGTGATCTGTGGTGATAAACCTTTGATGTAAGGCAATCTCCCATAGAACACTTCTACTGTTTCTCCTTCTAATGTTTGTCTTTGCTGTGTTCTAACTGTTGGCATATCTTGAAATAGCAATTTATTAAGAAGCATCTTAGGGTAGTGATTTTTTCTAAGAATCTCATACAATAACTTGATGTTCTTATTGTAGTTTGAAGGGTGACAAATTCTTTTTATTCTGTTTTTCAGACCTTTGATGATGTTAATCTTCTGTTCGTCTGGATGATACGAGTGAAAAGGCACATATCTACCTGAAAATGTTTTTTTTCTGTACCAATCTAACCTTACTGTATTGTCCTCATGTCTGGTTACATAGGTGTCTAAGAATGGAACACTATTATTTTCTTCTGTTTCAACTGTGAATTGTAGGTGAGTGTTATATGAGTTGAAAATGTCAAGAGTGTAGTTGATTTTGTCTGCAGGGACTGCACATATGAGGTCGTCTACATATTGGTAAATGAAGGGGAACTGGAAATCAACTTCTTGAGTACAGCAGTGAAGTAGGGAGTTCATTACAATTTCTGCCAAAGTAGGGGATATAGCTCCACCCATGGGTGCTCCTTTTATTTGGACATAGAATTCATTTTGAAAAGTGAAATATGTATTGTTGTATAAAAAGGTAATCAGTTTCAGGAACAAAACTTTGGGAATTGTACAGTTCTGTTCAATAAGATGGTAATTAGTTGTCAGAATAGAAACTACCAGTTCAAGAGGGATGTTGGTAAACAAGGAAGTAACATCAAAACTCACCAAGACATATCCTGAAGGTAGTAAAAACCCATTGATCTTATTTGCAAATTCAAAAGAATCTTTAATTTTGTAGGTATTATGAGAAGAAAAAGAAGTGTCAATAATACCTGCCAGATATTTAGCCAAGGATTGAGTGGGGGCATTCTTGCAAGCAATTATAGGACGTAGAGGGCACCCTTCTTTGTGAATTTTTGGAAGTCCATAGTATGTTGGGGTGGTACCGGTGTAGTTGGTTAATTCTTTTTTTGTTTTGGTGGTAATATGTCCTTCTTCATGTAGTTGTTTTATTAGTAAGTTAGTGTTTCTTTCTACTGATGGAGTCAGATCTTTGGGGATTTTTTTATAGGAATGTGGGTCATTGAGAAGTTCAAATGATTTGGTGATGTACTCGTTTCTGTCCATTATGACTGTAGTGTTACCTTTGTCTGCTCTTGTTACTATAATATCAGGGTTGTCTTTCAGAAATTTTCTCGTTTTTGTTTCAATGGCCATGGATGGACTGATGTAATAACGGTTGGTTTTGATGTGGTTGGTAATGATATTCGTGATTTTTGAACGTTGCAAATTCTGTGAATCTGTAGGGAGTTTCTTAATACAGTACTCAATGTCTGCTAGGTATGTATACATGTCAATATCTTTCACTGAGACTGGTAGTGAAAATTTTGGACCTAATGATAGAAAAGATTTTATGTCTTGAGTCAAAGTCACTTTGGATTGATTTACCAACCATGCATTTTCATTTGTAGTTGTGAGTGAAGCTAAAGGATCTTTAAGTTGGTTAAGTTTTGAGATGTTGCTTCTTTTTATACAGTTGAAAATTCTTTTATATCTTTTGTCCTGTAGTCTCAGGAAATCAGACATCATGTTGTAAGAGAGTTTGTTATTAAGATACTCTATTGATTTATCTATGTTTGTCTGTAAATTTCTGATTTTTGTATTAGTTTCATTAATAGTGATGTTTAGAATCCTCTTTGTTACAAGATTTCTTAAATATGATATTTTTCTTGTATTTTTATTTTCTGTATTTTCAGGTATTGAGAGGATCCTTTCTGTACCCTGTTGTAAAAATCTAGGAATTATGTTGTTTCTCCTGCATTCGTACAGGAAGATGAGCTGTTCTTTGCTGAAGCCATTTTTGTTAGTGATGACATGTAAGTTTTCGCATGTTTAACTCCAGTGTTACCGTCAATGTTCTTTATCTGTTGTAGGAATCCCATTTTTGTAGTCAATTATTGTAAATAGAGTGTGTGTAACGACGCTAAGAATACAATTCTTTGGAGGGTAACTTTCGGGAAAGCGTCAAAACAAGGATCAGCTAGAGATGGTATAAGCCAGCTTGGTGTAGAACTTTATTCTATATGTGAAATTTTCGGTGATATGTTGTCACCTTCATCAGCACCTAAATGGAAAACCTATTATAGTACAGTGGTGAAAATCAACATTTAAAAACCTACATTGAAAATGTTCAGTTGGTCCTAGTTGTAAAAAACACTGTCACAAACATGTTAAAAATATTAAAAAATACATTTAAAATTTTGAATAAAAACATTACAAACAACAGGGTAGTTTTTTCAAATACAAACACAACAAAAAATCTAAAATTTACAACCTACAAAAACTACAAATAGAAAAGAAGAATTAATCTTCTTTTTTGATGACATATTTCTGTCAACATCCGGGTGTCATATGTAACGAGGTTATAATTTTCACTTTTGCACATCACAACCACATGGATACGAAAAGAAAGAGCCCTAGGCAACATAATAAGCAAGGAAATAAAGTCCCCTCTAAAGCACAGGTAGGTAATCTATGCATGTCATGATAAGTTCCCCACATTTTCCAGTTTGTTACTTCTTGTCAAGTCCTGTTGAAGTAGAAAGGAATAAATACAACTTAAGTTTTCAACATCTTTCTTACAGTTCATAGGAGAGCTGCAGTTATGGATGTAGCACATTTCTATGAAGTTTCTCTTAAATTGGTTTTCAACCCTCTTTAGTACTTGCACATTTTCATAGTTAGCAGTGTGTCCAGTATTCTTAATATGTTGGCTAAAGGCTGTGCTGGTGAGCTTCCTCACAACATCACTCCTGTGCAAAGCTATTCTTTTTGAGAGTTTCTGGCTGGTTTGACCGACATACACTTCTGAACAAGAACCACATGGAATAGAATACACTACATTGAAGTTATCCAGTTTTTTAACTCTTTCTGTCAGGTGAGTAAAGTATGTCCCTAATCTTTTGTAAACAGAATTTGCTATCACTATGTTGAACTGTCTGAAAAGGTTTGTGATCTGTGGTGATAAACCTTTGATGTAAGGCAATCTCCCATAGAACACTTCTACTGTTTCTCCTTCTAATGTTTGTCTTTGCTGTGTTCTAACTGTTGGCATATCTTGAAATAGCAATTTATTAAGAAGCATCTTAGGGTAGTGATTTTTTCTAAGAATCTCATACAATAACTTGATGTTCTTATTGTAGTTTGAAGGGTGACAAATTCTTTTTATTCTGTTTTTCAGACCTTTGATGATGTTAATCTTCTGTTCGTCTGGATGATACGAGTGAAAAGGCACATATCTACCTGAAAATGTTTTTTTTCTGTACCAATCTAACCTTACTGTATTGTCCTCATGTCTGGTTACATAGGTGTCTAAGAATGGAACACTATTATTTTCTTCTGTTTCAACTGTGAATTGTAGGTGAGTGTTATATGAGTTGAAAATGTCAAGAGTGTAGTTGATTTTGTCTGCAGGGACTGCACATATGAGGTCGTCTACATATTGGTAAATGAAGGGGAACTGGAAATCAACTTCTTGAGTACAGCAGTGAAGTAGGGAGTTCATTACAATTTCTGCCAAAGTAGGGGATATAGCTCCACCCATGGGTGCTCCTTTTATTTGGACATAGAATTCATTTTGAAAAGTGAAATATGTATTGTTGTATAAAAAGGTAATCAGTTTCAGGAACAAAACTTTGGGAATTGTACAGTTCTGTTCAATAAGATGGTAATTAGTTGTCAGAATAGAAACTACCAGTTCAAGAGGGATGTTGGTAAACAAGGAAGTAACATCAAAACTCACCAAGACATATCCTGAAGGTAGTAAAAACCCATTGATCTTATTTGCAAATTCAAAAGAATCTTTAATTTTGTAGGTATTATGAGAAGAAAAAGAAGTGTCAATAATACCTGCCAGATATTTAGCCAAGGATTGAGTGGGGGCATTCTTGCAAGCAATTATAGGACGTAGAGGGCACCCTTCTTTGTGAATTTTTGGAAGTCCATAGTATGTTGGGGTGGTACCGGTGTAGTTGGTTAATTCTTTTTTTGTTTTGGTGGTAATATGTCCTTCTTCATGTAGTTGTTTTATTAGTAAGTTAGTGTTTCTTTCTACTGATGGAGTCAGATCTTTGGGGATTTTTTTATAGGAATGTGGGTCATTGAGAAGTTCAAATGATTTGGTGATGTACTCGTTTCTGTCCATTATGACTGTAGTGTTACCTTTGTCTGCTCTTGTTACTATAATATCAGGGTTGTCTTTCAGAAATTTTCTCGTTTTTGTTTCAATGGCCATGGATGGACTGATGTAATAACGGTTGGTTTTGATGTGGTTGGTAATGATATTCGTGATTTTTGAACGTTGCAAATTCTGTGAATCTGTAGGGAGTTTCTTAATACAGTACTCAATGTCTGCTAGGTATGTATACATGTCAATATCTTTCACTGAGACTGGTAGTGAAAATTTTGGACCTAATGATAGAAAAGATTTTATGTCTTGAGTCAAAGTCACTTTGGATTGATTTACCAACCATGCATTTTCATTTGTAGTTGTGAGTGAAGCTAAAGGATCTTTAAGTTGGTTAAGTTTTGAGATGTTGCTTCTTTTTATACAGTTGAAAATTCTTTTATATCTTTTGTCCTGTAGTCTCAGGAAATCAGACATCATGTTGTAAGAGAGTTTGTTATTAAGATACTCTATTGATTTATCTATGTTTGTCTGTAAATTTCTGATTTTTGTATTAGTTTCATTAATAGTGATGTTTAGAATCCTCTTTGTTACAAGATTTCTTAAATATGATATTTTTCTTGTATTTTTATTTTCTGTATTTTCAGGTATTGAGAGGATCCTTTCTGTACCCTGTTGTAAAAATCTAGGAATTATGTTGTTTCTCCTGCATTCGTACAGGAAGATGAGCCTGTTCTTTGCTGAAGCCATTTTTGTTAGTGATGACATGTAAGTTTTCGCATGTTTAACTCCAGTGTTACCGTCAATGTTCTTTATCTGTTGTAGGAATCCCATTTTTGTAGTCAATTATTGTAAATAGAGTGTGTGTAACGACGCTAAGAATACAATTCTTTGGAGGGTAACTTTCGGGAAAGCGTCAAAACAAGGATCAGCTAGAGATGGTATAAGCCAGCTTGGTGTAGAACTTTATTCTATATGTGAAATTTTCGGTGATATGTTGTCACCTTCATCAGCACCTAAATGGAAAACCTATTATAGTACAGTGGTGGAAATCAACATTTAAAAACCTACATTGAAAATGTTCAGTTGGTCCTAGTTGTAAAAACTCTTGGTGGTCTTGGTGAGTTTTGATGTTACTTCCTTGTTTACCAACATCCCTCTTGAACTGGTAGTTTCTATTCTGACAACTAATTACCATCTTATTGAACAGAACTGTACAATTCCCAAAGTTTTGTTCCTGAAACTGATTACCTTTTTATACAACAATACATATTTCACTTTTCAAAATGAATTCTATGTCCAAATAAAAGGAGCACCCATGGGTGGAGCTATATCCCCTACTTTGGCAGAAATTGTAATGAACTCCCTACTTCACTACTGTACTCAAGAAGTTGATTTCCAGTTCCCCTTCATTTACCAATATGTAGACGACCTCATATGTGCAGTCCCTGCAGACAAAATCAACTACACTCTTGACATTTTCAACTCATATAACACTCACCTACAATTCACAGTTGAAACAGAAGAAAATAATAGTGTTCCATTCTTAGACACCTATGTAACCAGACATGAGGACAATACAGTAAGGTTAGATTGGTACAGAAAAAAAAACATTTTCAGGTAGATATGTGCCTTTTCACTCGTATCATCCAGACGAACAGAAGATTAACATCATCAAAGGTCTGAAAAACAGAATAAAAAGAATTTGTCACCCTTCAAACTACAATAAGAACATCAAGTTATTGTATGAGATTCTTAGAAAAAATCACTACCCTAAGATGCTTCTTAATAAATTGCTATTTCAAGATATGCCAACAGTTAGAACACAGCAAAGACAAACATTAGAAGGAGAAACAGTAGAAGTGCTCTATGGGAGATTGCCTTACATCAAAGGTTTATCACCACAGATCACAAACCTTTTCAGACAGTTCAACATAGTGATAGCAAATTCTGTTTACAAAAGATTAGGGACATACTTTACTCACCTGACAAAAAGAGTTAAAAAACTGGATAACTTCAATGTAGTGTATTCTATTCCATGTGGTTCTTGTTCAGAAGTGTATGTCGGTCAAACCAGCCAGAAACTCTCAAAAAGAATAGCTTTGCACAGGAGTGATGTTGTGAGGAAGCCCACCAGCACAGCCTTTAGCCAACATATTAAGAATACTGGACACACTGCTAACTATGAAAATGTGCAAGTACTAAAGAGGGTTGAAAACCAATTTAAGAGAAACTTCATAGAAATGTGCTACATCCATAACTGCAGCTCTCCTATGAACTGTAAGAAAGATGTTGAAAACTTAAGTTGTATTTATTCCTTTCTACTTCAACAGGACTTGACAAGAAGTAACAAACTGGAAAATGTGGGGAACTTATCATGACATGCATAGATTACCTACCTGTGCTTTAGAGGGGACTTTATTTCCTTGCTTATTATGTTGCCTAGAGCTCTTTCTTTTCGTATCCATGTGGTTGTGATGTGCAAAAGTGAAAATTATAACCTCGTTACATATGACACCCGGATGTTGACAGAAATATGTCATCAAAAAAGAAGATTAATTCTTCTTTTCTATTTGTAGTTTTTGTAGGTTGTAAATTTTAGATTTTTTGTTGTGTTTGTATTTGAAAAACTACCCTGTTGTTTGTAATGTTTTTATTCAAAATTTTAAATGTATTTTTTAATATTTTTAACATGTTTGTGACAGTGTTTTTTACAACTAGGACCAACTGAACATTTTCAATGTAGGTTTTTAAATGTTGATTTCCACCACTGTACTATAATAGGTTTTCCATTTAGGTGCTGATGAAGGTGACAACATATCACCGAAAATTTCACATATAGAATAAAGTTCTACACCAAGCTGGCTTATACCATCTCTAGCTGATCCTTGTTTTGACGCTTTCCCGAAAGTTACCCTCCAAAGAATTGTATTCTTAGCGTCGTTACACACACTCTATTTATAAATATATATATATATATATATATATATATATATATATATATATATATATATATATATAAATATATATATATATATATATATATTATATATATATATATATATATATATATAATATATATATATATATATATATATATATATATATATATATATATATATATATATGTTTAATACAAATTTTAATTTAATTGAGTCGCAGCATGCCATAGCAGGAGTAGTGCATCAATTTTGCAGCAGTTGGTGTTATTTTGATGGCATCTATTATATTTATTCCAGCCGTCCGCTGAATATTGTTTAATTTGTTAATCGCTGTTGCCTGTAGCTTTTTTGGTACCCAAGCAACAGCTCCGTAAGTTAATATTTGTCTAATGACAGCAGTGTAGACCCAGGCGATCACCCTGGACGAAAGGCCCCAGGCGTGTCCGACTGTTCGTCGACATTGTTCATAGGCAATATATGCTCTTTTAGCTCTACCATCTAAGAGTGAGTTCAATGTTAACTTTCTGTCAAGGGTAATATCAAGGTACTTCACCTCGTCATAAAAGTTTAGACTGTAATTTAGAATCCTTGAGGGTATTAGGTTCGTGATTCTTCTTTTTTTCTGGTGAAGGGGATCTTCTTCTTAACGTGCCCTATCAAGTCCCCTTAACGTTGGTGATTAACATGGCGAAACTCTCTCTGTCTCGAGCTATTCTAAAGAGTTGTTCAGCTTTCCTTATTCCTGAAGGGGATCATCTCTGTCTTTTTAAGATTTTATAATATTTTAATATAGAAACAGCTTAAAGGAAAATTTCTGTAGTTTTCTAGCAAATATAAATAGTAGTAATACTTTTAAAAACTTGACGTTAGTGAAACATTATAAACTTAAAATTAGGTATATATATATATATATATATATATATTATTCTATTGCACACAGCTAAGAAATAAATATTTACACACTCTAAAAATACTTTTAATGT
Source organism: Diabrotica balteata (assembly GCA_918026665.1). Lineage (NCBI taxonomy): Eukaryota > Metazoa > Arthropoda > Insecta > Coleoptera > Chrysomelidae > Diabrotica > Diabrotica balteata. The sequence continues at coordinate 71,011,149 of OU898277.1, forward strand.
TCTTTCTTTGAGTTATCATAAGTGTGTACAAAAACATATCAGTAATTTTATTTAAAAAAATTTAAGCAGATTATAAGCTTTAGGATTGTGGTGATACCGTCGCATGCTCAGAAACTCGTGAAAAGCACACATATCTACCAAACGTGTACTAGAGGCCATCCACAAAGAGCGAAAATTGATCAGCATTATCAAAATGAGAAAAGTATAATACTTTGGTCATACAATGAGAGGACCTAAATATCGCTTTACTCCTGTTGACAATTTAGAGCATAATCGAAGGAAAACGCTGGAGCAGAAGAAAGCAACTGTCCTGGTTGCGTACCATTAGACAATGGACAGGTCGCACGGTCGAGACGAATTGTTTTATCTTGCTGCTTGAGAAATATTTTATAAGCTTGTAATTACGACGAAAGCCTATGATTGAAAAAAAGCTCGATATAGAAAGAAGAATCGTTTTACTGGCCGAGACCTCAGTGTTCAACTACCAGTTCTGCGGCTCTTTCTCCAACTGTGGGGTAAAGATCTCCTGATAGAATGTTAAGTTCGTGATTGTTACTTGCCTTTAAGGTTTTATCGAGTTGTTCTAAAATTGTTGTAGTTTTTCTTCTTACTTGTCTGCTGTAGGGGTACGTTCGTATGATGTTTATGTTAATTTTTCCAGGTAGCTGAACAACTATGACTCTTAGACATGGATACTTTCGTTTATTAGAATTCCACCTTCGTATTGCTTGTGGGATTTCTGATATTGCCGTTAGAATAAACAATTTTTTTACTGGTATCGATTGTTCCTACACATTTCCATTGCAATTCACTTATGCCGAGAATATCGAAATTCATTCTATTTATATCCTGGACCACATATTATAGTTTGTCTGCTACAAATCCGCTCAATCATTATACTCCATGTATCAATTTTGTGTACCTTGTCTAGATAAAATTGTTTTCGAAAATTTCATAATTTATTGTTTTTATTATTAAAATTTTAATTACTATTGATTTCAAAGTATAAACCCCTTAAAAAATGATAGATATTATTGAATCTTTATCAATATGTCTGTAAATTATAACATGCCCATATAAAAATACAGTCTTTAATTAAATACTTAATTGGATCCTTAAAGGTTTAAGATTGATGAGTTCGGTTAAATAATAATTTATAATTAATTTATTTAAAAGACAGTACCTATTAAACAAATAAAATTGGACTGCCACTGGCCACAATTGTTGTATGGATTAATTTCAATGACCTAAAGATAATAATTATATTCTATATTCTACCATCCCAAGTCATATGGTCGCCCACTGATATGGTTGTGCCCAATATATACTTCTTTGTTCTAAAGGATTTCTCATAAACGAATATTGTGGCCTAAAGCTAAAAAATGTATAAATTTATTATTTACAATAAAAAATAGATATATTATTCATAACAACTAGTAGGAAACGAGGCCATCGCATATTTCTCTAAAGAATTGTTCAATTTTAACTTTTAATTTTTTCGTAGCCGGAAGCTTAACTAATCATTTTAAATGTTCCACTATAAAAAAACTATCGCTTAAAAAATGTAGGCAAATGAAAGTCATTCTTGATGGTTAAAATAAACCAGAATGCCGTGTAAAAAACAGGTGACTATCACTATCTAAACGTGATTATAGTATTTTTTATGAATACATTTCTTTCGCTTGAAAAAAACCACATTACTAAATCAAATACGCGGTTTTTTGCTCGCACTGCAGTACACGAAAGAATGTTTAATTTTATTAAAAGAAAAGAACAATATTTTTATGAGAATTTAGAAAACCATGAACATGACGTGTGATTTCTTAAATAACTAATTTTGGAGTGATTTTTACCCTGGCTTGGGGTCAATGTGAGATAATCGAAAATGTCGGAAACATGTGTCCCACTTAATCAAAAACCGACGTGTCGCTGGATTTTTTTAAAATGTCGCAAATACTAATAATGCCTTAATATATTTATAATTTAATTACGAAATAGTTATTTTAATAAATAAAAAAGATGGTACAGTAGACGGCACAGTAGACCAGAGCAAAGTCATACGTGTGAGCAAAGTCATATGTTTTCTGTATTTTTAAAAGTGAAGAAAGTAATTTCATTATTTATTTATTATTCACATTTTAAATAAATTATATTAAAATAATTCAATGAATTATTGAGTGAGAAGTTTACTTCTGATGAACTTGTCAAATTCGAACGAAATATTAAATTAATATTACAATATAAATAAATATCATTAGTAGAATACGATAGAAAGCAAATATAAAGACTTAGAGGCTTAGGAACAAGCAGGATTTATTGCAATTAGATCTACTGGTAACCATTAATTTGTTTTACATTACACAGATTATTGAAAAGAAAATAGTTGTTAATTAAGAAGTACATTTATTGTATGTAGACCTACGAAAGGCTTATGATAGCGTACCATATTATAAATTATGGGAAGCGTTAGAAAAAACAAACATAAGCATGAATTTAATAAATGCGACGAAGGAACTGTACGCTAATGCTAACTCAAAGGTAAAGGTTGGAAATAATCTGTCAAAATGGATTCCAAATAAATAAAGGCCTTAAACAGGGCTGGTGTCTCTCCTCAACATTATTTAAAATTTAACTAGAACAGGCTTTAAAACTGTGGAAGCGCAAATGTAGAGATATGGGAATGCCGATTAACAACAGTAGTATATACACTTTGTTATTTTCACATGATCAACTAGTGATATCACAAGATTATGAAGATATTGAGTATATGACTCGAAAATTAATCGAGGAGTATAAAAAATGGAGACTTGAAATCAATATCCAAAAACCGAGTATACGTATATCGGCGGGAAACAACAGGACCTCATATTGAAAGGTAAAGAAGTTATCAAACATTGCAACACATTATAAATATTTAGGTATGATCATCACAAACGAAGGCAATGTAGACGACACAATGGAGTAGAAAAACAACCAAGCAAGAAAAGCAACTTCCCTTGCAGTTGCAGTCAGAATATTGGCCGGGATGTTAAAAAAACACTCTTTTGACATTTTTGTCGAGCTCTCGGAATGGTTTTATTCCTTTTTCAAGACACTGTAAAAGACAATTATGTAAATATTTAAAAAATATCACAATTCTTCAGTGCAACTTACTAGTCGTTGAGATTATTTTTGTAAGCATTGACACTCAACATTTATACCACACATTAAAATATACAATTATGGACATAACACATCATAAAATTTTTAAAATTTATTGTAAAAATAGTAAAACTTGGTTGGTGGCATGTTTTACTGGTGTATATTAACTCATACAGAGAATGGAAAGAAAAAACACTGTAATTAATATGTAATTAGGTGTAATTGATGTTATCTTTCTTTACAAGAAATACTAGAGGCCCTTCTTAGGTGACTATACTTTTTAAACCTGTCTTAATGGTATGCAACATATTATACATAAAGGTGTAATTTTTGTACAGGTAAATATTTATTTTATTTTTGGTGTTTTTCTAGTAAATAACAATAAATGTTATTTAATTTGTCTATGTCGGACTTTTTGTTGATGCAAAATGTGCTATTTTAAATTGAAATCATGTTTTAGAGTTAGTGCATGTTCTATCAATGCACATGCATTGATCTTTTTGGTTTTTATATCACTACGATGTGATATCACCCTGCTGTGAAAATTACGAGATGATTCTCCTATGTAAATTTTATTACAGTTAGTACACGGTATAGAATAAATAACATTCGATGACTCCTGTATTGTGAAAGGATCTTTTGTTTTTGTGTAAAGCTTCGATACTATTTTCACATTTTTGGTGGTAATTTTTAAGCCACTAACCATTTTAAAGATGCTCATTAACTTATTTGTCAAAAATGGAATGTAGGGTAGGCAACCATAAGTTATTTTAGTTGGTAATATTGATGCGTTATGTGTCAATGTCAATTGTCGGATCTCATTGTTATGAAAATTTTGGTTGACAGAAACTTGTGAAGGAAAAGGAGAACCGAAAATGAGTTTATTTAACAGCCCTATGAGATAAAAATTACATTGTAGTATGGATCTTAACTTTTTTAGTCCCTTGTCTCTGAATTCTATGTGTGACAAATTAATAACCCTAGTTTTTAAAGCCAAAACCAAATTTATTTTCATCTTAGATGGATGTTGAGAATAAAAGTTTATGAAACGGTTACTGAAACAAGCTTTACGATACCACTCCGTCTTTAGCATGCCATCATTGACACGATGGATTAGCATGTCTAAAAAAGGAATCATATTATTGATTATCATATATTCAATTTCAATGATTCCTGTATTTTGGCAAAAGAAATTAACCATGCAAAACGTGTTTTTTTGGAAATGTATTTCATAAAATCTAGCACATCTTGCATCAACAAAAAGTCCGACATAGACAAATTAAGTAACATTTATTGATATTTACTACAAAAACACCAAAAATAAATAAATATTTACCTGTACAAAAATTACACCTCTATGTATAATATGTTGCATACCATTAAGACAGGTTTAAAAAGTAAAGTAACCTAAGAAGGGCCTCTAGTATTTATTGTAAAGAAAGATAAGATCAATTACACCTAATTACATATTAATTACAGTGTTTTTTCTTTCCATTCTCTGTATGAGTTAATATACACCAGTAAAACATGCCGCCAACCAAGTTTTACTATTTGTACAATAAATTTTAAAAATTTTATGATGTATTATGTCCATAATTGTATATTTTAATGTGTGGTATAAATGTTGAGTGTCAATGCTTACAAAAATAATCTCAACGACTAGTAAGTTACACTGAAGAATTGTGATATTTTTTAAATATTTACATAATTGTCTTTTACAGTGTCTTGAAAAAGGAATAAAACATTCCGAAAGCTCGACAAAAAGTCAAAAGAGTGCTTTTTTTAACATCCCGGCCAATATTCTGACTGCAACCCTAATAAACTGTGTTGTTTGTTTATATCGACAGTCACTAATATCCAGTATTTCTTTTATATTATATTATATATATATATATATATATTGGATTTGAAACTTCCGCGGGAGCTATAAGTGATTTCAGTTGTTTTCCGGGTTTGACTCCGCGTTAAGTAATTTTGGTTTTTAGAAAAACCATTGTTTTGACGACGTTTCGGCAAGGTCACACTTGCCATTGTCAAGTCAGATTAGTTCTGCTTCGTCTTGATTTCTCCTGAAGTTCTCCTGAAACATCAAGACGAAGCAGAACTAATCTGACTTGACAATGGCAAGTGTGACCTTGCCGAAACGTCGTCAAAACAATGGTTTTTCTAAAAACCAAAATTACTTAACGCGGAGTCAAACCCGGAAAACAACTGAAATCATATATATATATATATATATATTATATATATATATATTATATATATATATATATATATATATATATATATATAAACGTTTAGCTGGGAAATCCAGACTAGAAAGAGTAACGAACAACAGAATAAGAGAAATTATGAAAGTAAAACACATACAATAGTAGACGATATTGCTCAACAACTCAGATGGTGCGGTTAAGTACAGAGAATTGAAGTGGAAATCTAAACGTCAATAAACGTACTTTAACTTTTAATTGTGGCTTATTCCCATTTAAATAGTAATTAAATAGTATAATTAAGAGTTTATATATATATATATATATATATATATATATATATATATATATATCATTTGATGGTAAATATATCAATAAATTAATAGAAAAAGCGAAAAAATACAACATACTAATGGTGCTCTATTTTGTAGAATACACAAATTCTTTAGATTCAGTAAAATGGAATCCCCTTTGGACTATAATGGAAAATATAGTTAACTTAATAAGAAATCTGTATATTAAAAACTCAGTCAAAGTTAAAATACACAGAATATATTCAGATGCGTTCAAAACAAAGAAAGGAACTACACAGAGGGGAATACTAGAACCATTATTATACAACATATATTCTAAATATATAATGAGAAAAGTACTAAACGAATGGGATGAAGGAATCATTATAGGAGGCAGAAAATCACTATAGGGTGCAAACAAAATAAACTACCTGCAATACGCAGATGACACACTTATAGTAGCATCGAATGAAGTTAAAATGATTACCATTACTAAACAGCTAAGCAGGATAAGCAAAGAATTCGGACTTTAGATCAATACCTGAAAAAGAAAAATAATGATCTTAGACATAGCAAATACACCAAGTGGTGAATTTCGAAATGGTAGACAGATTTGTATACTTGGGCACCCTGATAACCAACTATTTTGATTGATCGTCAGAAATCACTAGCCACGGCCCGAATCGCAACAGCGAAACTGATTAAAATATGGAAAGACCAAACAATAACAAGAAATACTAAGTTGAGCTCAGGTTGGTCATTACTTTTTTCTCCTATTGCTACATACGCAGCTGAAACATGGACTCTCAAAAAGATCGATATGAGTAAAATCGAAGCCTTCGAAATATAAGCCTATAGAAGAATTCTACGCGTATACTGGAGAGAACACAGAACCAACCTGTCAATTCTGTAAGAGCTTCATATAAAAAAGAAGCTATTAAAAAGTAATCCGAGCATATCTAATTTTCTTCGACCACACAGCTAGAAGAACAAGGATCATGGAAATATTGGTAGTAGAAGAAAAGGTAAAAGGCTGAAGACCAGTAGAAATATCTTCAACACGATGGGCAGACCAAATGCAGATTTGGGCGGGAAAATCCCTACATGAATCCTTCCATATGACACAGGATCGCAGCCAATGGAGACAGCAACCTAATAATATTTAGAGTCGCACCACGCTCTGATAAGGGCTCAAATAAATGTGGACGAAGATTTTAAAATGAAAAGTGTCCTACAAATTTCTACAGATGATTCTACTGTTATTATTTGGATGATTGGGAATCTCCGCCATTGAGAACTTGATTGACAATTTTATCTTACTTCAGGGGTTTTCAATACGAAATCGGCCAAAAAGTGTGAAACGGACAGTATAATTTGTACTTGACCCCATTCATTTGACATCATGTTAAAAACTAATAGCATTACAGCAATAACTAACGTTAATTTTTTATGAGTAATAGTTTTTTACTAATAAATTAAAGTTTCCTTTTGCAAATTACTATAAAATGGCAATATTTTTTTATAATCTATAAAACAAAAGTTTATATAAGGTTCCTTTATTACAAATACTGTTTAAACATGAATATTTGTCTTCTAATCTATAAAGCAAAAGTTTTAAGAAAAAATGTAGCTAACTCAACGAAATACAATTTTCTATTGGTTAATTTCAGATCGTTAGATATTACAGCAACTCATCTACAAACTTTGTAGGGAAAACAGATAACTGATAAACAGTCAGTTAGTACTCAATGCAACTTACTTTGTTTAAGACTGCTTATCTTTCGTTGAAAGATATTAAGCTTTAGTTCCAGAGTTTTTAAACCATAAAGACCAAAATCTTTCAATTGACAGAGCTTGCAAGAAATTTATGAATAATCTCTTACTACTTGATACACAAAATATGATAATACACAAAATTAGTCTTCTCTTCGAACTTGATCAAGATAAATAAAATGGTTGTATAAATGTAGCGTTAGAAATCATAAAATTTTATTCGTTTACTTATCTATCACTGTCATATTCACGCCAAGATGTTCTTGCAAATATCAGACCATGAAATTTTAAATCTGATTATTAAAACAATTTTCTTTTTACTTATATATTCCCTTATTCCTTTGCAGGGTTCACATTGGTGAATTATTTGGCACACTTGAAGCAATTAAATTCATCTCTTCACCAAGTAAACAAGTTGTTATATGCACAGACTCGCTATTTTTAATCCAATTCATCCAGAATATATTTACCGATCATTCAATCATTCAAAAGATCCAAGACTGTTATCAACTTATTATTTCCTTAAAATATAATAGATCTCATAATCTTTCTACCATCTTTTTTCTTTTTCAATAAATAATCTCCTTTCTTTATCACTAAAGTTTCTTCAAAACAAGACCTTGCTATGGTAAGAAGACTTCGGATCGCAATAAAAATTAACCTATAACCTCTTCTTCTTTAAATACCATAGAAATATTCGACGTTAGCGATCACCACTGCGAATGCTTCTCTATATTCTGCTGTGTCTGCTGTTTCAATTCAAGAATGTTTTTAGCCAAAAAACGTTTTGTTCAAATACCTCTACGATTTTCCATTTTGCCTATAAGGAGTATTAACTAATGGCTACCTGCTAGTAACCGACCCTCTCACTGTCAATCATATTTGTCAGTAACACATAATTACTGAATGCCAGTAGTATTCAATCAGAAGACTGCAGTATCGACTTAAACCAAATGTACATGATATTATATATCATGTACATTATCCGGTACAAACCGGATCAAAATTCATTCATTTAATTAAACAGATGAGTGGTTGTATCATAAAATTTGAATTTATTGTATTGTATTAAATTGTATAACGTATTCCATATTGTTTATTACAACATATTGTTCAGCACAGTTTAAATCGTATTTGTACAAGTAGCTATACTAGCTGAGCACGTTAATCTTTAAATAAAAAAAAACATTTTGATTAATATCGACAATTTGTAATTAAACATTCCCGTGTATTTTTCCCAAGTCACAGACTTCATCCCTCTAAACCAACAAATGACAAGTCAGACGAAGAAATATTGCGACTGACAAAGAGTGACTTAACGCTAAAATTGGTCATGGTGCTGAAGGAGACCACATAGGAGAATACGGTCTAGGTGCCAGGAATAATAGAGGAGATAGACTTGTACAATTCAGCGTAGAAAACAATCTGTTAATAGCCAATACCTTCTTTAAACAACATCCTAGAAGCACATCTGCAGACAGAAAAGACAGAATTTGTTAGAAATCAAATTGACTTCATTTTGCTCAAAAACATCTTTAAGAAGTACATACAATCTACGAAAACATATACTGGAGCTGATATACATAGTGATCACAATCCAGTTATAATGGATTTTAGATTAAAAAGATTTCTCAAAGTCAAAAAGAAAACAGTGACAAAGGAAATAGACATATAACAACTGAGGAACCCTGAACAGAAAAAAGATATAATTATAAATCTTGAGAAAGAAATAAAAACGATCGACACCTTGGTACAGACAAATATTGAAGTGACATGGACTGCTTTAAAAACAAAATAACAAAGATACACGAAGAAGACATCGGATTCATAAAAAACAACAAAAAACAAGAATGGATAACACAAGAGATCATGGACCTCATGGACGTAAGACGAAAACGTAAAACAAGCCCAATAGAATCCAAGCGAATCAATAAAATCATTAGAAAAAAGTGCAGGGAGGCGAAAGAAAACTGGTCAATTCAACTGGTCAAAAATGTCAACAAAATGCCTAGAAATCGAACAACCTCAGGAAAAATACGACACCTTTAATATTCATAAAAAGTAAAAGAAATGACAGGTAGACACAAAAAGAGACAAGCAACAATATTAAAAAATGATAATAACGAAATAATTATGGGTACAGAAGACAAACTAGAGCGATGGAAAGAATACATACAAATTTTTTTGACGACGATAGACCTTGTTCTCCACCATCCATACCAACAGATAATCGAATAAATGAAAAAGGCCCAGAAAAAAACAAAGACTGGCTAAAATCAACATTCGTAGCATTATCAAAAATATCGAATTTCTTACAATGCGATGATTATCGAATATTAAGCTTTATAGATGTATATGCAAGTTTTATTGACCATCAAAAGATGATCGAAATTTTGAGAACAACTGGAGTTGACGAACAAGACTTGCGAGTTATCTCAGAACTATACTGGCACCAAACGGCAACAATTGAAATAGAGCTCACAACATCTGAAGATGGTGGGTACAAGGCGGAATTAAGATTAACTGAATCAGCATAAACAACATCAGATATGCTGAGGATACTGTCTTAATAGCAAGCAACGCACAAGATCTATAAAATATAATAAATGCGGTAGTTCACCACAGCAGTGAACTACCGCATTTCGGTTTATATCTAAACGTTTCAAAAACTAAAACTTTAGTATTTTCAAAGACATCAATAAACGTACATGTGTATACCAAAGGTCAAATAATAGAACAGGTAAATTCCATGAAATATTTGGGAGCAAATATTAATAGTCAGTGTAAACCAAAAAAAGAATTACTATCAAGAATCAAACAAGCAAGGAAAACATTCATGAGCATGAAAACATTTTTTACAAAATCAGACCTTAGTCTGAAGCTTAGAATCCGATTGATTAGATGTTACGTTTCTTCTGTCTTACTGTGTGGCTGTTAAAGTTGGACAATGGACTCTGAAATAGAAAAAAGAATAGATACTTTTGAGATGTATATACACAGACGAATGTTGAGAATTCCATGGGTACAAAGAGTTACTAATGTTGAGGTACTTCGTCGAATGTGTAAATAAAAAGAATTACTAAGAATAATCAAAGAGAGGAAAATGTAATACTTGGACCCTGTGTTGAGAGCCGAAAAATAGAAAAAGACGCCAGAACTCATGGCTGAAAGACCTGAGGAGATGGTTCGACCGCTCATCCGCAGAAATCTTTCGCGCAGCAGTTTCCAAAACCACAATAAATTGTCATTTGGATCGCCAACCTTCTAAGGAGACGGCGCCATGAGAAGAAGATGTATTTTTACACGGCATAATAAAAAATTACAGAGCAAACTTTTTTAAAATCTTTGTGCTTGTATTATTCTCGTTTGAAATATTTTAGGTGTCCAAATGGTTTTCGTAACTCTCATCAATTATTGACGAAAGTTTTTATATTTATATATTTCGAATTAATAGCCTAATAAGAAAAACAATACCAGTATGAATATACAATATTATTAAATAATTTAAACATAGTTTGGAACATCTCAATTTTATCTAAACTATTTGATATTTCTTCTTGCTACTATAAATGACGACAACTTCTTGCATATACAGTTTTTCCACGTGTGTACTAGTAAATCAAAATAATTACGCCGTACATCGAGGTAATCATGTAATTTCCACTAACTGTATCTGTACTATATTAAATTAAACACAGCGCAGACAGCTCATTATAAGATTTAAAATGAAAATTATGTGCACTTGCCTTTTCTAGAATACCCTACAAACATATACATAAATTTTTGTTACAAGGCGCTGACACTTATAATAATGAATTAGTGTCGCTCTACGAATGAATAAAGAACAAAAAATTACATAATATACAAAGATATCTTCAAAGCACAAAAGCAGTACCGTATTTTAAACAATTACATACTCAAAAATATTTCATAGTGTAGGTATATACTTCGTATAACGTACGTGTCTTTATTTACTATTAGGGTTATAAGGAGGTATTCTTTTATACATTCATTTGTTACGTTGAATAGTTCTAAGAGCGCTTGTGTAGATTAGTTTTTTGCTTTTGTCAAGCAGCAAACTAACATATAAGTTAAGGCTGAGAGCTTCTTAATCTTAAAAAACAGTAATAAAATTTTGTAGAAGAGGACTAGAAGAAATAATAAAATGTAGAAAAGACCTTATATCATGTATTTAAGATTAATTGAGACGCACAAACAATTATAATTATAAGTAAGAAGGCGAAAATTGAGGTTTTATGTAAACCTTAATTTTTGTAATCATTTAGAAAAAATAGTTTCTAAATACATTACATATACCTTTTGCCTAGTTGCATTGTTTATCTGTAGAAACCGGATTATGATCATTGAGATCTCCTTGGGACAGAAAAAGAGACTGTGGCCGGTGTCGCTCATTTCCTCTACTCAATTTCTTTATAGTTTTATTTGTAAAATCAGAAAAGCTGCTCATTTCTAACTCTTCTTCTGGGCAATATGTGTTTAACCTGTGACCATTTTATATCACAAATTAGGATTGCATACGGTCAGACACGACAGTGGGCCGATACCATGGCTATAATTTAATCACCCAGAGTTCACCAGCTCTCCAAGGCATGGCATAGGCAACACTTTTACCCCTGTGCTATAAATACCATTGGTATGATGATGTTCCATCTCGAAATTGGGAACGCAAGTGTGTGTCATGTTCATTCAACAAATCTATAGTTAACCATATAGCTGCTGACCCCATATTTTTTTCTCAGTTGATCTGCGGATGTTTATTCGGGTATGCCTTCAAACAAATATTGCGGTAACAAGTACAAAGAATCGTGCAATATAAAACGTACGTATAAGGAATGAGTGCTATGGCATGTAAAAATCTCCTATTAAGTCGTATAACGATTTTGCCATATTATGGCAACCATGTTTTTGACTCAAAAACAATTGCAATTGGAGACAATATTTACAAAATTTATCCTGGAGTACTAATAAATTTCGATACAAAATTATACAAAACACAATTTAGATACGCAATGCGTATGATAAAGTCCATGTAGTTTTATGTACCGTCTTCTAAAATTTCTTCTTTATGTACCGTCTCCTGTTAGAAGGTTGATAATCTTCACGGCTATTTTTACTTTTGATAATACAGCTCTAAATAAATCTACACAACTGCATTTATAAAATACTTCACAACTAAGAGTGTGCCGCCAATACAAACAAAAATAAGAGTCGAAGGACTAAATACGCAATCCTCGGAATACTTATACAGAAAAAGAAGATTAGAGAAGATTTCTCGGAATGAAATATTAAAAAACGATAATATCAAAGAAAGCTGGGAAAAATTTAAAAATAACGTAATTAACACAGCAACAGAATCATTTAAAGAGGGTAAAGTAACAAACACTAACATATCAAAAACGAAAACAGCAAAGTTTAGAGAGGAAGCATTACAAAATGTGAAGAAAGAAGAAAGCCTTTTTCTTCTTCTTCTTGTAGTGCCTATCCGTTTCGGATGTTGGCGACCATCATAGCAATCTGCACTTTACACACTGCTGCTCTAAAAAGATTTGTGGTTGTTGTATTGAACCACGTTCGTAGATTTTTCAGCCAGGAAATCCTTCGCCTTCCTGGTCCCCGTTTTCCTTCTACTTTTCCCTGCAAGATTAGTTGCAGCAGTCCATATCTTTCGCTGTTCCTCATGATGTGACCGAGGTATTCGATTTTAGCTGTTTTTATTGTGGTTAACAGCTCTTTTTCTTTTTTCATTCTCAACAGAACACCCTCATTAGTAACGTGGTCGGTGTACGATATCTTCAGGATGCGACGATAAAGCCACATTTCAAAAGCCTCAATTTTCTTGCAGGTGGCGTCTGTGAGAGTCCATGACTCAACTCCGTACAACAGTATAGGAAAGATATAACATCGTAGTAACCTGATTTTTATGGGCATTGATAAATCATGACATTTGAATAACTTGGCCATTTTTTGAAATGCAGATCTTGCTTTCTCTATTCTACATTTGATTTCTATGGAATGGTCCCAATTTTCATTGACGTTCGTACCAAGGTAGGTGTATGTTTTTACTCTTTCTATTTGTTGACCGTTTACACTGATTTGTTCAAATTGCTGTTCCTTCTTAGAGATCATCATGCATTTTGTTTTCTTGGTGTTTAGTGAAAGTCCGTATCTCTGACTGACCTCTGTGATTCTGTTCATTAACTCCTGGAGGGCTTCAGAGCTGTCAGCAAATACTACCGTGTCGTCCGCGTATCTAATGTTATTGATTAATTCTCCGTTGATTCGAATTCCGGCTTCAACATCACCCACTGCTTCTTGAAAGATTTCCTCAGAGTATATATTAAACAGCAGTGGTGATAGTATACATCCCTGACGGACGCCACGTTTGATTTTGATGTCGTCGGATTCTCCTGCCTCTGTCCGGATAGATGATGTTTGATTCCAGTACAGATTGCTGACAATTCTTAAATCACAAGTGTTTATTCCAATATTGGTTAGTATCTCCATCAGCTTGTCGTGCTTTACTGTATCGAACGCTTTATGGTAGTCAATGAAGCACGCATAAATGTCGCAGTTCACGTCTCTACATCGTTGGAATAGCACTTGTATACTAAAGAGAGCCTCTCTCGTACCCACTGCATTCCGAAAACCAAACTGTGTACGGCTGATTTTTTCTTCGCACAGTCTATATATCCTTTGATGTATGATTTTTAGAAATAATTTTAAAATATGACTCATTAAGCTGATGGTTCGGAAATCACTGCAGGATACGGATTTTGTTTTCTTTGGTAAAGTAATAAAGGTCGACTTAAGCCATGTTCTTGGTATTACTCCGCTTAAGTATATATCATTAAATACCTTTGTTAGGTGTTGAATACCGTCGGTGTTAAATAGTTTTATGAGCTCAGCATATGCATTGTCAGGTCCAGGAGCTTTGCCATCTTTTAGTTGTAATATGGCTTTTTGCACTTCATCTGATGTGATTGGTAAGTGGTCATCACATATGTAAGATGGAGGTTGTTCGGATCTAGTATCATCAAAGAGTTCTTGTATGTATTTTGTCCATATGCGGATTTCTTGATTTTTGTCTGTGATGATATTCCCCTGTTGGTCTCGCAGTTTGTTAGCTGTGTTGGATTTCTGAAGACCAGCTGCTTGTTTCACCTTTTTATGCATGTTAAACGTATCATGTTTTTGTTCTAACAGCTCTATCTCTTCACACTGTGATTTTAACCAGTTTTCTTTGGCCTTTCGTATTTCGGTTCTTATTTGTCTCTGAATCTTGTTGTACATTATTTTGTTGTTCTTTGATTTTCTTCTTTCTTCCATAAGTTGCAGTATATTGTCATTCATCCAACTTTTTTTCTTATCTTTCTTTTCTGTAAGATGTTCTTCTCTGATCTTGTTAAATGTTTCACATATATTTTGGAGTGATTCTTCGGCATTATATGTTTGCTCCATATTACTTAGCTTTTCTGAAAGAATCTGTGCGACTGTTTCTTTTGTTTTGTTATCTTTTAGTCTTCTCATATCGCTCTTTTTGTTACTATTCTTTTTTGTGACCTTCTTGAATCTAAACCTAAATTTACCAACAACCGGAACATGATCTGATGATACGTCCGCACCGGGGTAACTCTTAGCTGATAGGCATCCATTACGAAATCTTTTGTTCACCATTATGTAGTCAATTTGATTCCGTATTACGTGTCCTGGTTGATCTTGCGGGGAGACCCAGGTATACAAGCGTCTTGGTGGTAGTTTGAAGAATGTATTTAGTATTGCAAATTCTTCTTCCTCTACAAACAGTTTTAATCTTTCTCCCCTTTCATTTCTCTGCCCTAGACCAAAATCACCTATGAATTCTCCGCTTTTTCCTTTACCAATTTTCGCATTGAAGTCACCCATAATGATAGTTATATCTTCTTTTTTAAGTAGTTTAAGTGAATTTATCATCAATTCATAAAATTGCTCTAGCTCTTCTTCTGGTTTATCGCTAGTGGGGGCATACACTTGTAAAATATTTAACCTGACGGGACTAGTATTCAGTTGGATTATTATTAATCTTTCAGAAACATATATAACATTTGTAACATATTGACGTAATTGGGGAGAGACGATTATTCCAACCCCATATATATGTTGACCATCTTCATTTCCCGAGTGGTATACCATATGATTGTCAACAATACAAGCACCACTATTTGGCCACCTCATTTCGCTTATGCCCATTATACTGATTCCAAGTCTGGTCATTTCTTGAATGGTATTATGAATTTTTCCAGCCTGATACATTGTCTTCACATTCCAGGTACATATTTTAGTAATCAACTCTGATGTTCTGAGAGACACTTTTCCGGTTCTGCCACAGGGGTTTCGCTGGGTTACGACCTGGGAGGCCCTGTGATCTAAAGGTGGATCACCTCCCCTGCCGAATCTTGGCTTCCGTATTCCATGATTAGTAAGAGTTTCCACTTTAGTTGGATTTGCCATGATAGCTTTACTAGAGATGTCATCAGGGACCTTTAATGCAGTGGTTTCTCGTTGCCTTCTGCATTCTGATGCCGTTGACCACTTTCTTGGTTCTTCCGCCTTTGAGACCAATTTCTCAGTCTCAGGACAACAGAGTGCCCTTCCATTTACCAGCTCATCCGCCCGAAGCCGTTGGCCAGTAAATGGTGGATTGCTTATCCCGGCAGAATAACAAACGAACTCCTAAATTAAGGAGACCAAATCTGACCAAACAATCACTAAAACCATTCCAAAAAATGAAGAACAAATCAAATTCTTCATGAATAGAAATTAACCACCCTATTACCTCTCTTCAAAAGGGGATACAAATCGCAGCCGGAAAATAAAGAGAAATTAATTTGTTAAATACAATACTAAAATTAACAAACAAAGTAATAACAAATAAACTGAATGAAATTATAATACTAGCAGAAGAATAACAAGGTTTTAGGTCGGAAAGATTATGCACTGACGCTATATTTATAATGAATCAAGTGCAAGAGAAATCATTAGAATACAACAAACCGGCATATCTATGTTTTGTGGACCTTACAAACTCATTTGACCGGGTCAAATTAAAGGACGTTATCAACTTATTGTACGTAAGAAAGATACCTTTAGGAATAATCAAAGCGATTGAAAATATCTACCAAAACAATACAATTAAAGTAAAATTGGGACAGAGCTAAAAGTGCAGACATACAGCGTAGATACAAGGTGAACGTAGAGAACATCAAGTACTTGGTAAGAAAAAGAAGGGCCCCTTTTTTTAACAAAGAAATTTTTACTGTGAACAAAGATTTCAATGTAATTAAGTTATATTCAGCATTCTTATGAAACAATACAAACTCTATTTGGAAAACATAATTTCGTTAGAAGAAACACCAAAGAATAACTAGTTTTCTGGAGACTATAGTTTTTGTGGTAAGTAGATTTGGTGATTTAATACCTCTAAAGACAGGCCTACATAAATACCTATTTTTATCTACATCAAACGTAGGTCAATGTGGGTCATAATTAACAGATTTTGACGTTACGAAAAGTGTATACAGTCTTTCGAACGGTTTGGTAATTCTTTGTAGGTTTTGATTATCTGTTAATATCAGAATATTGTCTTTATTTAGAAACCATTTTTACATGAGTTCTATGTTCTAAAATATATGCGTTTGCTCATCAAGTGGTTGCTTCATAAGAGAAATTCAATATTAAGTGAAACAAAGTATACAACCATTTGTATAGATTTAAATATTTCTCCTCCAGTCTTAAAATCACAATAGTGTTCTATTATTCTATTTTCTTTCTATCCAGGTTTTTCTTTAAGTTTTACAAATTTAGGTTATCCTATCGTCAAATACCTTGATACAGACCTTGACTGACTGCGAGGCACAGTCTAATGCCGTCTCATCCGGACCAAAAAAAGTGTGGATGTCTGCAGATACTTTTGACCTCGTTGAAGAACGTAGAAAACTTAAAATTGCTGGAATCGAGAACCCTCTCAGGAATTCCCAGTACCGACAGCTATCTAGAGCTATTCAGGCTGCTTGTAGACGAGACAAAA
This sequence comes from Diabrotica balteata, assembly GCA_918026665.1. NCBI lineage: Eukaryota > Metazoa > Arthropoda > Insecta > Coleoptera > Chrysomelidae > Diabrotica > Diabrotica balteata. The sequence continues at coordinate 71,028,650 of OU898277.1, forward strand.
ACAAGCATATAGAGAAAATCTGCAGAGAAATTTAACTACACGCCGACACAAATAATACCAAAGAACTCTTTGATAAAGTCAGACAACTCACGTAAATTCAAGCAGAGATCTTGGTCTATCAAAGATGATGAAGGTAATGTACAGACGGATTTGGACAAGGTTATTAATGTTTGGAGGGCGTATTGTAAGTCTTTATACGCCAATACGGACCAGATGCCAGCGGACGCCCGTTTGTACCTGACTGCCAGACCTCCACTTTCCATTCTCCTTCAACAGAGACACACCACACTAGTTTTGAGTCTGAACCTGACATACTTTTTTCCGAGGTGGAATTCGCTTTAAAAAGACTTAAGTTAAGACATTTACTGCAGACGTCTTGAAGCATCTTCCGGAATGTGGAGTGAAAATATTACATCGATTGTGCAATGAAATATGGCACACAGGCGTCTGGCCTAAGGATTGGAGAAAAACCATAATCATACCTCTTCATAAGAAAGGTTCAACAAATAATTGTAACAACTACAGGCTATTAGCTCTAATATCACACGCCAGTAAGGTGATCCTCTACATACTGCAACGGCGTCTAGAAAACTTCATAAGTTGGCAAATAGCACCTGAGCAGGCTGGATTTGTAAAGGGCAGAGGTACTAGAGAACAAATCCTTAATGTACGAAACATCATAGAAAAAGCCAGAGAATACCAGATCCCGATATTTATATGTTTCGTCGATTATACAAAGGCCTTTGATAATGTTAGATGGGACAAACTATGGAACATATTGACGACAATGGGTGTACCTAAACACTTGACTCACCTTATTAGCAAACTGTATCAAGATAACCTGGCATATATTCGAATGGACGGATATCTGTCTGACAAATGCACTTTGGAGAAGGGAGTACGCCAAGGATGCGTTTTATCTCCCTTATTATTTAACATCTATTCGGAGTTCATAATGCGCAGAGTTTTGGATGGTTGGGAGGGAGGAGTAAACCTAGGTGGTGTTAAGATATCTAACTTGCGTTTCGCAGACGACACTACACTTCTAGCCTCTACTCCAGAAGAAATTATTAAATTATTAAAAAAACTCGAGGTAGAAAGTGCTAAATTTGGACTCATGGTTAACTACAACAAAACCAAAATCATGGTTATTGATCGCCAACAACAGTTTCCTGAAACCCAAACTATTGCGGGATGCGAGGTAGTCTCATATATGATCTTGGAGCTCTAGTTAACAACACAGGCAGTTGTGAATCCGAAATTAGAAGACGCATTCAACTAGCAAGAGCAGCAATGAGTGAACTAAACGGGGTCTGGCGTGATCGTCACATTACTATGACAAACAAAAAGAGACTCGTTTCAACTCTGGTCTTTTCCATATTTTACTATGCATGCGAGACATGGACAGTCAAAGAATCAGATCGACGACGTATAGACGCCTTTGAAATGTGGACATGGAGACGCCTGCTTCGAATTCCATGGACGGCTCGCCGTACAAATATCTCGGTTCTGGATGAAATTAAACCGGATCAGCGTCTCTCCAGTACCGTTTACTCTAGAATTTTAAAGTTCTTTGGCCATATCCTCGAGTGATCACAAATGGAGCGTTGGTGTCCAAGGAAGGCCTCAGACTCAACGCCAACGCGGAAGATCTCCACAGATATGGGTGGACATTACTAAAAAGATTCTCAATAAACAGTATACTGAGGCAATACATATAACTGATGACCGCGATCAGTGGAGAAATATTATCAATCAAACTGTCCAAGCTGCTGAAGCCCAATTATGAACCACAACAAATCTACTAAGATGTTAATGACTGTGATGATGATGATCGTCTTAAGAAGAGATTCGTAGTCAAGCATATCAACATAAAGTGCTAAAAGGATTCCAATCGGTTTCGAAAAATAAAATATATCAGACATATCGTGCTCTAGTTTGGCATATACATATGTGATTATGAATATGAAAGTCTCTATCATAAGTATGACACATGAAATAGTGCAATGTTTTTCGCAGGCTTAATATTAAATATATTTTGCAAATAAGCCAATATTACTGCTATCAATAGTTTAATACACTACGTAAAAGTAATTCTAGAGTGTTATTAAAATAATGGGTCATGTTTATAATGTCTAGTACCATATAGACATAAAATATCAGTCGAGAAATCAGCTCTTTAAGTATATGCATAACTCTGCGACAAAGTATTTGCAAAAACATAAAAGAAAGGATTTCACTAGTGACAGACGCACGAGAAATCTCTAATATTTACGTATATATTTGAACAAAGCTGTCGATAGAATGCAGCTATAATAGGTAAAGTATGACGTATCTACTACAAAGAAACTAGGTAAATATAGGTACATAGAAAATGAATAACTTTCAATAAATTGATTTGATGTTATATGAAATAAATATTGGTCAAGATTCTTCCTTAAACCAATTGTCGTTATCGGAATTGATGAAAGTTAAAAAAATTAAAAAATAGTGGTTGCTAAAAATCTATTTGACAAAACTTTAGGATTGAAAACAAATCAGTATTGAAATGAGTGTTGGAGTAAGAATATTTAATAAATGGACTATTGATTATGTAGAGGTTATGTAGAGTAAATTCTATGAACTTTTCATACATATACATCTACAGAAAAAATGTTAGAAGAAATACGAAATAATATTTTCTATCTAAATGTCATTTAAAAAATAATAATTTTTTTAACAAAAATATATTCAAAAATCAAAGCAAAAAAAAAACAGAAAAAACGTAATTTTTCTATTGTGTCCCATAACTTTTTTCTACTGGGGTGTAAGTATAGGCATTGCTCAAAAGAAAAAAAACTTCGTTCCTTTAAAATTATGTAGAAGTCTTTAGAATTCAAAGTTCAAAGATACGATTTCTTAAATTTAGTCACTCACACCATTTTTGGGTAATTTTTACTATTTTTCCGCCAACATTTTATAACCTTTTTCTACGCATATTTAATTATACGTGCAATGGTATATTGCTAACAAAAAAAAATAATATCTTTAAAATCATCTTCACCAGAAGGCTATTGGTCTAATTGCAAGCAAAATAAGGTTCTCTAAAGTTTTCTAGTTTTAACGATCTTTGTTATTTACGGCAAAACATAAAACTTCTGTACGAAAGCTGCAGCTTTTCACCTTTAAAACCCATTTTAATTTTTTTTTGAATGAATACTCTGTTTAAAAGCTATTGAATTTTATTTAAAAAGTTGATTTCAGGCGCGCCGAATTGAACTGACATTTAAAATCGCCGGTCGCTCCTAGCGTTGTTTCTGGGAGAACAGTTCGTTCCACAAAAAAAGTGTTAATAAATGTTTTATTTAAAATCATTTAAGCTACATTTCTTGTCTGAAACATTTTTTTCTACAGTCCTACAGATTCTTGGTAATTGATGTTTTCCGTTTCCCTTTACCAACTAGGGGATGTTATAAAGCGAAGCCCGGGTTAGGAGAAGCAAACTTTTTTGCATGTCTTGCAGTCTCAAACTTTACATTCTCAGAAAAATTCAGCTTGTTTGTGATTCTTAACCCTTTAATCGGCAAAATAGAAATAGGGGATTAAACTTTCTGAAAATTTTGGTTTCGGGGTAATTTTGGTAAATGAAACACGAATAGAAAGTCCATTTTTCGATATCGTTATTGAGTCAGTCACAAAGTGAAAAAGAAGAATGCCGGCCATACGGCCGGTATATCGTTCTATAGGGGAAAATGAATTAGTCCTTTTTTGTTGCTTATAAAAACATTTAATTTTTTATTGATATAAACTTGATAAAAAAAATTAACAGGTAAATACTAAAAAATGAAATATATTAACGACGGACGTGGTAGTCTTTCCAACAATTCTTGGCACCGGAATAACATAAATGCAGTTGACATTTCGGGCAGAAAGTGTGTGTTTCCGATTTCTTGCAGTATTTGCAGGACTTTTTACGACCTGGAATCCATTCAGGAACATGATCAACTCCATCGTAACGTACATCTTCAACAGGATGCGCTGCCTTGTTGCCAGTATTAGTACTATTAGTAGTGAGCGGTGAGTTTGAAGGTCGACCAATGGGTCTTTTCTGAACAGAAGAGCACAGACCTTGAGCAATTTTCACACGAAATTGGAATAGTCTCATGTTTTTTTCTTTTGAAGTTCCTTCTTCTTTGAAATCTGTTTTCGCAGCATCCTCATTATGTGATCTGCGATACAATATGAACGCATTTGTGACAGCCATATCCAGAAAATGGTAAAAGATGCGTGTCATTGCATCCATTGTTTTAATGCGCAGTCCACTTCGTCCCATATGCGAGTCCATGAGGTCAACTCCTCCCATATGCGAATTGTACTCACGAATTATTTGGGGGTAGTCGACATCAATGTATTCTTTCTTTCTTTTGTCGTAACGAGTCGTTTTTGCTATCTGTTTGTCTGGATTCAATTTCTGAAATGGTTGGACCCCAACGTAAGTTGAACAAAGTTTTACGTTTTTGGTATCTTTCCAGAGGACAGTGGTAAGGTCCACACCATATGCACAACCCATATACTCCACTGCGTAACCCCGTTCGGCGTTTTTGATTTCTCTATCTGCATCCAGCGGAAGTTTACAATTGGGAATTCTATTTGCACGTATTGTCCCCAGTGCAAAGATTCCACGAGCTCGTAAATAAACTAAAAGGGGCAACGATGTGTAAAAATTGTCACAGTAAACGATATGGTTTTTGAAATTTGGAATTGTTTGTGACAACCTAATAACAACGTTGCTGGTAGCTCCGAGGTCTGGTGTTCCTGGCACGATGATGTTATCTCCAGCACCATTATATATCTCGAATTGGTACGAATATCCCGTGGTATCGCACAGTACAAACAACTTTATTCCCCATTTATGGGGCTTGTTCGGCATGTACTGGCGTAAATGGTGCGCCATTTTTGTCGAACACATTTGCTCGTCAACACATAACCGCGCATTCTTTGGAACGGAATTGAAGCGTTCATTTAAAATATTGGCAACTCTTCTAATTCTAAAAAGCGAATCATGTCCAGGTTGTCCTTTTTGAATACGCTCCGCTTCATTAGCAAAACACAAATATTTTTTTATCCGTTCAAATTTCTTTAATGGCATACACTGAGGAATTTGTCTAAATCCGAATTCTCCCCAGTGTGACTCCATGTTGGGATAACGAAAAATAGACATGTATAATAGAATTCCGATGTATCGTCGAATCTGCACCGCATCAACGTTGAATTGTGTGTTTATGTCTTTCAAACGTGCGTTTCGATTGGTTTCACAAACAATCAGGTCGATGAGTTCATCCGTGAAAAAATAACAAAAATACTCCATTGGTGTCTTCAGATTCTTTACAGTATACGGCAATGTAGTGTTTCCTCGAAATGCGACTTCATTGACATGCAATTGCATTGACTTTTTTCTCCATACAATTTTTGTGAACTCTGCTGAATTTTTGTCGATTGCATCCAAGCCTGAAAGAAAAAAGAGAAAAAAATTAGTATGGCATTATGACTTTCCGTGTTTTATTAGCATACCTGTGCCAGTGAAGCCACCCGCTGATGGTACTATATGTGGTCCCGTAGCTTCTACAGTTGGTAACGGGGATCTGGGTCTTTTCTTTGGTTTGAATTTAGTGGTTGTCGGTAGTTGTGTGGAAGTTGATGCAATTGGTTCTTTTGATGATAACCGTACGGATGATACTGAAACGTCCATTTGAGTATCCGGATCAGTTGTTGAAACTTCTGGTGATATAGTTTCGGATATTATAAGTTCCGGCAAAGTTAATGTTGCCGTTTCAGAAGTAAATATATTTACATGTGATTCTGAAACACCCACTAAATCTTCACTAACATCAGTGATATTACTTAGCTCTAACGGAGGGTCCATGGAGAGCTCCAAATCAGTGATATTTTCACGTAAACAAGAAGAAATCATCTCATCGTCCTCGGCTGTGAGCACATCCGCCTTGTAGTCATAATCCGGATCGGCTATGCTATCATCATCATCTTCGTAAACTGACTCGTCATCTGAATCCAGATTAGAGTTCATGATTTCGTCGATTTGTTCATCGGTTATTGTGGAAAGATCGTATTTTGTCCTCTTTTCCGCGTCTGTCAGCTCGTGATACCTTTTCGCACCATACTTTCTTCGTCTTTGAGATCTATTATTTTCCATGTTCTACGATAGAAAGAAAGAAATGTATAAATAATAAAAGTATAAATAATACAAATATGTACTTTTATTCAAATACGCGGAGAACTTATTTTACCGTACATCGGCAAGCCGGCCGAAAGGCGGGTATCACTCCACACTCAAAAACCAGTACTAATTTTATATTTTTCACCAAATATTCCAGCAAACTATCAAACACATACTATAAGTACTTACCAAAAAAAAATGAAATCAATTGGACAACTAGAACTATTTTATTTTACGGTTCGATTACACGTGTTCCAGAGCAATAATTTCTCCGTACGATTCACTTGCTTGCTTACACGTAACTGACCATATCTCTCAATTAACTGAACCTACAGCTTTTAAACCGTTACTGTTGGACGAGTCTATTCTTGCCGAAAAGCGGTGTAGTCGACGTGAAAGCAAATAAATTTTACATTTTAAAATAATTCGGTTATTTTAATGCCGGCCTTATGGCGGGATTACCGATTAAAGGGTTAAAGGTTCAGTGGCATTTTGGTCTCTAACGACTGGAGTATTCTTTTCTTGTACATTTAGGTATATACAAATCGTTGCAAGCATCACAATTTTATTATATTTTGGTTACCACTAGCCCTAGAGTATTTTACAAGGGATTATTTTAAAGTACAGAAAATAAACTTCTTTTTTATTTAGAAATACATGTACCTAAATATACTATAAAAAGGTTATAATAACAAATCAGTAAAACTTACAAAAAATCGTTAAAAATAGAAAACTTTTAAAAATCGTATCTTGCTTAAAATTACAATAGTCCCTTCTACAATAGACCATTTAAGAGGCAATTAATTTTTATTTGTACAACAAACAATGTTTACCGAAAAAACGGGGAAAATGTCCAAAAAATATTGTAAGTGGCGAACTTTGACAAATGGTATCTGGAATACTGTAAATCCTAAAGACTTTTACCAAACGTCATTTTGAAGAAGAAAAATAGAAGTTTTTATCAAGCAAGATCTATTTCCATACGCCCGTAGAAAATTATAAAAATTTATGGGGCAAAAAAGAAAAATCGCGTGTGTTCCTGTTTTTTTGCTTGGTTTTTTGAATACATATCTCTCTCCAAAAAAAAAATTTCTGACTTGAAAAGGTGACATTTCGATAAGAAGTTTAATTTTGAACTAATTTTCTGTAGATGTATATGTACGAAAAGTGCATAAAATTTATCAAAATACACCTTAGTGCATCAGGAGAAACTCACCCCTTTCTAAAAAACGCTCCTCTTTAAATGGTAGCGCTTTTGGGTTTTTGATATTTGGGAGTCCATTGATTATCTGAAGTTATAAAATTCCTTTAATGTTGTAATTCCCTTTTATCCCTTTTTTTTAACAAAATCAAGAGCCTATAAAGTACATATAGAGAAAGTAATAAAATCAATTAAACAAAGTTAATTTAAACAAAGCTAACTGATGACAAACTTTTTACAACATATATTGCAAAATTAGGACAAAAAACTTATAAAATACAAATCAGCAAAATATTAGTGGGTAGAAAATCAAGTGCAGACATGATAAGTACATGAAAAGTTGATGAACGAATTAAAGAAAAAATGGGAATGGAATGTTGCTAAAAGAACACATGGTAAAAACAACAAATAATTCCCGAAATAATTCTTTTTGTTAATGGTAAATTATTAATTATTAAGATAAGACTGCGATATGATCAAAGAAAAGTATACGAAAACAGAAGAACTTGCTAGAGTATAATTTAAAAAAAACTTATTTGTCATTTACATGAAAAGTATAAACTTTTTATTGATGCTTCGATAAATAGCACACATTTCTGAAGTGCAGAAACATTTTTGTATTTACTTACTTATTAAAAAAAGTTTCCAAAAGTTGTGCCGAGTGCGGCAAACCTTCTACAAGTAAATCCAAAGGTAATTCCCCGGCCACAGCAGCAATTGTATTAGGCCCTAACTTTTGTAACACAGCGGCGGCTTCCCTAAATTGCCTCCCTTCGGCCAACACCATCACACGCCTCAATATTAGCCTCGGGCTCGTCGGTGAGGCCCTTTCGCGTCGAAACCGGTCGCCACTGTCGCGCATCCTCGCACCAAGAAAGTCTTTATGTGAATAATAAGTAAGAAGAAATTGAAGAAGCGATCAGGTGCCGCCGCATCGGTGAAGAATCGAGAAGAGACCACCAAGTTCAAGAGCGGAGGATATCAGTACCGGATTTTAGATTTTTGTACAAATCACTAACAATTTCTTCTTTTTATCATTAAAAGTTTTTAATAGAAATTCGTATTCAAAATACAGAAAAATTTTATAACTTTTAAAAAATTAAAATCAAAAAACTCGAACATACAAGTAAAACACTTGTAATTAAAACACCGGTTGTAATTTGGTATATTTAATTAAAAATTAAAGTTGAAATTCCAACAAGATTAAGTCAAAACATTTTCGGACTACTCAGTCCATCTTCAGTGAACCTAAAAGGAAGTATTCCCATTAAACTAATAAAAACGTAGGGTAAAATTTTGACTATTATATGCAAACATGTGGTAATTATTTCTTTGTTTTACTTGCAAAATAACCCCAAAACCAAACAGTGGTTGGGTTTAAATGGATTAAACCATACAATTGTTTAATTATCTGGCTATATGCTGATGGACTTGGATTGCTTAGAGGGAACATAAGTCCCTACTCGAAAGAGTTCTTCTATATTCGAACTGTAGGAAAGTTAAATGCCAACTAATTTGATATGCCATAATTGATAATATTCGATTGATTGTACATTTTTTAAAACAATAAACAAGGTTAAGGACTCATATGTTGAACTTTATATGAATTTTAATTAATTTAGTTTATGAAAATTGAGACAGTAATTATTATTTTTACTATTATTTAAACCTAATTGTTTATATGTAATAAGTTGACTATAAAATTAAATTGATTACTAATCTGATTAAATTGTAAGCTGATTTTTTAGAAAAGAAAATAATTTCAAGTGTGATGATTAGAGAGAGTAAGTGAATTAAGAATGAGTTAATTGGTTGAATAACTAAGTACTGGCACTTCAAGTTGGATGAATATGTTTAACATTTGTTGATGAATGAATGCTATATTCGAATGTAAGTAAGAAATGTGGAAGTTTAACAATCGCGCTCTCACCTGCATGTTAATGGAATCAACTCTTCTTTTTAGTTTGTTGGACAGGAAACCCATACTGGACTGAATGAAGTGGTTGGTGCGATTACTCAGAAACACACAAGTTTCTCATTGTTCCATCTCTTGAGTAGTATTGTACAGTTTGAACTGTGACATAGTTTCGTCTGATGTGCCACGAAAAATCCCCCTTTATAAACAGACATTGCAAAAAGTACGACTGTTAATTAAATTTAAGCTGTATTTAACAGGTAAATTCAGAAGTTTGGTCAGTCAATTATTGGCAAATGAAAGGCGTCAACTACTTCATTAATCTAATAGAATACGTTTCGCTTTTTTTAATTAGTTATTTAAAAGTATCCTTAATTCTCTACAATTAGTATTGTTATAAGAATATAAGTAAAAAACCAAGCCCTAGAAGACGTCTTCAAAACTACAAATTGGTCAACCTATGGCATTAACGTTAATGGCAACAAGTTAAACCACCTCAGATTCGCTGACGACATAGTGATTATAGCGAGCACATTCGAGGAACTGCAAATTATGTTGGGAGTACTAGCAGCCAGCTTCCAATACGTCGACCTAAAAATGAATATAAAAAAGACAAAAATAATGACAAACACAGATGACCACAGACATATAACTATAAACGGCAGTGAGATAGAACAAATCCAGGAATATATCTACCTAGGCCAAATCCTGAGACTTGATAAAGAGAACCAAAGTGCGGAAATTACTAGAAGAGCAAGACTAGCATGGGCAGGATTTGGAAAACTTAGTTGGATGCTTAAGAACTGCAAAATACCCCAATACTTGAGGAGCAAAGTGTCCAACCAATGCATCCTTCCTATGATGACATATGGATGTCAAACCTAGACCCTAACTAAGGCAAACATGAATAAACTAGCAACAACAGAAAGAAGAATGGAAAGAGCAATGTTAGGTATACGACTGTCAGATAAAAGAGGAACGACTGGGTAAGATCCAAAACAAAAGTCGAGGACATAACAACAAACATTGCCAAACTTAAATGGAGCTTCGCGGGCCACACTGCTAGACAGAAAGACCAATGTTGGAATACTACAATACAACATTGGAGACCTTACGAAAGTAAACGACCAAGAGGAAGACCACAGATGAGATGCGTTGATGACATTAAAAGAATAGCCGGAACAAATTGGAAATATGTTGCTCAGGATAGAGACCGATGAAAGGAGTTGGGAGAAGCCTATGTCCAAACATGGACGACAGAAGGCTAAGAAGAAGAAGAAAAAGCATTTTTGGCATAATCTAGATCTTTCAGTCTGTTTGTTAATCCCCAGTAAATTGGAGTTTATCTTTATTAGTATGGTTTCCAATACAACGTTAAATAGTACGGGGGATAAAAAACAACCCTGTTTTATTCTGTTTAGTACAGCCATTGGGTCAGATGTTATACCGTTGTGTAGGAATTTGCCTTCGGTAACACTATTGAGTTCTGTCTTTCTCAAAAGGTTCTTTCATCTTCCAATAATAATAGATAATAATTTCATCTTATTTTATTTACAGCATCTCGAAACAAATCAGTTGACTTTAGACTAGTCCATTTTCCAAGATTGTCCAGCAAGGCTATACGTCTCTGTCCATGGCCTTTCGTGTCCCTAATCTTGCTGCAGTGTCGTTATAAAAGCTTTTGTCTTGCTAAAAATGGTTGCACAAAATTCGATGAATGTACTGAATCATGCTTTAGATAGTTAGCATCTGCATTTTGTTCATACATCTCCAACAGACTACAAAAATAGAACGAATACAAAGGAAACAAAGGATTCAAAATTAATTTCAAAAATAATTAAATTGAACAAAAATGTTTTCAATAAAACGATGCATTATTTGGTTGTTAAAAAAAATATATTATGTATTTTAGATCTATATTTGAGCTAATCAAGTAGGCTTTAGACCAGAATCCTCCTGCATAGACCACATTAATACTGTGAGGCTAATAATGGAACAATCGGTTGAATGGAACACACCCCTATACATGGTTTTTGTTGATTTCGAGCGTGCTTTTGACAGCTTATCTCATGATGCAATATGGAAAATTTTAGAGCTAAGAAACATCCCGCATAAAATAATCTCCATTATAAAGTTACTGTACACTGAAGCGAAATGCAGCGTGACACACAATGGGATCAACAGTGACGAATTTGACGTACTTACTGGAGTCAGACAGGGATGCGTGCTTTCTCCGTTTCTTTTTAACATAGCTCTAGACTATGTTCTCTCCAAACTAGACTCTGACACAAGAGGGATACAATGGACGTTAACCACACGCCTAAGCGATCTAGAATACGCCGATGATATCTGCCTGTTAGGACAAAGGTTCCAAGATGTGGCTGACCAATTGGAAACACTTTCCACTGAAGCCAATAAAATAGGTTTGAAAATCAATATTGGTAAAACCAAATCCATGAGAGTAAATGCAAGAAACAACACGCTATTCACCATTAATAACATGCAGATTGAAAATGTGGAAAACTTTACGTATCTTGGAAGTGTCATAACAGAAAGCGGAGGTACAGAAGACGATATTCGTATGAGGATACGAAAAGCGCAACAATCTTTCAGCATGCTCAACCCTGTTTGGAGGTCTGGAGAATACACTACGAGGACAAAGATCCGCATATTCCAGTCAAATGTCATGTCTGTACTACTTTACGGATGTGAAACCTGGAAAGCGACAAAAACCCTTACAGACAAACTGCAGGTCTTTGTTAATAAATGTCTACGAAGAATTGTTCGTATTTTCTGGCCTAACATCATCAGAAACGAAGACTTACTACACCTGACCAAACAAAAGAGGGTAGTAAATGAAATAAAGTCCAGAAAGTGGGGTTGGATCGGTCACACACTCCGAAAAAATAACTCCAGTATTGCAAAGACTGCCCTAGAGTGGAATCCCCAAGGAAAACGAAAAAAAGGTCGCCCAGTACAAACTTGGAGAAGATCCATCATGGACGAGATAAGAAAACAAGGAAAGTCTTGGAATGAGGTGAAGGCCTTAGCGCAAAATAGAACCCGATGGCGCGTTTTCACTGAAGCTCTATGCTCCACTTAGGAGTTCAAGAACCTTATATATATATATATATATATATATATATATATAATATATATATATATATATATATATATATATAGATCTATATTTACTATAATTACATCAAACTCCCATTCAAGATCATACTGTACACTGACGCCGGTCCTTAATGTATTGGTATGAAACTTTCGACTTGATCGGGCATCTGCAATTGCTCTTTCTTTTTCACTTGTGAATCATTTACTAATATAACCAGACGAATTGCAGTTGAGTCGAGGTAGGAATTTTGAATTTCTTCTTTGTTTCTTCGGAACCAGAAGAGGAAGGAGAAAAGGACACTCGAAGGGTTACGTGGTATGTTTTCGACCACACCCGACACACTGACACAGTTTCGATGCCGAATTAATGTAGGGAAGGTCAGGGTTCGGTTCAAATTCTGGGTTTTTATAAGTGAAAATTGACCGAATGTGTGGTTCAGACAAATATGTCGCGCACGACTTATGGTTCTAAATAAATTCGTGTGACAGCTTAAATTTATTCATTTATATCAGTAAGTTCATAACGAATATAGCATTGAGAAGTATGATATTAATTATAAATACATTGCTAATGCTTTCTAAATACGTAAATAATATTCATCATCTGAACGTTCTTTTTTTCTATTTGCCTTCGTGTTCATAGTATTCTTTTTTTAGTGGAACCTCACATTTAAGACACTTATGTCCCAAATATGACGTGTTTAATATATTTATTGTGTTTACAAGATGGTCAGGTGTACAACATTCTAGGAACTGCTTTAAATACTACATTTACTTAATGGAAATTATGTAAAAATTTAATTGAAAATCAGTTTGAAAACTTTAATATTCACATCCAAAATTATTCTTAAAGTACAAATTAAACGAATTGTTTTGTGTTTTGTTATGTCTTGTTGTGTCTAGATGGTACAAAAAATTCTTGGAAGAATTTAATTTTCTCTGTTCCATTCCTAAAGACAATTCAGATATACATTGTATATTTTAAAGAAGAGGACTTAAAAATGATATCGTCAGTATACTGAAGGTGCATTTCTGAGACATATTTTTAAAGGACGTCTCTCTATCTCCCTCTCTCTTTCTTCACTCTTAACCACCCTGGAGTGGGTGTAGTGGTCACTGTGATGTCATGTATGGGTCATCTCTATAGGTGTCTGTCTCTGATCATTTCTTTTATTTCATGCTCTGGTCTTTTGCTGATTCCTATGTTTTAGTCAATTCATTTCGTTGAGGATCTTTGTCTTCGCCGTGGTCTTAGCTTTTGTACCTATTCTTACATAATAAGTGTCTCCACATTCACAGTCAATGGAGAAGTTATCAATAACATTCGATATGCTGACGATACTGTGATAATGGCAAGAACAGTGGAAGATCTACAACATCTAGCTGAAAGTATGAATGAGATATGTAATAACTACGGCATAAGGGTGAACGTCAAAAAAATCAAATATATGACCTTCAATAAGAATCTAATTCATGACACCAGTATCACAATAAACGGTACCCAACTTGAAAAAGTAAGCGAATACAAATACTTGGGAACCCTCATTAATGAAACAGCTGACCAAAATCACGAGATAAATCACGAGAGACGTATTGAAATTGCCAGGTCTACCTTTATAAAAATGAAAAAATTATTTTGTAATCGTGATATATTATCACGATGTGAGTATTCATCTACGAACTAGAATGTTAAAATGCTATGTATTCAGTACTTGGCTTTACGGTGTTGAGGCATGGGCCCTGATTCTAATTGAGATTTCGACTGAAAACATGTTGAAATCAATATGGCGACGTCGAAATGCGACTTTGCGAGCCTAGTGTATTTCAGCTGAACTAACCAAAGGACGTCACTAAATTTCGATTTATCGAAATTAATTTCAACTTCAAGAAAGAGGTTGAAATTTAATTTCGAGTCGAAATTAATCTGACATGACTAGCGGGACTGGGAGAAGCGAGGTTAGGTTCAGTTTAGGCGGTGTTGTTTTGTTTGATTGTTGCAACGAAAACTGAGGCAAAAAGTATTAATATGGCTGCGTTTTATCAGAAATTGTATGTGATTCGGCACATAATTGATCGAAATTTTAACAGCTATAAAAATAGAACTGCGGTACCTGGGGGTCCCAAGCCAGATGCTACTGATTATTTTTTTAAATAGCTATACTGTGGTGTAAAAATTAAAGAAATAAAATGTCCCAATATTAAAACTAAATTGGAAACCACAATTTTTGAATATATTCAACAGGCTGTAATGGAAGATAGAAATAATAAATAATTTGGTTGTAATAATTTATTTTAATTCTACACTCTTATTTGGAGATATAAAATAATCTTTAAACTCATCAAGAATTTTTAGAGCGGTAATGTATTGTTTTTAGTAATACCAATACTAAGCTGCAGTAAATTTAAAAATATAATATAACCACTAAGGCAAAAGCCATCATAATTTCTTTTTGGTTCACAGACAATTTAGTGCCACCATCACCAACAGCCTCCATCCATTTTCTTTCAATTCAAAATATAATCATTAAGAATGGCCACTAAAAATTTAACAACCCAAAACAAGAAACAAAAATCGTAAAATATAAACAAAACAAACATTTAACAAGCGTGCCGTGCAGCCAATAAACAAGACGGCCAACCCAAAATCTGAGCAGTGTCAAAATGATAAAGTAAATGTCCCCACTTTTAACTAAAATCGAAATGAATGAGAATCGCTAGCGATTGCGACTGTCATGGCGTAGTCGCTTTTAAATATTTCGACATCGAAATGAAATAGAATCAGGGCCATGGTCTCTTAAAAAGAGGAATATTAAAAATCTTGAAAGCTTTGAGATGTGGTGCTACCGCCGTATACTAAGAATAAGTTGGGTGGATAGAATTACAAATGAAGAGGTAATACGCAGAATAAATAACGATCCAGAAGTTATTATTATGAATATAAAAAAAGAAAAAACTTGAATACTTAGGCCATCTGGTGAGAGGACAAAAGTACACGTTCCTACAAAATATAATGCAAGGAAAGATCCAAGGACGCAGAAATCCAAGCTGTAGAAGAATGTCCTGGATGAGAAATTTAAGAGAGTGGTTTGGCTGTACCACTAACGAATTATTCAAAACAGCAGTTAATAAAATTAGAATCGCCATAATGATATCCAATCTCCGATAGGAGAGACACTCAAAGAAGAAGAAGTCTCCACATTGTCTTTGCCTGATCTTATAAGCTTGTAAAGTATTTTAATTGTCCTTTGCTAAAGAGCTTTTTGCTGATTTTTGGTTTCTTAAGATCGAATTCGTAACATCATTTTTGAACAGACCATTTTAGTGGCCTAGATCTTTCTTTTTTTATGAATATCTCACCTTCCAAGAGGCTAGCTCTTTTGATAACCAACTGAACTTTAACTTATTTTCTTTTTTATTAATGATTATATATTGTTATACAAATCTTCATTTGCTGGTCAATTTTCTATGCCAAGGCCATAAAAAAATCTTCATTTGATCTATAGTCATGAAGAACGCGGAAAGACTAAAAAAACTGCTCTTATTTACTAATTTAAACCAACTGCGTCGGAAATTACTATTATGCACTAGTATGATTTGGTTATCACAACAAATGTAAGATATTGTGTGATGTTTACATAGTTTCTAAAATATGTATAATGAGAAGAGCATATTAATATCTTAGTTCCAAAGAAATCGTCATAGAATACTAATTGACATTCCAAAGTGCCAATTCGATATTTGGAATCAAATCTTTAAATCTAAATGTCATTTCATAACCAAATACCAACGTACATATACTATTATTGTATAAATATGCAAAAATAGTGCTTTATTGTAATTTTCTCTAACAATATTTAAGTCATCTTTCTTTTGTTAGATATTGCATGACAGTAAACATGCAATGTCACGATGTACATCGCCACTGTTCCGTCTACTTTCATCGATGCTTGCTAAAGGAGATGGAAGACCGATAACCGTATAAAACAAGAGCTGTCGCACTAGTATATCGTGTTTTATCAGAGTTTTGATCTAAGAACAACTCCACTGGCTCTAGGGTGTTGACTGATCACCAACCGTTTCTGCTAGTTTTGATCTAGTTACAGTTCTTTATCTGTCTTAGAGTGTTAATTTGAAACAAACCTATTCCGTGGCTAAGTCTTGATTAGTTACTTACCTGCCGGACCAAGTGTTGATCGATTCGTCCACCTTGAACCCTTCCTTTCTTTTTTTCAACCCGTGTATATTAACACACCCTAATTGTCATTTTAATCTTATGATCTTAATTATATTTTATGTTTACAGTTATTAAGGGCAGAGCAGGCAGGCAGGATTTGGAAAACTGAGTTGAATCTTGAAAAGCACTAACATAGAACAGTATTTAAAAACCAGAATTTACGATCAGTGTATCCTCCCTATACTCACGTATAGTTCACAGACGTGGACACTCACCAAGTCCAATATGGATAAAATAGTAAAAGCACAAAGAGCGATGGAAAGATCAATGCTCAGGGTGAGACTTGTAGACAAAAAAAAACAAATAAATGGATTAGAAGAAAAACCAAAGTAAAAGACCCAGGAGAACATGCTGCCAAATTAAAATGGAGCTTCGCAGGACACAATGCCCGACTAAAGGATAAGAGATGGAACCACGAAATACAACAATGGAGACCATGGTTATGAAAGAGAAGCAGAGGAAGACCACAAATGAGATAGGCTGATGACATTAAGAAAATCGGAGGACACAACTGGAAACAAGTGGCGTAAAATAGAAGACACTGGATTGATTTGAGGGAGGCCTATGTACAAAGTTGAATTACTTAAGGCTGAAGAAGAAAAAGAAGTTATTAAACAGTTGGTTATCGAGCCATACATCGATACCGTTGCTGTAGGATTGGCATTTTAATTGTGTACATATTATCTTGGATATAGTTTTATTTTGTTATTTACTTGTTTCAAATATATTTTTATTTTAACTAAACCTGAGTTTTACTGCGTCTGCTATCTAAAAAGTTACCCGTAATATCAACATTAATTTAACAATTTTTTTAAAATATACTTCTACATAAACTCAAGAAAAATGTGATGAAACAAAGCCCAAAACAATGATGCCAAATCGTGTCTTGGGACATTTATAATGCGACGTAAAACTTATCCTCCAGTTTATTCAAATGATAGTCAACTAACACAAGCAGATTTCACAAAACATCTAGGTATACATTTGAATACAAGACCGACTTGGTGGAAGCACATCTTTAATATAAGGAAACAACTTAGATTAAACCTATATAAACCCTACTGGATGATTGGCAGAAAATCGCAACTAACAACAGAAAAAAAAACCGTGTGGACTTATAGCTATAAAAAAGAGAATAAACCGAAATGCAAAAATTATCGTGGCATAACCGTTTTGTGCACAGCTTAGCAAGTTTTTACTTACATCTTCAACAAACGACTCCAACAATTAATTGAAAATATTTTTGGGGAATATCAAACCGGTTTCAGACAAGGAAGATCTACAATTGACCAACTATTCACAGCAAAATAAATTCTTAACAAATCGTGAGAATACGACATTGACGTCCACAACATATTCATAGATTTTAAACAGGCCTATGACTCAAGTAATAGACATAAGTTATATCAAATATTGCACAACTTTAACATACCCCAAAAATAAACCCAACTAGTAAAAGCCAAAATGAACTCTTCAACACTGTTGATGAGTTCATTTTGGCTTTTGAAACTTATGAAAACTGAAAATTTTCCAATACAAAAGATTAAAGCAAGTAGACGGACTATCGCCGTCACTTGTCACTCGAGTATATGATAAGCCAGTTAAATATGTAAACAGCTGATTTCCTAACAAATAAATCAGTATTATATAGTATAGTAGTAACAAATAAATCAGTATTATATAACAAAGACATCAGTATTATATCACGCAGCACGAAAACGACAGTAAAGGTATATTCAGAATTAAAAACAATGGCAAAAGAGACCAGGCTAGAAATAAATATTTAAAAGACAAAAAAGCTAACACAAACAAGACATACGGAAATCAGACGCATCGTTGATTTAGTGAACGTTACTGAAACAGTATAAAGTTTCACATATTTGAAAAAATCATAATGAAAAGAGACTAGTAAAATTAAACAGAATTTATTTTTCACTCGCCTATGTGTTCGGATAAAAAAATTCTCACTTAAGATTAAAAATCAGGTTTGACAAAACTATTATCAGACTAATAACAGGTTATGGATGTGAGACATAGATGATGGAAAAAATAAAAAGAAAGCTGGAAGTCTTAATAAAATACTAACAAAGATATTTGAACTTACTAATAAAAACCGAATGTGGATATGGAGGTAGAACAATGTCGACAGGTGGTGCGGGAGATCGAGAGTAACAAATAACCCTAACAAAACTCAGTTTATACTCTTTGGACCCCCAACCTTATTAACCGCGTTATAAACAATTTTGAAGAAAGAATTGACCTATGTGTGGCGTTTACCAAAACACTAAACTGGAGACAAGATCTGAAAAAGTAACAAGGTTAGGAGAAGAGTTAGTCTGCTTAATACTCTATATGGAAATTCGGACGAAAGCATTTACGTACACTAATAATGCACAAAGCATACATCAGGTCCATGATTGATTACAAGGCTAACATATATGCCTTGCTCAGTCACGACTTATCACAACAGCTGCTATTGTTGGAAAGGAGTGTTCTGCGTAAAATGCTTTCCCTTTAAACTAGAAACGATTTCCCCTTTGCCCTAATTTATCAAGTATCGAACATCTAGAGCATACTTGAGAGGCCCACCTCTCTGTGCAGGAGTTATAAATTACAACCGTCAAAGCACAAAACTTCAGTGCTCAAAGTACACTTAAAACTACCTGTTTATCTTTCGGCAATGTATTCATTAGATAATCTAAATGTAAACTACCCTCACTCCCTAAAAAATTGTTGGCCTCCGCCATTAACGAACTCTTCGATCAATACAGGGACATTCTTTAGACAACTCCACTTTTTTACCATATAAATAGATAAATAGCTAACCGTGCTTATAAATAATATAGCTTTAATTTTAGCTTAAAAAAATAGCTTTGCTCACGGACAGAGAGGGATCGGTTTTCCGTGGTTTCTCCATCCCATTGTACAAATATACTTGTCCATAGGGAGAATACATCCACAGCTGCTCTTAACGCAAATTAACACAACTCTTAGCATACATTAAATACATACATTAAATAATACACACTCACCAATTCAGTCACACTCATAACAATTTAAAAAATAAAATTTCTCAAAATAACCGTTTTTCACCAAGCCCTTTCGCTCCTGACCACCCTCTGCAGACGATTTCCTCCGCAGGACATCGAAAATTTCCCCACCGAATCACCACAAGTATTCAACGACACAGCCAGTGCCACCATCCAAACAAAAAACATATACATCCTGAAGAGGTGACAAAGGACAGCTGCATCAAGATTCACACATATACATACACATAGGCACTCATACACACACCAATCGTAGAATACATAACATCACAACCCAACCGACCATGAGCCGAGTTAGAACTATGATCTCTACCACACTTCACAGACTTCGATGGGTTGGTCGCGTAGTGAAAACGAAGACTAATAGACTACCAAAAAGAGCCCTAGATAGTAAAATGCAGGGTTCAAGACCACAAGGAAGGTCACGGAAAAGGTAAGAAAGAGAGGATAAGGAGACTTCTATTGGACCGACAGCGAGAGTGTGTGTGTGAGTGTGTGTGGTTGTCTGTGTGTAAATCTTACGATAAATTTATCGTATAGAGAGTTGTTGTTCTATAGTAACCAGCCATTCTTGTGCCACTAACCTAAGCAATGGGTCTCTAAGTAAATTTATTTTCAACAGGTGTCCTTCACACTCGATAGTTCTTCAGATAGCACCAACACCTCGACAACTTTGTACTTTTGCTCTGTGATCTTGTTAATTTTTACTAATCCGATTGCGACATTTCGATCTCTTGTAGCAGTTTAATCCTTCCTTTTAATATTCACTTCATTCAAGTTTCATAGTGGGCATATTAAACGATGCTTAAAAGTAAGTAAAGCAGTAAAACTATATAATTGAAAAATTCATTTATAATAGAGAATAAAAGCAGCACATCTGTAAAATATCTGTGAAAAAATCAATTAAGCGGGTACATTCTTCTTCTTGTAGTGCCTATCCATTTCGGATGTTGGCGACCATCATGACAATCTGTATTTTGCAAACTGCGGCTCTAAAAAAATTTGTGGTTGTTGTGTTGAATAACGTACGTAGATTTGTCAGCCAGGAAATTCTTCGCCTTCTTGGTCCCCGTTTACCTCCTACTTTTCCTTGAAGAATTAATTGCAGCAACCCATATCTTTCGCAGTTCCTCTTGATGTGTCCGAGGTATTCAATTTTGGCTCTTTTTATTGTGGTTAACAATTCTTTTCCTCTTTGGATTCCTAAGAAAACGTCCTGGTTAATAACGTGGTCGGTATAAGATATATTTAGGATTCCTATTTTACTGTGTTTTTAAATTTAAAACATTATAATTCGCAGTACTGCTTCGTTCTTTAAATAGTCCGATAC
This sequence comes from Diabrotica balteata, assembly GCA_918026665.1. Classification (NCBI taxonomy): domain Eukaryota; kingdom Metazoa; phylum Arthropoda; class Insecta; order Coleoptera; family Chrysomelidae; genus Diabrotica; species Diabrotica balteata. The sequence continues at coordinate 71,049,714 of OU898277.1, forward strand.
TATATCCAAGTTTAAAGCTATTAATTTTTATAAATATCACGTTTTTTTATAAGCACATTTTCTTTTAATACTAATTACTAAACCAATTTAAAAATCGTCTGCGCATCCTTATGATTAAAAAGAAAAGGTTGAAATTTAAATCATGGATTAAAAAATTATGTATAATTAAAATGCACATTGTACAGTTATTTTAATTAAGTCAATAATTATTTTCAAATATGCAATTAACTTTATTGCTGTGAACTTACACAGTGCGTCCTTTGGCTAATGACTCCTTGAGTTCACACAATTATTATATGTCGTCTGTTTTCACCATTTCTTTGACCTCGTGAGACCTCTAAGCTTATTTTGCATCTTACTTTGTGTGCGGTTTGTAGGTTAAAATATTTACAATTTTAATAAATTCCTAGCATGGATTACACAACAGGGCCCTGATTCTATTTCATTTCGATGTCGAAATTTAAAAGCGACTACGCCATGATAGTCGCAATCGCTAGCGATTCTCATTCATTTCGATTTTAGTTAAAAGTGGAGACATTTACTTTATCATTTTGACACTGCTCAGAATTTGGGTTGGCCGTCTTGTTTTTTGGCTGCACGCTGCACGCTTGTTAAATGTTTGTTTTGTTTACATTTTACGATTTTAGTTTCTTGTTTGAGTTGTTAAATTTTTAGTGGCCATTCTCAATGATTATATTTTGAGTTGAAAGAAAATGGATGGAGGCTGTTGGTGATGGTGGCACTAAATTGTCTGTGGACCAAAAAGAAATTATGATGGCTTTTGACTTAGTGGTTATATTATATTTTTAAATTTACTGCAGCTTAGTATTGGTATTACTAAAAACAATACATTACTGCTCTAAAAATTCTTGATGAGTTTAAAGATTATTTTATATCTCCAAATAAGAGCGTAGAATTAAAATAAATTATTACAACCAAATTATTTATTATTTCTATCTTCCATTACAGCCTGTTGAATAAGTTCAAAAATTGTGGTTTCCAATTTAGTTTTAATATTGGGACATTTTATTTCTTTAATTTTTACACCACAGTATATTTTAAAAAATAATCAGTAGCATCTGGCTTGGGGCCCCCAGGTACCGCAGTTCTATTGTTATAGGTGTTAAAATTTCGACCAATTATGTGCCGAATCACATACAATTTCTGATAAAACGCAGCCATATTAATACTTTTTGCCTCAATTTTCGTTGCAACAATCAAACAAAACAACACCGCCTAAACTGAACCTAACCTCGCTTCTCCCAGTCCCGCTAGTCATGTCAGATTAATTTCGACTCGAAATTAAATTTCAACCACTTTCTTGAAGTTGAAATTAATTTCGATAAATCGAAATTTAGTGACGTCCTTTGGTTAGTTCAGCTGAAATCCACTAGGTTCGCAAAGTCGCATTTCGACGTCGCCATATTAATTTCGACATGTTTTCAGTCGAAATCTCAATTAGAATCAGGGCCCAGATTGTAAGCGGTAAGGCAGGTTTTTGATAACAGATTATAATACATTATAAAAGTTTTGTGTTTAATAATTAATGTTTGTTAGTATTCCATTTATTGAACCCAAACTTTTTATTATTATTATTTTTGTTTAATTACATTTACGTGCTCGGCAACTATTGCCACATGCACGGGGACGATTACCGATTACAAATAACATTACAAGTGGTATAGTAGCATCATGATGTTTGTTATTTAGCTGTCGTCTTATTGCACTGTATTAATGACATTCGGTGAGAATGTGTTTCACTGATAGTTGGCACTAGCATGTTTGACAGATAATCCGGACATCTGATGTCATCTCTGAAGCTCTGTGTTATATTGGTGTGGCCTATACGGATTCTTCATATAATTTTATTAAGCTCTTTTCTAGATAGTTCCGTGGTAATAGGGGATTATGTCTTATAAAATGAGGGTTGGATTGCCCGCAAGGGTGTATTTAAGGAGCTCCAGTGCGTATACCATAAACTATTAGTGAATCTGTATGCGTCTATATTTAAATCTCCTAAAATTTGGATATGAATATTTTGGATTGTAGCATTTGCAATTAACTCCGCCTGTGGTGACTAATGGGTGGATTGAGTAGCTCAGGAGTCACTATTGCCGGTCCTAAGCCCGGGTAAAGGAGGAAGGTTGGGCAGTGGGCTAACAACCCACTCCCGGAAAAACACACTGTTATGAAACCTAAACATTTGCCTCGGAACAAGGGGAACTTTCGGAAACGACTAAAGCTACGAAACATGGACTATGCATTTGGAAGTTGGAATGTGAGGACGCTAAATAGACCAGGAGCTCAAACTGCACTTCTACAAGAACTAAAAAGATATAATCTTATGATCACTGCTCTTCAGGAGACAAGATGGCTGGGGAAAGGTGTCAGGGACACCAAAACGCACACAATTCTATATAGTGGCAAAGAACAAGGAATCAAAGAATGTGGAGTTGCATTTGTGGTAGATAATGATTTTAAGTCAAAAATCATAGACTTCCAGGCAGTAAATGAAAGGATATGCAAACTAAGAATTCGCACCCACTTCTTCAACCTTACTATGATAAACATCTACTGCCCAACAGATGAACAAGAGCAACATATAAAGGAAAGCTTCTACCAACAGCTGGAGATAGTATATGACAACGCGCCAAAAAATGACATTAAGGTTATAATGGGTGATATGAATGCCAAAATAGGCAAGGAACCGCAGTTCTATGGCACAACAGGAAAACACTCACTGCACAATGAAACAAGCGAGAATGGGGAGTTTTTGATAAATTTTGCCACCAGTAAAAACATGGTTATAAGCTCCACATGCTTCCCACATAAAGACATACACAAAATGACGTGGATCTCACCAGATGGAACCACAACCAATCAAATTGACCATGTGATGATAGACAAAAGGGCAGCCAGTAGTATCTCTGATGTGAGAACACGACGAGGAGCATGCTGTGGATCAGACCATCTTTTACTGCAAACCAAATTTAGGTGCAGAGTTAACAGAGAAAGAAACGAAAGACAACAAAGAACAAACAAACTAGACCTGGAAAAACTGAAGACTCAGGAATGTAGAGAGAAGTTCGAGCAAGAAGTCACAAATGAGCTAAGGACACAAGAACTGCACTCCATAGAGAGCAAATGGAATAATATCAAAACAGCAGTGCTGACAGCAGCAGCGTCCACCGTGGGAAACAAGAAAAAGAAGAGAAGAGGAACATGGTTTGATGACGAGTGCAGGCAAGCGATAGAAGAAAGAAACGAAGCGCACAAAATGTACATAACAAGAAGAACACGGGAAAGACGAACATCATTTGAAGTCGCAAGACGGAAAGCAGACAAGATATGCAGAAACAAAAAGAGAGCTTATGAAAATGGACAAATAGAAGAAATGGAACAAAATTTCAAAAAAAAAACGAAATTAGAGGAGCTTACGAATACCTAAAAAAGATAAAAAGTGGATATAAACCTCAAACAAGCCTATGCAAAGATGAAAGTGGGCAAATAATCAGTGACCAACAGAAAGTCACAGAAACCTGGAAGCATTATTTTCAGACCCTACTTGGAACACAAGTAGATATGGAAGATGAAATGGGTACGAACCATGTAGAAGAGAACGAAGTTGAAGTAGAAGCTCCAACCATAGAGGAAGTTCTCGAAGCTATTAAGGCCCAGAAAAACAATAAAGCCCCGGGAGTTGACGAGATTCCAGCAGAACTGTATAAGGTAGGTGGCAACCACCTATCAAGTCATATCCACGCGCTTATCAAAGAAATATGGCAAGAAGAGAAAATACCCGACGAATGGAAGAAAAGTATAGTATGCCCAATCTATAAAAAAGGAGACAAACTCCAATGCAAAAACTACCGTGGAATTTCTCTACTATGTACAGCGTATAAAGTCCTCACGTATATTATAAACCAGCGACTCCAACCACTAGCAGAAAATATTATTGGAGAATATCAGACGGGCTTCAGACGGGGAAGATCGACAATGGATCAAATATTTACAGTCAAGCAGGTCTTGAGCAAATCGTGGGAACACGACATTGATGTTCACAACGTGTTTGTAGACTTCAAACAGGCATACGATTCAGTCAAAAGGGACAGACTATACTATATATTGGCAGAATTAGCAATACCACATAAGCTAATTAGACTCATTAAAGCCACAATGGATGAAACTCAGGCATGTGTACGAATACAAAACAACCGGACAGACTTTTTCAAAATCTCGCAGGGACTAAAGCAGGGAGATGGGCTGGCACCAACATTGTTTAACCTGGCACTGGAGTATGCGGTCAGGCAAATGCAAACTGGACGAGAAAACCTACTGACCAATAAAACGGTTCAACTGGCTGCCTACGCCGATGATATTAATATTATGAGTAGAACATCAACAGGAGCACAGGAAGCATACGCAGAGTTAAAAACACAAACGAAAAGGCTAGGTCTGGAAATTAACACAGAAAAAACAAAAATAATGGTACAGACGAGAAGAAATATAATCCCACAAAACATTATACATGAAGATGACATTGAAACGGTTGGAAAGTTTACATACCTGGGAGTAGAAATATATGCCGATGGAGCAGAGGATGGAGAAATACGAAAAAGGATAACGCAGGCAAACAAAGCTTATTTTGCCCTCTCCCATATATTTCGGTCTAAAAGTGTCCACCGAAATACAAAGATGAGAATATATAAAACTTTAATTCGGCCAATAGCATGTTATGGCAGCGAAGCATGGGTCCTGAAAGAAACATCCAAAAACAAACTCGACACATTCGAAAGAAAAGTACTGAGGAGAATACTAGGACCTGTGAGGGAAAACGGAATCTTCAGAATTCGATATAACAACGAGCTCTATCAACTGTATAAGGAAACACCCCTGTCAAACTTCATTAGAATACAAAGATTGCAATGGGCCGGACATGTGATACGAATGGGAGAGGATAGGCTACCAAAACGAGCACTGAACGCCAGAATGCAGGGAAAGAGACCAGTTGGAAAGCCAAGAAAGCGCTGGGAAGACACAGTAAGCAGCGACGCACAAGCACTTTTAGGAGTCCGTGTATGGAGAAGAGCAGCCACAGACAGACAAGGGTGGAGGCAAAAAATAAAGGAGGCCAAGGCTCATTTTGGGCTGTAGTGCCGTAGAAGAAGAAGAAGCATTTGCAATTCATTGATTTTTTTGGTGTACATTAAAATCCCTTCGTATATGTAATGTATTAAAATCCCCTCATATATGTTTGAGAAATCGCAGAATATTATTTTAATGTGTTTCAGTTTCCGATTCGTACGTATTAAAACACCGAATTCTTTCAATTCATTTTAGCGTTGCCAAGTAATAAAAACCATTTTAGAGTTGTTTATTTATTTCGCGGCTGCAATTTTCCTGTCGATAATTCTTTGATTTAAGCCGCCCGAAGTACTGCGTTTTTAAATTAATAATTTACGTCTTTATTTTCGTTGTGTTTTGTTATTTCAGCGTTTTGTTTATTTCAAGTTATGTGAACGAATTCTTAAGATAATTTCGTGATTCTTATTTAGGTAGGGTCGCTGTAGGCTCAAGTGTGAATCTAAATACATGTCGCATTTGTAAAATTGTCTGTTTTTGGCCCCTTTTTATGAAAATATGTAGCAGTGAAAAGTAGTTTTGTAGCAGTTGATGGTTCAGTTAATGTTTTGAGTGAGGATTGGAAGAATCGTCGTTTCCATCCTCGTTTTGTTTCTCCCTGGTTGTCATCCAAGGCTTTTTGGCAGTTTGGAGAATTGGTTTTTTCGTGTGTTCGTTACACAGAGAGTGTGAAGCCTCCAGTTCCAGTATAGTTCCAGTTATGGTTACAGAAATCTTAGTGCAATTTTTTTGTGAATTAGGGTAACTTTTATTTCAAATTTTAAAGTAAAGACAGACAATTTTTTATAAAATAATAATTGCTTTCGTTAAAATTTAGAAATTGTAACATTTAAAAATTGTAAATTTTAGGTTTTGAGTTTAGCTGTTATTTTAAATTTTTCTGTTTTAAATTTAATGTTTACATAAGACAGCTCGCTTTATTATATTTGATTTTCATTTGCTTTGTTTAAAAAAAAAGGTTAACCTCTGTGCGGTAACATTTGTAGTTTTTTGTAGTATTTCCAACTCGTAGAGTTTGTAAATGGATGACATGTAAGTTTTTTGTATTTTTGTATTTTGCGACTATTGAGGTAATATTTTTGTATTGTCGTTTTTGTGTTTTCTTTTTTTCTTAACATTTTGTTTATTTTTTTAACTAACCCCTTTTTTGAGTTTTATTTGAAAAAGATATGTTTTTTATGTTTAATAATTATTTCCCTAGTTACAACTAGTGGTTATAATAGTGTTACGATAATTATGGCGTTTATAACTATCAATATATTATGACTAATTCTGTTTTCTGTTCCAGTAAATTCGAAGTTGTTTACAGAAACCTTTAGACCCTAATTTTATGAGTAATCCACGTCTCGAGGCTTTTCAAACAGTTGAAAAACGAGTCGAGCGCCTTCACCAAAATACGAGATTATTCAAGAAGTTCGCCGAATTTTCTAGATGACAACAGTTGTGTATATAAATGAAAGATTTTTTTTATTTGGGGTCAGTCATAAGAAGATCGGGAAACGCGGTTTACTTGTAACGAAACGTGACATAAATACATTTGTACAGCTATTTAATAAATTAGTAATTAGTTATCGTGAGTTTTAATAAATTAGAATATAGACAATAAATTAGAATAAAGACAAATAAATTAGAACAATATAAATATACAACAATAGGTATAATTAGGCACCTCAAAGTGTCGCCCTATATTAAATTACTAGAGGTGTTTCCTGTTTCTTTTTACTTTTTTTATCCCTAGAGATTCATGACCTTTTGTTTCATATTTTTGTAGTTACCCCAATCCACCCCCTTATCTTTTACTTATCCACGACCCCAGCTCTCCTAAGAATCCCTGAGTGCCGTTCGCGCAAGTAGCGTTTATTTTGCTTGCCTTATCCGTACCCCCATAATCTTACCATGAGGTAGGTAAAATATATTCGTTACAGTATGAATGATAATATGTAAGGAATGATCGGTAAATAATTCCATAATGCATAAATGGAAGCTAGAGAATCTGTACAAATGGCACCATTTTTGTTCGTAAGATTAATATGCTTAATAGCCTGTAGGATGCTATACACTTCTTCAGTATGTACGCTGCACAAAAGAGGAATGAAAGAAGTGCAGATGAGATTGTTTTTAGAGGTGACTGAACAGCCAACCTCCACATCACTTTTGGAAGCATCGGTGCATAATACTTGATTAAAGTGATTATTGTGTATAATTTCAAAAAATACTTTTATCATGAGTTCTTTAAATGATTCGTATTTATTGAATTTTGTTAAATATGTGTTAGTTTGAGAGGGGTGCATAATCAAAGAGGAATTGGAGGAAATGAGATGGGATTTGTGAGTGTAAAGGTAATATCGTATGTAATTGTGGATAACGTAAAATATTAAATCATCTACATAAGTTATATATTTGGTACAATAAGGTAAATTAAAACAATGATCACTTATGGCGAAGATAAACAAGGTAGGACTTAATACTGAACCTTAAGGAGTACCATTGGTTTGAGTATAAATAAAACAGAATACACCATTTACAGAAACTTTGAAGGCCCTTTGAGACAAAAATTTTGTATGAAATGAAATATATTTCCAGCGATATTAGGTTGCTTTAGCTTGGCGATTATAGTTTGTCGACTAATCGCGTCGAATGCCCCTTTTATGTCAATGACGGCATACTTTTCATTTATTGACATGGCGATGTCACTCAGGAGAAGCACAAAATTGTCGTGAGTGGATCTGTGTCGTCGAAAGCCAGATTGTTCTTTCGGAATAATTTTGTATTTGTCAAAATATCAAATAAGACGTTTTTTGATAATTTTTTCAAGTATTTTACACATATTACAGGTAAGAGATATAGACGTAAAGGTGACAATTTCTTTAAGAATATGTAGGGAACGTCATCAGGGCCAGCAGCTGTGTTTTTACAGGATTTGAGTGCAGATTATTTTTCGTGATTGGTTTTAGGAGAGTTCAGATAATTGGTATCTTGTAAAACTGTAGATAAATAAAGAAAGGGTAAAGGAAAAATAGTATACAGGATTAGGTTTAGACTTATTGCGAAACATTTTTTTTAAGTTTTCTGCCAGAATCTTCGCTATCTCTTATTGTCAATGATAACCTTCTGATTAAAAAAGAGATTGGAGATTTTAAGGATATTTTGTTTGTCCTTTATTTGTCCATTTTTTTCCAATGTATTTTTATGTATGGAGGAGATATATTGTCTCCAAGGAATTTTCTTACTTAATTTAATAGTGTGTCTAGATTTAGCTCTTGCTCTTTTTAGTGCAATAAGATCCTCCTTACATTTGTTCCCGCTGTAAATTATTAGAGCAGATTTTTGCTGCTGCATAATGTTTTCAAAAGAGGAGTTCCACCATGGACACTTTTTTGTTCAGCTGAAATGACTAATTTACCGATATGTGCCTCAACAGCAAGTCGGATGGAGTTTGCGAATTGGGTGACATCAATGTTACGAATTGGGTGACATAATATAATTAGACTATTATAATTTGTTAAGCGCCAACAACAGATTTGAGCATTCGAAATGCAAGATGCAAACGTAATATTTTTTGGGTATACTATTTTACTAATTGCTTTAATATATTCAAATACAACAGTATTCGAAATGGAGTGCATGACAATAGCTTGTTCTTTTTTAGGAAACAAAGGTGGGGGAGGCCTAGAGAGTGCGGAAGCGACGTATGATTTTGGGTTGGAATTAGAGTTGTTTTTTGGAGATGTATATGAATAAGTGATGTTCATCACGTGTGTATTCCTGGTTACTAAGACCGCAACAAAATATGAGAGAGCAAATACCTAATAGACCGTCTTCCAAATGAGAAACAAAGAAAAAAGGATCTCACCTGATTTCTCAATATAGCCTCAATTAAATTAATCAATATCATTCTGTCTCCGGCTTCTATACAACATGTAGCTTCTCCTTATAAATTTTAAGTGTTTGTTTGTCTTAGTGTATTGTATTTTGTATTGTTATGTCCAAATTTTACATTTATGACATTCTACTATGTCGGATAGGCCACAACTGACGAAATGCCCCTGAAGATGATCTATTGATCGAAAGTACTTGGGCAATATTAAATTAATCACCGTGTTCGATAGTTGCCTTGTATACCCTCAAAGTTCAATTAAATTAGACCTTTGAAATATTTAACTAAATTAAATTCCCTATCATATTGTAATTAAAGCACTTCGCTTCGTCTTTTTAAGTCGTCGATAAATGAATTTATCTGTTTAATATTGTTTAAATATTTTAAATTCGTAAGGAACTTTAAAAAGTGAGATAACATTTTGACAATTATTTGACGATTTTTTTCTAAATATTATTAAAACTTATGAGATGTTTAAGACACAAAAACAATTTTCACAGATTTTCTGTGCATAATTTTATCCACAAACTTTTGTTTTGAAAAATTGTTTCGCAAATTCAGCTAAAATAAAAAGAGTTTCCATATTTTTGGTTTAAATATTTAATCATCAATTATTCCTTTTTCCCTTGTATATTCGTTTCTAACTGTAACTACAATATCCTTAAAAATCAATAACAAACACGTAGATATTTACAATCTGGAAAAGTTGTGAGTGAACTATGTAGATAACAGATGGCACTGATTGTTCAAAAAGAGATTTTCTTGTTAGAATTTAGGATCCTTAAAATCAGAGGCGACAAAATTAAAAAATTGTAACACGTTGAAAGTGGGTGTGTTACAAATATACAAAAGTTTTAACATAGTTGACGGTTATAAGAAAATAAGTCAAAAGCTAAAGTATTTGGACCCACAAAATTTTATTTTTACCTGTATATTTCTTAAGTATCTTTGAACTATAAAGTAAAATCATTATGAACATAATAGAAAAATATAACGATTTTATGATAAGTGGTGGTGATTTCCTTAAATTTAGAAAAAAATTGTTTTGTTAAAGTACCGGGTTTCTCATTATATTTTGACTCCCATTGATTTTCCTTAATTTCGGGAATACAAAAAACAATTTCAAATAAAAGTTGTAGTGTTTTATCTGTATCGGCCAACAATGAATCAGCAGACCAAATTTTCTATACAGGGAGTGCTTAACAAAATGTATCTTCAATATTTCAAATGGGACACCCTGTATTTTTATAGTTTTGAGTAGCCCTGCATTTCATGATTACCAATATATAACATTGTGTAGCATTAGTTTTGTTCTATAATGGCATATGATACTACAAAAGGGTAACCATAGGTGGCTATGCAACTGACATTTCAAAATGAAACAATTATTAATTTATTATAAACTGTCAGTCCTCATACCGAAATGGGTTATACTGCAGATGAAAAAGTAGATGTATTCTCAATTTATGTAAAAAATAATAAAAACAAGCAAGCTGCAAGAAGAGAATATAGGCTGATTTATCCAGATCGACAGACTCCTTCAGCAAATACATTTTTATATAATTATCGTCATGTCATAAATAAAAAAATGTTTGAACAGAAGAAACGTACTATCGTAGGAAATGATGATGAAGATCTTTACTTTGCTTTACTTTGAAGGTAAAAATTAACTACTTAAATAATAGATTAAATTCATAATAACATTTTTATTTTAGAAAATTCCGAAACTAGTCTAAACAATGCTACCAATGCATTAGAGAAAAGCCGTGCGATGATTCATGAATTTTTAAAAAAGTACAACTATAAGCCGTACAAAATATTACCGGTACAAGAACTTACCGATGTTCATCAAATAAAGCGTTTAAAGTTCTGTCAAGACATGCTTACAAATTTGAACAATGATCCTAATTATTTTTATAATATTTTATGGACAGATGAATCAAATTTTTCAACTTCAGGATTTTTAATAGAAGAAATAGGTATTCGTGGGAACAGAAAAATGATAAAAAAGAAAATTAAGCAAACAAAAAGATCAGGAAGAATGTCAGGTAAATGTGTGGTGCGGAATATTTCAAAACAAAATAGTTGGACCATTGTTTTATGATTATAAATTAACTGGGGAATAATATTTTGACACAGTCATTACAGAAGTGGATGAGATATTAAATCAAAAGTATCCACAAAATCAATTAAATAGTATGATCTGGCAACAAGATGAAGCAGCTCCACATAATGTCGTAGCCGTTCAAGAACATTTAAATAATTAATTTAATGTGTGGATCGGGATTATAGCATGGAGAATATGAAAAGCGCTCAAAAATTGCACGTGTTAAAATTGCGTTTGAGTAAAGAATGTACTATTGATAAAGAGCAACAAAAATATTATGAAATTGAAAAACAGCGATGGCGTGAAATCATTAAAAGAATGATTTGTATTGTGCAGTTTAGCTGCCAAATTTAGCTTTATGAAGTACGATCTTATGACTATATGGCAATTTTTTGAAATTAGTTGAAATGATTGCTAAATTCGATCCAATTATGATGGAATACCTGAGCAATATTCGAAGGTCTAAAGGGTTGGGCCAAAATATGCCTCATTACCTCAGCATCACTTCCAAAATGAATTAATTCATTTATTGTCAAGAAATATTTAGAAAGAAATTCTGAGTTGCCTCAGAACAGCAAAATATTACTCAATTATTTCGGATGAATCTCCAGATGCTAGCCATGTTGAGCAGCTGACGGTCATAATTCGCTTCGTTTATTGTTCTCCATATGAAGTCGAAATTAGAGAACACTTTCTGGGTTTTTTCAAAGTTTTAAATACTACAGGAGGGCTCTTCAATTTTTTAAAAGAAGAAATATTATCAAAATTTGAAATAAACCTTGATGACATGAGAGGTCAGGGTTACGACAATGGGGCAAATATGTCTGGCAAGCATGTGGGCCTTCAAGCACAAATTCTAAAAATTAATCCCAGAGCAATGTTTTTGCCTTGTTCAGCTCACACTTTTAATTTAAGTGTCAATCGTGCAGCTAAAATTTCATATGAGACTGTAGGTTTTTTTTTCAATTATTCAGGAGTTGTTCAATTTTTTTTCTACTTCACCCTACAGATGGGACATTTTAAAAAGGAATGTACCAAACTTAACTTTAAAATCAGTAAGTGAAACACGATGGGAAAGCAGAGTCAAAGCCGTTCGCCCTCTTAGGTTTCAGTTCCTCGAATTTTGTTAAAGTTTACATGATTTGGTGACAGATAATTCAAGAGATATGAACACGAAACATTCAGCAAGGTCACTATTAGACAAAACTAAAACGTTTAAATTCATTTTTTCTATTATAATTTGGCATGATGTGTTAACAAAAATTAATATAGTAAGTAAAATGGTCCAGAATCCAAATACAACTTTAAATGAATGCCGTACAGAAATAAAAAACCTTATTATTTATTTCACTGAAAAAAGGTCAGACAAACATTTCGAGATTTTCATGAATGAGGCTGTAGCAGAAGCAGAAAAAAGTGATGTAGAGCAAACATTTCCATTATTAAGACAAAGAAAGACGAAGCTTCAATTTTCGTATGAAGGTACAGATGAAACAGTATTCGATCCAAAACAAAAATTTAAGATCAGTTTTTATTTTCAAATTTTGGACACAACAATTCAATCCCTACAAAGACGCTTTGGGGGAATAGATAAGTGCCACGATTTATTTGGATTTTTGGGTAATTTTCCTAATCTAGATTCTGATGTGATTAAAAGATCATGTATGGATTTGGATTTAGCTTTACAAATTCAACATGAAGGAAACTTATGCAAATATATTGATGGTCTTGCTTTGCATAATGAAATTATGTCGTACAAAGTTCTTAACCCAATCACAGACTCTGGCAAAATTTCGGATTCGCCCATAGATATTTTCACGTCAATGTGCCAAGAAAGGCTATCAGATTTGGCAGTCATTTCAATTGAAAATAAAATTTGTGAAGCCATTGATCACAATGAAATGATCAATGAGCTTGCATCTGCGAAAGACGACGTGTCATGTTGTAATTCCAATATTTGTTTTATTTTTCACTTGCTATATATGTATTATTTAATAAAGTTCTTTTGCATTGAGAGTATCTCCGTTCCATTATTGTTTCATGATATGTTACAGAATGCCTTATTAATTTGCGAAGTGAGTGTTTTCTTTCTTACTGTTAACTTACATAATAATATTGTTTTAAAATGACCTTTTTTCTTCATTTAATTTTGAAAATAAAACTTTTTTTCAAACATGGTTTGTTTTATTTTTCTTTTTACATTCATATCATATTTTCAATCATATCACAAGAACATGTTATGATATAGGTATCTTAAAAACATAATATGGGGGCCAATAAGGGTACCATTACATGGCCACCAAATAGTAGTGATTTAACACCATGTGATAGCTTTTATGGGGGTTTTTATAAGAAAAAGTATATTTTGATTCAAATACAAATATTAACACTATCACGGCAAAAGTTCGCACGGAAATTGAAAATTTAAATGGTCATAATAACACAATATCTGACGCATCAGAAAATTTGAGACGAAGATATTACTTGTGCATTGATAACAATGGAGGGCTTTGAGCATCTATTGTAATCGTAAATGTAATATTGTAATTCATTAATTTGGTTGACTTTCTAAATATATATTTTTTTTAAAATGTTTTTTTCTTACCTTAGTATAGTTTAATAGTATCATACGCCATTATAGAACAAAACTAATGCTACACTATCTTATATTTGCAATCAGGAAATGCAGGGCTACTCAAAACTATAAATATTGAAGATGCATTTTATTGATCACGCCCTGTCTTCAAAATTTGGTCTGTTGCTATACTGTTGGTCGGTACAGATAAAATAATACAACTTTTATTTGAAACTTTTTTTTGTATTCCCGAAATTAAGGAAAATAAGTGGAGGGTCAAAATATAATGAGAAACCCTGTACATACACATATTTATTTTACCCAAAACCAGTTTTTGGGTTTTCAGTCTGTTAATATATACTTAATGCTTAAAGATGTGTTACACAATTCGCACCAGGGAGGATCACTGTTTGTCAGGAGATGAATGAAGTCCGGAGTGTTCTATGCGTAGTCTGGTTAGAACTGTTTGTTGGAAGCGGTTGTCAATTTTTGGGAACCAAGGTATTGTCGTTTTTGATAGATCGAAGTTTAGTATGAGATTGGCACCACTTGCGTTTCCATAGGTACAACAATTTCGACTCTAAGCCACGCTTTTATGTTACATGGTGGGTATTTATTTACTATTTCACTATCTGTGCCAATATATCAATCATGCCGATGTGTGATGGGATACGTATAAATTTTATTAGCGTAAAGCGGAAATACACTATTCAATTCGGTTGAAAAATGTGGATGATTTAACCAAAATGAATCATGTATTTTGAAATTCAATAAAAGTGTTCAACAAAATTGAACATTGAAATGACTTGAGTCAATTTCAACTTTTGTTCAACTTCGTTGTGCAACTGGGATGATTCATCCACATTGACGCGTCTATACAAGTTTTGTTGATTGTATTCGATTCAATCGTTTATTTCATTTTGACTTGTGATATAATAAGTTTCGTATGTACGTTTTGAATCATCCACATTGTTCAACCGAATTGAATGACGAATAAATTGAAGCGTGTATATGTATGCTTTTCAAGTTGATTGAACTATGTAATTGAATTTGTGTATTTCCTCCTTTATTTGTTTCCTGGGCAATTAGAAGTTCGGATTTAATTTTCTTTTATATAGGGTGTTTGGGATATACCTGTATTATGTTATATGGTTGCGATTGAGCTAAGATAATTATTTGTGAGTAAGAATAAGAGCTCATGGAGAGAGATTACAGTTTTATCGTGAAGATGGTTGTTTCTGAGAAAAGTTTGAACATAAGATTAGATGTTGGGGAAATATAGCTGAGACTCCACCATCATTAGGTTTCGATGCTTCCGTAAAAATACTAAAATTTTTATCTGCTTCCACAAAGTTGTTTATTGTGCTTTTAATTAAAGTAATGGGAGTATTCCATTTATCGAATTCAGTGTACTTTTACTATGCAGGGGGAAGGTTGGGCAAGGTTTATTGGGAGAATTATTGGAACACTATTGTTTAGGGATGTTTGTTATTTTGATAAATACTACTAGATCGTCGGCATATAAGTAAGCTTGTAGTGGTTTGGGTATGTTTTTTATTGTGTCATTTATGGAAACTAAAAATATTGTGGGACTTGTTAGAGACCCTTGAGAAGCATCATTCTCTTTAATATGAATATTGGAAAAACAGTTATTTACTTTTGTTTAAAAAGTTCGTATTTTTCGGAAGATTTTTATGTAAGCTAAAGTATGACCTCCGATATTCTAGGAGTCTACATACATACATAATCGTTCCTCTTCTACCGTTAGGTGTCGAGGAAGGAGATTCTAGCTTTTAATTAATTAATAATATTTCTATTAAAACTAATCCAAACAATAATAGAACAAAACAGAATTCCTCAAGAATGCAGATCAAGCATCCTTATACCTCCCTTTAAAAAGGGAGACAAATCGAACCTGGAAAATTACAAAGAAACTAATTTATTAAGCACAACACCCAAAGTAATAAATTAACGACCAAGGTAATAACAAATAAACTAAATGAAATTTTAACACCAGAAGAAGAACAACAAGGTTTTATGTCATTAGAATAAAATATCTATGTTTCGTGGAAGAACGTTCTCCACTTATTGAATGCAAGAGAGATATCTCTAGAAATAATCAAAACGAGCAAAAATATCTATCAAAACAACAATAAAAGTAAAAGTAGAAGAATAAATAGCTGATCCTATAGAAGCTGGCAATGGGATGAGACAGGGAGATTCCCTGAGTCTTCCATTGGTCAACCTTCTTATGGATAAAATAATAAAAAAGTTAGAACTAAAAAAACGATACCAAATGCGAGAAAATCAAAATAAATTATCTGCTATGCAGACGACGCAATACTACTCTCTCAAAGTGGTGAAGATGATTTACAACATACATATGCTACACAAATTTAATATAACTGCCAGAAAATTTAACATGTTAATTTTCGCCGAATGACAACAAATAGAGTAGTAAAGACTGTTCCCCAATAAGAAGACGATCAGTAGACAGACCACAAAAACGCTGAAACGATAACTTGCTGGAGACAAATTGAAAAACAGACAAAGTCATGTCTACATAAAAAGAAGAAGAAGAGAAGCCATTTCGTTATATTTTTTTATAATTTACCAATCTACTATCATCAATAACGAAAACAACTTCGTTAATTATCATTTATTATATTTTAAATATTACTTTACAATTAATTATTTTTATGCAAAATAATAAATAATCCAATGCATTATTATTGAAAAGGAAACTTCAAGAACCTTTTTTATTTAATGCATTTAATGCATAAATTAAATGATAACGCATGTGTGTAGAACCAACAAACCGAATATAATAGAATTAATAAAGATGTGTTTACTAAAAAATGTAGATAAAGCCGTTTAAGGATTTATGTCCTTTTACGCCTACACTACTCTCTAGTGACAAGAAATCTTGTGAGTACCTGAATCAAACATTATTAGACAAACAAAAACTTCACACACGCATTTAGACTACATAATTAGTTTTCTCTTGCTAAAAGAAGTTTTCTCTTCTACTTGCTATATTTGTCTTATTAGGAAAAACATTGAAAACTCTTCTTGGAAATATTTAGATATACGATCTCATCTGATCGCGAAATCACCACAAAATCATGTCAACGAAAAAGTTATGCTTAGTAAAACTGCTGAAATACATAGGCGCACATATATATTTTTTTATTTTTACTGATTAATTGAAGAATTATTGTTCGCAAAAAGAGTTAATAGAAACTTAAACTACGCATACGCACATAACTTAAATATCATATATAGTCTATCTATGTAGCTTGTAATATATGTTTTGCCCTCCCGAATTAAATAACAGTGAAAAAGATCCTGAAACAATTCGAAAAAAAAAAAACAACAATACCATAAGTAAAAGACTTATCAAAAAACTTAACAGAACAGAAAATAAATACAATACTACAGCATTTAAAATAAACACACTTAGGTCAATTTTATCCAAAACCTAACCCAACAATGGCACTTCAAGACCTCATAGGGGAAAATCGCCTAATATTGGATAGTTGCCTAATTTTGGATACTTCATTATCTCAAAACCTATTAATAGTTTACTCTAATTGAGTGCACAAAACTAAAAGTTTATATCAGAAATAGTAATTTACGTAACAAGTTCCGAAAGTAATATTTTACGAGACGAGTAGGAAGTTTGCGAGTAAGAAATCCTGCGTAAGTCTCGTAAAATTACTTCTGTATCGTGTTATATACAATATTTTTTCTACAGCCGTTTTGTATGTTAAAAAAAATATATGGATAAACTTTACTTGTGAACATTTATTAAACACTTTAAAGTATGGAGGTATAGAATGCTACTGGAGGTTTCATTCCTCCGTTGTTTGTAATCTCACGCAAAAATATGCAGGCCGGGCTATAAAACAGGGCTCCAGCTGGGTCAATTACTGATTGTCACCCTTCAGGATGGATACAGAACCACATCTTTACACGGATGGACGCAACATTTTATCAATTACGTAAATGTTTCTGAAGACAATCTCGTGTTGCTTATTCTTGACCGCCTTTTGAGCCATACACGGAATCTAGACGGTATAGACTTAATTACTATTTAACTGGGAATAAGCCACAATTAAAGATAAAAATACGTTTATTGACGTTTCAATTTCCACTTCGGAAATCGTTCTCAAAATACAAACAGTAAATTAAACAAATTTTGTTTGTTGTTACATAGTGAAAAATTCTTCTAATAATTTAATTTTATCTGACTCATTTATATTGACAATTCAGACATACATTATGCATTTTAAAGTAGACGACTTTAAAATGATATTGCCAATATTGTTAAGTGGCGCTTATAATGGGACGACTTTACTTATAAGATAGTACTCATTCGATTACATGAAATCAACTTTAACTTGAGAATATCCGTCAGAAAAAAATCATAGCATGTAATTCGTCTTTAAAAAGACAAACACATGACATGATGACAGTAAAATTCTCCTGTTAGTGATTCCATAGTAAATTATGAGGGAAAAACCAGGAAAAAAAACCTCAGAATACTATCCCGACATTGTAAGTATTTGTTCGTGAATTTAGTTTACCTTCAACAAACATCAAAATTCTGATTTTATATGTTACGTTATTTAAAAAACATAAATAATGTATCCTCTATATGTTACTGACTTACTAATACTGGTATTTTCTTATTAATAACTTCCTCTTTCAATATTGGTAACCAGATCCTACTACATTCTGCCTAGGAATTTGCAACACAATTGGCCTCATTTAGCATAATTAGAGCCGCTTCTTTGATTTTCCTTTTTTTACCATCCGTTTCTTTTAGGACTACATTTGAATTATTCCATTGAACCCTATGTTCATTATCTCATGCGTGTGTATATATTTGAGATCTATCAAATTCTCTATTTTTAATATAAGATTGATGTTCACTTATTCTAACATTTAATGGCCTTGATGATTCACCTAAATAAAACTGATCGCATTCACAAGGTATTTTATAAAATACCTTGTGAATGCGAGTATAATATAGTATATAAATAAATGTTAGAATAAGTGAACATCAATCTTATATTAAAAATAGAGAATTTGATAGATCTCAAATATGTAAACACGCATGGGATAATGAACATAGGGTTCAATGGGATAATTCAAATGTAGTACTAAAAGAAACGCATGGTAAAAAAAGAAAAATCAAAGAAGCGGCTCTAATTATGCTAAATGAGGCCAATTGTGTTGCAAATTCCTCGGCAGAATGTAGTAGGATCTGGTTACCAATATTGAAAGAGGAAGTTTCCAAGATTAATAAGAAAACACCAGTATTAGTAAGTCAGTAACATATAGAGGATACATCATTTATGTTTGTTAAATAACGTAACATATAAAATCAGAATTTTGATGTTTGTTGAAGGTAAACTAAATTCACGAACAAATACTTACAATGTAGGGATAGTATTGTGAGGTTTTTTTTCCTGGGTTTTCCCTCATAATTTATTGTGGAATCACTAACAGGAGAATTTTACTGTCATCATGTCATGTGTATGTCTTTTTAAAGACGAATTACATGCTATGATTTTTTTCTGACGGATATTCCCAAGTTAAAGTTGATTTCATGTAATCGAATGAGTACTATCTTATAAGTAAAGTCGTCCCAGGAGCGCAACTCAACAATATTGGCAATATCATTTTAAAGTCGTCTACTTTCAAATGCATAATGTATGTCTGAATTGTCAATATAAATGAGTCGGATAAAATTAAATTATTAGAAGAATTTTTCACTATGTAACAAAAAACAAAATTTGTTTAATTTACTGTTTGTATTTTGAGAACGATTTTCGAAGTGGAAATTGAAACGTCAATAAACGTATTTTTATCTTTAATTGTGGCTTATTCCCAGTTAAATAGTAATTAATTTACAATGCCACAAGAAAATAGCTTCAGAACAATATTAAGAAACTGGTATAGACTTAGCTAGAAAAAATTATGTTTCTATTAAATGACATCCTCCTCATACGTCACATAAATGCCAACGGTTAGCTTTGTGTTGTATGTCTCCATTAAAGACATAACATTCAAGAAAAATTCAAAATTGATTAAAGAATAATACTTTTAAAATGTAGGACCATTTAAAATATGCTAAATATTGGGCCCTGCTTATCAGAAATCTGCGACTGCTGAGATATTATCAGCCAACGGATTTCGTATAGCAGGAATTTTTTCATAGAAACGGAATGTATTTTTAGAAGCAGATTTTATTTAAAAAAAAAAAACAAAGAGAAAGAACTCCGCTTCGACAACATATTTCTGATAATAATTTCGAACCAAATCACACCATTAGCTCAATTCAACTGTCTTTTGAAAAAACCTTAACATCAAATGAGTAGCAGTGTGGAATTAATCAGATATCGAATATTGTAAAAGTTCAATACTTTTTGTTATACTTTATACTTCTATACGCGCGTTCGACGTTAGAAATTTGCGCGGGAGTGAATCGGTGAAATCACTACATATTATTATGTAAGATATGAGTAAGAGAGAGACAGAAGATATATTTTCTCTCTCTTTCTCTCTAGAGAATAAAAATGTTCCTTTTGTATATATATATATATATATATATATATATATATATATATATATATATATTGAATATTATATATAATAACCCCCAATATATAGTAAACCCCAACGTAAGTGGACATGGAAGAGTCCAAACCAAAGAACAAAAAATTGATTTCATACTATTAAATCTAAAAGATATTGTTCAGGATGTAACAGCATTGAATACATTTTCAACAGGGAGTGATCATAGACTAATTAGAGCAAAAACCACTTTTAACACTGAAGTTGAAAGAACAAAGATGATCCTCAAAAAGAAAAGTGGAAGGTGGATGTTCCCAGAAGAAATAACATTTTACGAAGAAAATATTAAGACTAGTTTGGATACAAACGACTTAGAGAATATCAGCATCAACGAAATGAACAATAATATTACTCAAATATTGAAAGAAGCTGAAAAGAAATACTGTCCTCGTCCTGAAAACAATAACAAAAAATTAAGCCACAATACAAAACATCTTCTAGAGGAAAGAAGAAAACTTAGGAAAATCAGGATCATAACCAAAATGAACTAAGAATTTTGAATAAGAAAATTAAAGAGGAAGTTAGAAAAGATCTGAGACGATACAATACCATGAAAATAACTAGAATAATAGAAGAAAACAAAAGCTTGAAAGTACTTAGACAGAGCATGTTCATTGGAAGAAAAAACGTCCACAAATTAAGAAATGAACAGGGGCAAATCATTGAGGATATAGTTCAAATTATGAACACGATAGAGAGTTTTATAGACAACTATACAAAGAACAGCAATGTAACCGGAGTTGATCATTACCAAAGATAATCAATCAAGGATCTGAAATTTTACCGGACGTAATACCCAATGAAGTTCAAAGGTCAATGCAAGAAATAAAAAACAATAAGTCCCCCGGAGGCAATAATATAGTGGCAGATGCCTTGAAAGTGGCTGGAAAAAGATTATGGCAGGTCCTTGCCAAACTATTCACTAGATGTTTGCAGGAAGCAATAAAATCAACCCAGTGGTATAACGCAGAAATTATCATACTTCATAAAAAAGGGGATGCTACCGACCTCAGAAATTACAGGCCCATAAGCTAACTTTCACATATTTATAAACTATTTACAAAAATAAATACAAAGAGACTAGAAAATAAATTGGAATTTTATCACCCATAGAACAGGCGGGTTTTAGAAAAGGCTATGGAACAAACGATCACCTACTCGTAATAAAAAATCTTATAGAAAAATGCACTGAATATAATAAACCACTAGCTTTAATATTTGTCGACTATGAAAAGGCATTCGACTCCGTAAATCAACAAAAAACGTTGGAAGGCTTGACATAATGCCGAATTGACTATCGGTATATAAATATAATTAAACACATATACCAAAACGCAACAGCCAGTGTCAGAGTGGGTGATCGTCAAACCCAGAAATTCCCGATACAACGTGGAGTACGCCAGGGTGGCACCATATCGCCGAAACTGTTCACTACGCTTTTGGAATATATATGTAAAAGGGCAAAACTGACCGACAAGGTCATAAATATAAACGGAGAACAGCCATCTAAGGTTTCCAGATGATATTGTACTAATAGCTGATAGGATAGATGAGGCCAAAGCACTTTTAAATCAGCTCTACTTTTCCTCGCTAGACGGGGGATTGAAAATAAATATATCTTAAACCCAGATGATGACAAATCTTGTAGTCAGCGAAGATATATGCGTACGAACAAGATCCATAGACCAGGTAATGGCCTATAAATACCTAGGTCATGAGATCCGCATAGGAAAAGATAACCAAACCTTTGAGCTTCTGCGTCGTATAAGACTGACTTGGGCAGCCTTCGGTAAGCTGAACCATATTTTCAAATCGTCTGATATACCAATATACCTTAAAAAAAACCTTTAATCAGTGTGTTTTGACAGTGTTGACTTACGGTGTGGAAACGTTGACCATGTCAAGGAGAACAGTTCAAAAGATCCGTGTGTGTCAAAGGGCGATAGAGCTTGCTATGTTGGGCGTTTCACTACGAGACAAGATTCTAAATCGCCAGCTACGACAAAGAACAGGAGTGGCTGAGTAGTAGTAGGAGTGGCAGTAGAGAGAGTAGCAATACTAAAATGAAACTGGGCAGGTCACGTGGCTCGAATGACAGATAATAGATGGACAAAGCAGATACTGGAATGGAGACCAAGAGATGGTGTCTACCGAAGCAGAGGGCGTCCACCAACACGTTGGACTAACGATCTAAAACGTTGTCATAAGAATTGGATGCAAGAGGCACAAGATCGAAATAGATGGAAAATTATGAGGGAGATCTATGTCCAGCAGTGGATAAGCGAAGATTAATTCGATCTGATAAGCGAAGATGAATGAAAATAATTCGAATCATGAAAACGGTTCAGTGGACCTTAAATTTATTAAAATGTCTCTTACGGTAACCGCAAAGTATTCCTATCGTGTCTATTCTCCGGACTAAGTAGCTAAAAATCTGGAAATACGCTAAAACCTTTATTTCTATAGATGGTTAAATGATAACGTCAACAATAACTTGGTTAACAAGTGAGTATAGGGTTTAATTTATCAATCCCCACTCCAGGAGGTGAAAGTGGAGGTGAGTTGTCAAATCCCTGAAAATATGCTGAAAATATTTATAAAGAGTTGTCATGGCGTTGTAAACAATTTTATCAACCAAGTTTTTTCCATACACTTCTCTTTTTTCAACCGCGTGGAGAGAGGATTATAAGTAGGAGCTATCTACACAATAAGATTCGATAAAATTACGGTCCAGAATCGATTTTAGCCCTCACAGAAAACCTTTGCAAAGTTTTAAATCGAATTTTCTGGGTTTTAGTCACTCACTCTCCCCTAGAAGTGTAAGCGGTAGTTAATCCGTACAAATTGTTAGGTTATTTTTATTCTTTCTCTTTATATTAGATTTGCAATCTGACCTAAACATAAAAAGCAAATTCCATGTACTGAAAGAAAATGTATCAGACTTAGTGTAGACTATAGACCAGAAATGGCAAAATATAAAAAAAAAACATCCTAGAAATGCTGCAGTAAAATCATACTAAAAGGGAGAAAGAAGAGGTAAAGACTGGAGTTTGGCCAGGAGTATGAATAATATTTACAGCAACGAGGTAATGAAAGACTGAAGTTTATAAAAGAGAACAGAGAAGACTACAATAGTATTAGAACGCAATCGAGAAAACTCTTACAAAAAAATAAAAAACAATATTTAAAAAATAAATAAAACAGCTTGATGAGAAACACAGAACTAGTTAGTATCAAAAGAGTACTAGGAGCTAAACGCAATTAAAGGCACCAGGGTCACCGCACCAAGATTTATAAAATATGAGACAATACACTTACAAACGATGGGAATCTCACTCGGCAATGGGAAGAATACTTCAAGCAACTGTAAAATGCTAAGAAACGAACAATGACATGTGAATAAAGATATTACTAGTCAGGTGAATCAGAGATAGTAGTACCAAAGCTGGACAAGATAAAGACAGCCATTTTGTCTCTAAGGAATCATAAATCTCCTAGCTCAGATAGAGTACAGGCGAAATTACTTCGAAAAGGTGAAGAAAATCTTCGTCTGGAAATATATCGCTTCGCAAGCGAAGTTTGGTAAAGAGAAAATGTCAACAGAGTGTAATAAAAGCCATATGGTGTCCATCTATAAAAGAGCTATAAATACATATATAGGAATTATTCTTTCTATCTCTTACTAAAAAGATTAATTCCCTACGCAGAAAGTATAATAGGCTATTACCAATAATTTTAATTGCAATGATTGGGGTTTATTGTAAAAAAAATAATATATTTAACTTAAGAAACAAATTTAAATGTATTGTAATAGAACCTTTCAATGTTTAAAGATGAAGATGTGAAGAATACAGCCACATGACAAGCATATAAATATAAATTCTTACATAGAGACCATAGAAAATAATTTATAAAAGGATTATAGTTTGGAGATATAGAGGTCGTTAGGACCCGCAGACCATTTCACTTTGTGATTTAAAAGATAAGTATTTTTGTGTATAAATACGCTACATTTATATATGTTTACGGATTTCGTAAAGGTTTTTACGCCTACTTTCAATGCTCAAAATATCTGGTCAATTCTATAATGTTATTTTGGTTAAACAATTTGAAATGAAATGAAAACCAACGTTCTTGTTCATTTTAATTTTATTTTATCCTACCTGCACGCACGCCTCTATTAAGCAGTCGCGCCGGAGAAATTCTCCAGCCCTAGGCGAACTGAAGATGTCGTCAAAGAGAAGAAAGAAAAAGACGAAGAAGAGCTCGAGGCATCCGTTGGGCCACTTGTTGTCGAGAAACTAGTGAGAAGTAGCGCAAAAGTGTGTGTAAGATGAATGCGATGCTCGCCCAGGTGTGTCCGAGATTGTTTGTAGGCAAATTGGATGATGATGATCGTTATTGTGATGGTCTGTTATTCTAATTGTTTGTTTTGGTTTGATGGGGAATTATGCAAATCTTCATATATGATGTAAAGACTGTAGATATCTTCGCGTAATTACGGCTTTATTAGAATATAAGAATTTAGAATTTAATATTAGTAATAAATTTTATATATTATATATCTATAATAATATAATATTCTAAGGCCGTAATTACACGAATATAAAGATCTTTACAGAATCCGTTGTTAACAACATAAATTATTTTTTAAATGATATATATATATATATATATATATATATATATGTATATATATATATATTATATATATATATATTATATATATATATATATATATATATATATATATATATATATATATATATATATTGAAATGATTTCAATATGTTAAAAAGGATACAACTTAAATGGATTTTTATATGAGTTTGTTGTTCATGAATTTCATGAAGCCATCACAATGTGGATTCGATTCTGAAATAAAAGAGAGAAAAAGATTAGTAAATTGTTAAATAAATTAATTTTGACTTACCTGGTATAATGTTAATAATTTCTGAATAGTGTAGTTGCCTAGTGTATAGGTGAATCGTTTAAACCTTAAAAAGAAAAAAAAAGAAGAATTCTTCTAAAAAATATTTAAACATAGAAATTTTAAAAACGTCAGAAATAAACTGTCAAGCAAGTCTGTGGGAGCTAAATTAATAGGGTTTTGTTAAATAAGAAATTACAATGATGTGGAGATGAAAAGAATAAATTATATTAATAGACTAAGTTTTATATCTGAACATTTTTTTTTTATAAATTCCCAAATTAGATGTGATTAAAGTGATTATGAGAAAGTAATGTGGCTTGACAAATATGTCAAACAGGACAATTTTATGGTTTAAAATATTTAAATAGAAGACAGAAAAAAAATGAAGGTTGGTTGCGGTGAGCAACGAGATAGATAGTTGTCGGAGGCGACGAAAATTTTTCGACGAAGGGAGCCCCGAAAACTGTGGATAGTCCGAGAGTGTTTTCAAATCGTTTAATCAAAATTTAGTTTTTCCACAGCAGAGATATCCAGAATTTGTTCCAGAGAGTAAGAGAAACCATTTTTTTTTTACTTAATTAGATGGCTTTGGCAAAGACCAATTAGCCAGACGATTTTTTTTTAACTATAATAATTTAAAAAAGAAAACTTTAAAAGAATACTCATCCTTCTTCACAATAACAATGCTTTAAAGTATTAGTAGTGCTTAAAGTTAAGTGTGAGCAGTGTAATTTGTGTTTTTTTTTATTTCTATGTATAATTTAGTTTTTTTTTATATATATTTTTGTTTTCAATTTTTTTTTTGCTTTGTTTTTGTTTTTATTTTTGTTTATTTTTTTTATATGCACTATTTTTTTTTTGTTTTTTCGTCGCCCACTTACAAAATCTAACTAGTTGCAGGATTGCTAACAAAGAGGTGGTTAGTAATTTACAATTTTATTTTGCATCGTTTGGTGTGATTATATAAGCAGTACAATATATTAATATTCTTATTGAAAATTATACAATTTAAATTTATAGGTAAGCAAATTTTGTTATTAATAACTTCATTATAAAATTCATCTGTGCTTTGACTATTTAATGAACAACCAAGTAGAATATGTGTTAAGTCTCCAAGTTCCCCACATAAACATGAGGAATCATCAATTAAACCAATTTTACATTTATAGCTTGGTGACATTGCATGATTTGCTCTTATTCTGTTTAAAGTAATAATAAAGTTCCTGTTGTTTTCGTTGTAGAACCATCTTATTATTGGGATTTGGACTTGACATGATTTATAATTTAATCCTATTTGTTTGCTGTCATATAGTTCTTGCCATTTAGCCTTAAGTTGAACTTTAAGTGTGGAATTCAAATCTGTATATGGAATACACTGGTTAATAGAGTCTCTGTGTAAGTCTGAGGCGGATTTTGCAAACTTATCAGCAATTTCGTTTCCTTGAATACCCGAATGCCCTTTGATCCAAACTATTAGCACCTCCCGTTGCGAGCTAAGTATTTCGTGATTGGTCTGTAGTATTTCTACTTCTAGATGACTTAAGTTCTTGGCCGCACTTATATTTTTTAGTCTCTCTATGACACTTTTGCAATCTGTAAATATAATACTTTTGAGTCTATACGTCCTAAGTATATATTTTAGAGCTTCACTTATTGCAAACATTTCTGCTGTATATATCGTTGCCTCATCTGGTAATCTGAACTCTTCATGATATTTTGAGGTGTGATCGTAAAAAGTGGCACCTGTACGAATTTGTTTTGATCCATCAGTGTAAATCTGATAATAGTCAGGCCATCGTTGATTAACTGTTTCGAGGAAGTGGTCGTTTTTGTCAATCTGAAACGTCTTAATTTTTTTAGAGAAAAGGACATGCGGATGTTCTGAAAATATTGGTTGGATTTTTGATGTGTACAGTACCGACCTGAATTGGGAAAGAGTGGTATAACTTTCACAAATTAGCGGAGTTTTCTTTTTTAGCCAATAAGAGTGTGTGAGTACTGAAATTGACAGTTCATGGATAGGAATTATATAACTTGCGGATTTAGCAAATGCTTTTGTGATAAACTT
Source organism: Diabrotica balteata (assembly GCA_918026665.1). Lineage (NCBI taxonomy): Eukaryota > Metazoa > Arthropoda > Insecta > Coleoptera > Chrysomelidae > Diabrotica > Diabrotica balteata. Next base: position 71,077,061 of record OU898277.1, read on the forward strand.
GTTACTAATTAGTTGTCTTCTTAGTTGTAACGGTGGTTCTATAGCTTCTGCTTCCATAATATTTATTGGGGTTGACTTGAGATATCCAAGACATATTCTTAGACTTTTGTTTTTTTGGGTTTCTATTTTGTCTAAATGAATTTGTGCGGCTGATCCATACAAATGACTACCATAATCCAGGATTGATCTTATCATGGTTCTATACAATAACAAGGCGATATTTGGGTCAGCCCCCCATTTTGTATAACAAAAGGCTCTCAGTATGTTAATAGCATTTTCAGACTTTTTTGTTATTTGATGGATACAATCTTTCCATAACAGTTTCCGGTCAAGATATAATCCTAAGTATCTCACAACATTTTTTATTTGAAAATTATAAGGTCCCAGTTTTACATGATCCTGTTCAATGTTTCGTCTTCGGCTAAATAGACACACCTCTGTTTTGTGTTCAGAAAGTGTAAAATAATTTTCATTTAGCCACTCGTTGAAGATGTCATAAGTTTTATTTAATTCATATTCACAAGTTTCAAAGTTTTTTCTTGTACAATAAAAAACAATATCATCTACAAATTGTATTGTTCTTATGTTATGAAGTTTAACACTGACATCCATTGTATATAATAAAAACAAAACTGGACTTAAAATACTGCCTTGGGGGAGTCCTAGGTTCGTAGTTCTAGGTCTAGTGGTTACTTGATTTATTTTTCATATGTATTTTCCTGTTTGTGTACAGCGAAGTTATAAAGTTCGCTAATTGCGTATTAAATCCAATCGAAATCAATTTATTGGTTAAAACATCTAGGTTAACGTTATCAAATGCACCTGTAATATCGTTGAAACCTGCCATAGTCATGAGGTTACTAGTAAATCCAGCTAGAATATCTGTTACAATTACTGTTAATGCTTCCAATGTTAACCTAGATTTTCTGAAGCCATATTGTATATCAGGTAGAATATGTTCTTTCTCTAGCCATTGCTCAAGACGATTTTTGATAAGTCTCTCGAAGGTTTTCAACACACATGAAGCTAATGATATGGGCCTATAAGAGGTTGGAATGCAATCCGGTTTGTCGTGTTTTTTATGGGGATGATAATATACTCCTTCCAACTTTCAGGGATCGATGTTTGTCCTGTCCATATTGCATTGAATATACTTAAGAGAGATTTTTTTTCAGGGCTTCCGAGGTCTCAGTCTCCCGAGCCCCCAGACACTACTACACTGTTCACTATTCACGGCACTGTCACTACTACTACTGTCAGTAGTAAAGTGAATAGAGACTGAGACCTCGGAAGCCCTGAGGAAATCATCAGAGAGGATGCCGAAAGCTTGGCAAAATGGATATCGACGCGGTTCAACCCGGAAGACTGGTGAGTTTGATATTAATTTTAGTAATAATATTAATCTTAGCTCTAGGTTATATATATATATATATATATATATATATATATATATATATATATATATATATATATAATATATATATATATATATATATATGATATATATATATATATATATATAATATATATATATATATATTATATATATATATATATATATATATTATATATATATATATATATATTGTTGTGCTTTTGAATGTCCATAAGCAATAAAAAACCGATATACAAATTTTATTACTTAAATAAAAATTAAAATTATTGATATTTCATAAAGACACGGGCATATAAATTTTCAAACATCCTGTATAAGACAAAATATGTATTTTAAGTTGTTCGAAGAATTGTTCATTAGGCCTCAGAGACAAGACTTTCAAATATTATCGATAAGAAATTTAAATAAGTCGGTTATTGTGGAATGGATTTACCCAGAATAAAAGTGTATATAGACAGTGTTTAAACAATAGACCGGGATTTGCGGTGGTTTTTCTCCCCGAAAGATTATATCGGTAAAAGTTTATTAACAAAAGACATTGAATTGAGAAACAGGTATCGTTTGTAGCTATTAGTAAGAAATATTTGTAAAGCAGATAGATTTAGTTAGAATAATTAAAGAATGTTGTTTTCTGGAATTACCCGAATGACGTTTTATAAAGAGAGTTGGTTGGTAACGATATACGTCACAGAGGTGGATGATTTTTATTGGTCAATTTTTGAATGCAATGGAGGTAGTGGTTTTGGCTATGAGATAGGAGAGAGGAAAAAAGTTAGTTAGTCAGTTTTCGTCGCCCAAGAAGGAAGGAGCTTTGTGGTTTGTGTTTGTTTGAAGTCCCGAAGACGTAATTTACCGGGTGTGTTTATTTGCTGTGTAAAAGCTGATCAGTGTGAGGAACGGGGTACAGAGAGATAGAAAAACCAAAGGGTATAAGAATATTAATATCAGACGAAGCCGGAAACATTTGAAGTTATAAACAGGCGCGGAGATTCGCTCAAAAGGAGGCTGCATAGAATTACACGAGTTGTTGGGTTGCAGATACAAGGACAGATAGGAGAAAGGTGTACGTCATCTGGACCACAATAGGAGCAGAAGCAGAGAAAGGTTTTTTTTTATGGCGTGGCCATAGAATTACAACGGCAGAGAACGAAAGGTCAGTCAATTTTCATTAGAGCAGGAGTGTGGTTTTCATTTATTAATTAAATAAATTGAATAAATAATAGACAGTTAATTTTGCGATCATTTAAAGAAAAAAATTATAAAGAGAGCTTAGTTATAACACATATTAAAAATCAATGTAAAATAACATTTGGGTCCATGATAGAAAACAACTTCTCATATATTTAAAGTATTATATTGCAAATATTACAGGATTGATTGTTATATAAAATTTCATTAAAATAAAGGACATCTCACATATAGTTCAGTTGAAATTCTGTGTATTTTATTCAGGTCATATTACCTATCCCAATTAGGAAGCCAATTGGAAAATATTTTGAATCCACGATCAAAGGTAAATAGTACAAGTTAAATAGCCTGAGATTGTAATTAATTAATGCTGATTTATTGTGATTAATTGGAGATTAGATCATTTAATAAATATAGACAGGATCTTTTCTAAATAAGCAATAGAATACAATTTAAATAGCATAACAATATATATTATATATATATATATATATATATATATAATATATATATATATATATATATATATATATATATATAAGAAAAAAAGAAGTACTTGTGACTCGTTTGGAAAAAATATAACACTGTTTTTGATGGGTTGGAGTCAATAAAAGGGGCTATTTGTTGACTATTTTTTACTCGAGCTTTCAATTGTGATTACAATTTTCTAAAAAATACAAAATGTCTTACAAAGTTGAACTAGAAATAAAAAATTTTTTGTTAACTCACCAAATAAAATTAGTTTTTTATATAAAACTACTGCTTACATATTAAATACAAAAAATATTAATAAAAAAATGTCTTATTCTAATAAATGTTTCTCTGCAAAATTTTGATGAAGTTTCTTAAGAAAAAAAATTGAATTTGTAAACAAAATAGAATAGCTACAACCAGCCTAAATGTCATAAATACTAACTTAAAAATTTTAATTTTTGACATATTGTCAAAAATAAAATTTTGTTTAAAAAATTCTTTGTTTAGTAACAAAAAAGAAGAAGATCTATTCACCATTGATAGATGCCCGAAAAAATGTAACAAAATACATGGAAAATTCAAATTCATTTTTTCGGGCATCTATCAATGGTGAATAAATCTTCTTCTTTTTTGTTACTAAACAAAGAAGAATTTTTTAAACAAAATTTTATTTTTGACAATATGTCAAAAATTAAAATTTTTAAGTTAGTATTTATGACATTTAGGCTGGTTGTAGCTATTCTATTTTTGTTTACAAATTCAATTTTTTTTCTTAAGAAACTTCATCAAAATTTTGCAGAGAAACATTTATTAGAATAAGACATTTTTTTATTAATATTTTTTGTATTTAATATGTAAGCAGTAGTTTTATATAAAAAACTAATTTTATTTGGTGAGTTAACAAAAAATTTTTTTATTTCTAGTTCAACTTTGTAAGACATTTTGTATTTTTTAGAAGCTCTTGATAAAAATTGTAATCACAATTGAAAGCTCGAGTAAAAAATAGTCAACAAATAGCCCCTTTTATTGACTCCAACCCATCAAAAACAGTGTTATATATATATATATATACATATATATATATATATATATATATATATATATATATATACATATATATATATATATATATATATTTATATATATATATATATATAATATATATAATATATACCTATATATACATATATATATATAATATATAATATATATATATACATATATATATATATATAATATATATATATATATTCTTTTTTTTTTTTTTTTTAGAAAGGGCTTTAGTGACTATGTGAGTAATATATACGGATATATTGGGTTTAGTAGTCAATATATTGGCCTTTAAGTAAAACTCTTTTAGTTTGCTAAGCTTTCGAGTTTATTTTACTCTTTTTCAAAACATACTAAAAATTAACATAAAAAATTTACATTAGAAAAATGAAGTTCTTATGTCTTAAATAGGCTTACCCTTGTGAGAATTGTCTTTTAAAATTAGCAAAATTTTACATTTTGTCATTATGTCATTAACATAATGACATTAAATTTGATTTACTTTTTATTTCTGTCAAAACTTATTACTAAGGTTTCCATATCTCTTCTATTTTTTATATTTATTTTAGGTGAGTTTGACAGAAGAAGTGTCTATGTTTATTTATCTATGCTATATACAGTAATCTTCTTTTAAATAAAAGAATAACAATATAAAAGTTCTTAAAATTACGCATATGAAAGGGATTATTCCAAGTTCAAATGAGATAAAATTTATTTTTATTTGTATTTTTTCTTTCTTAAATACTTAGTAACATAAACTCTGTTGCTTGTTTAATAACTAATATTATATCAAAATTTGCAATGAAGGTTTGCATAAACATAGACACTTCTTCTGTCAAACTCACCTAAAATAAATATAAAAAATAGAAGAGATATGGAAACCTTAGTAATAAGTTTTGACAGAAATAAAAAGTAAATCAAATTTAATGTCATTATGTTAATGACATAATGACAAAATGTAAAATTTTGCTAATTTTAAAAGACAATTCTCACAAGGGTAAGCCTATTTAAGACATAAGAACTTCATTTTTCTAATGTAAATTTTTTATGTTAATTTTTTAGTATGTTTTGAAAAAGAGTAAAATAAACTCGAAAGCTTAGCAAACCTAAAAGAGTTTTACTTAAAGGCAATATATTGACTACTAAACCCAATATATCCGTATATATATATATATATATATATATATTATATATATATATATATATACTAAGATTAATACTATTACAAAAACTCACCAGTCTTCCGGGTTGAACCGCGTCGATATCCATTAGGCCGAGCTTTCGAAATTCTCTCTGATGTCTTCTTCAGAGCTTCCGAGGTCTCATTCTCTATTCACTTTACTACTACAATAGTAGGGGTAGGGTAGTATAGTAGTAAAGTGAATAGTGATCAGTTAAGCTCTGAAGAAAACATCAGAGAGGATATCGAAAGCTTGACCCAATGGATATCGACACGGTTCAACATGGCGAGTAATAATAATTTTTGTAATAGTAATAATCTTAGCTTTAGGTTTTAATTGTACTCCGCGAAATCTTTCGGAACATATATATATATATATATATATATATATAATATATATATATATATATATATATATATATATATATTATATTTATATATATATATATATATATATATATATATATTTATATTTATATTTATATATATATATATATATATATATATATTTATATTTAATCCTGATTGGATTAATTTATATTTTTTATAGACAATTAAATAAATTATAATAAAAACTATTGTTACTGGTTTTGCTTTCCACATAAAGTAACTGTATTTTCATTCATATATGTCCATTAATCAAACCATGACATATATAGTGACAATATAGTTATTTTTAATACAAAATTTTTAATATATTTATAATGGTTTGTTTTGTGGAGTACAATAGTATTAACAACTGTAATCTCACGACTAGTAAGTAAGACAATTAACAATTTTAACTAGTTAATTTATATTTCTTTTTATAGATGTCTTGAAAAAGAATTAAATAAAATTCGAAAGCTTGACAGTAAGTCAAAGAGTTTTCTTTGTCTTGTGGGCCAAATAAACTGACTGCATCCTCAAAAATCATAATTATATTTAAATCAACAGTCAAGAATCCACCATCGTATATATATATATATTATATATATATATATATATATATATATATATATATATATATCCATTTCATCCATAATCTCAAGAATCTCTAGAATCTCTATAATTCTCTAATAAAAGAGAAAATCCCAGTGGTTAGTTGTATTCCAAACCTTACAATGAAGTAAACAACTTCTAATGTATAATGGCATATATTTACAATAAATATCATTAAATATATTAAATTAGATATATACCATTATACATTAAAAGTTGTTTAATTCATTGTAAGCTCTCTAGAATTATCTTCCTATCATAACACTTGTTTTTAAGTTAGACATAAGGAGTGAATCCGACCTGGTATTTTCAAATTATGCCCACCATGTAAACTTGTAGCAATACTTGTAGAACTCATCATCATCATCATCATTCAATCTTCGCTTATCCACTGCTGGACATAGATCTCCCTCATAATTTTCCATCTATTTCGATCTTGTGCCTCTTGCATAAAATTCCTATGACAACGTTTTAGATCGTCATTCCAACGTGTTGGTAGACGACCTCTGCTTCGGTAGGCATCATCTCTTAGTGTCCATTTTAGTATCCGCTTTGTCCATCTATTATCTGTCATTCGAGCCACGTGACCTGCCCAGTTCCACTTCAGTGTTGCTTCTCTCTCTACTGCATCAGCCACTTCTGTTCTTTGTCGTAGCTGGCGATTTGGGATTTTGTCTTGTAGTGAAACGCCCATCATAGCACGCTCCATCACCCTTTGACAAACACGGATCTTTGAACTGTTCTCATTGTCATGGTCAACATTTCCGCACCGTAAATCAACACTGACAAAACACACTGATTAAAGATTTTTCTTTTAAGGCATATTGGTATATCAGACGATTTGAAAATATGGTTCAGCTTACCGAAGGCTGCCCAAGTCAGTCTTATACGACGGAGAAGCTCAACGGTTTGGATATCTTTTCTCATGCGGATCTCATGACCTAGGTATTTATAGACCATTACCTGGTCTATGGATCTTGTTCCTACGCATGTATCTTGACTGACTACAAGATTTGTCATCATCTGGGTTTTAGATATATTTATTTTCAATCCCCTTCTAGCGAGGAAAGGTAGAGCTGATTTAAAAGTTCTTTGGCCTCATCTATCCTATCAGCTATTAGTACAATATCATCTGCAAACCTTAGATGATTAAGCTTTTCTCCGTTTATGTTTATGCCCTTGTCGGTCAGTTTTGCTCTTTCAGTTTAGTTTAGTTTAGGAAACAGTTTCGGCGATATGGTGCTCCTGGCGTACTCCACATTGTATCGGGAATTTCTGGGTTTGACGATCACCTACTCTAACACTGGCTGTTGCGTTTTGTTTAATTATATTGTTGTTTGTTGTTTAATTATATTGTTATAATTATTATGTAGCTATTTTGGTATATGTTTAATTATATTTATATACCGATAGTCAATTCGGCATTCTGTCAAGGCTTCCAACATTTTTTGTTGATTCACGGTGTCGAATGCCTTTTCATAGTCGACAAATATTAAAGCTAGTGGTTTATTATATTCAGTGCATTTTTCTAAAGATTTTTTATTACGAGTAGGTGATCGTTTGTTCCATAGCCTTTTCTGAAACCCGCCTGTTCTATGGGCTGATAAAATTCCAATTTATTTTCTAGTCGTTTCGTAATTATTTTTGTAAACTGTTTATAAATATGTAAAAGTAGGCTTATGGGCCTGTAATTCCTGAGATCGGTAGCATCCCCTTTTTTATGAAGTATGATAATTTCTGCGTTATACCCATAGGTTGGTGTTATTGCTTCCTGCAAACATCTAGTGAATAGTTTGGCAAGGATCTGCCATAATCTTTTTCCAGACACTTTTAAGGCATCTGCCACTATTTCATCACCTCCAGGGGACTTATTGTTTTTCATTTCTTGCACTGACCTTCGAACTTCATTGGGTGTTACGTCCGGTAAAATTTCAGATCCCTGATTAATTATCTTTGGTAATGATGTAGAGCTCTGTAGAGCTCATTGCAAATTTTATCTGTTTCTAGTAATTTATTATTCTTAAGCTTTTTTGCTTGAAGATCCTCCTTAATGGTAGATATTTTACAAGAGAAGGAAACACAATGATTAAACATCAATCAACCAATATTAGGCACATATCAATAATACGCTACTACTGCATGAAACCTTCGAGAACGATATTAACGACTTAAATAATTGCATCATAAATGCTTTACAAGAAAGTCATCGAGTGCACTGTCCTAAAAGAAAATCAGATAGTAAAATAAGTCCGTATACTGAAACTTTGCTAGATCAAAGACGACAAATGAGAAACTATAAGAATACAGACAGTCACACGTCACACTCTAAGAGAAATAAATAAAACTGTTTCGAAGGCAATCAGGAGAAATTTAAGGAAATTTAAAACCGATAATATTAAACGTACTATACAGGAAACTACCAGCCTAAAAAGTCTACGTAGAAAGCTAATGAATGGGAAATGCGAAGTTCATAAATTAAGAGTCAAGCAAAATCAACTAATATCACGTAGAGACGAGTTAATACAGGTCACCGAAGAGTTTTACGAGGAATTATATGGAAGTAGACGAGAAGATCAAACAGAAATATAAACAGTTATTTCAAAGAAGATCATAGATCAAGGTTCCGAACTAATGCCAGAAATAAAAGTAGATGATATTCGACAAGCGTTAAGAAAAATTAAAAATAACAATGCCCCAGGAGAGGACGGATTTGTAATAGAAGCTATCGTAAATAAAGGAAATATGCTATTATTTGCAGCAAAGAGAGGTACCCAAAAAATGGAACAATGCTATAATCATACTTTCGCATAAAAAAGGAGATAGGATGGACCTAAAAAATCAAAGACCTATTAGGCTGTTGAACCACATATACAAGCTCTTCACTTGGTTAATGACATCAAGGTTAGAGAAAAAATTAGATTTCTACCAACCGAGAAAGCAGGCAGGATTCCGATCAAGTTATGGTACCAATGATCATCTCCATACTTGAAAAATTTATAGAATACAACAAAACTCTTGTCCTCACTGGATTTTCATAAAGCGTTCGACACGATCGAAATAGGCAGCCTTATAGAAGTAATGAATGACAGCAAGATTGACCATAGGTATAGTGAACTTATTTACAAATATGCTACCATGACTGTTAAGATACACGATAAAACCCGATCAATAAAAATAAAACGTGGGAGATACATTGTCAAGAAAATTATTTATAACGGCATTAGAGTATGCCTTTAAGATGGTCAATTGGGACCACAGACGAGTAACAATATACTACGGCGAAAAACTTAACCATCTCCGTTTCGCAGATGACATTATCCTTATTACAGATAATTTAAGAGAAGCCACATATATGTTCAATAAATTGAACTTTGTACTTTCGAAGGTGGGTCTTAGAATGAACTTGACCAAAACTAAATGTATGACAAGTATAACCAATGACCAATAATAACCATTCAACTATTCAAAACAAAATGGTAGAACTGGTGGAGAAATATACATATTTCGGTCATGAAATAAGAATCAGCAGGGATAACCAAACATGCGAAATTCAAAGACGAATTACTTTAGCATGGGCAACCTTTGGAAAACTGCGGGACCCACTAAGGGCCAACATACCAAATAGTCTCAAAAAACAAGTATTTAACCAGTGCGTATTACCGGTCATGATCTATGGGGCGGAAACTATGACTCTAACTAAGATTACGGCTTCGAAATTGAGAGTGGCACGGAGACGAATGAAACGGTCTATGCTGGGAGTGACGTTGTGGGACCAAATAAGAAACGAAGATCTGCGAAGAAGGACAAGTATTGCTGATGTTGTGGAACACATAGCGAAACTAAATTGGAATTGGGCAGGCCATGTAGCGAGAATGCATGACTTACGATGGATGAGCAAAATTACACATTGGAGGCCAAGAGTAGTCAAACGTAGTAGAGGAAGACCACCTACACGTTGGGCTGATGACATCAGGCGTATCACCAAAAATTGGCAACAAAGAGCACAAAATCACAAAGAATGGAGGAGTTTAAGGGAGCCCTATGTCCAGCAGTAGACGTGATGAATGAAGGCTGGATTATGATGATGAGTGTTATTTGCTTCTTCGATATGATGGCCATTAAATTTTGCATCGAAAAATTCAACCCATATATTCAAGACTGAGGCCGTATCATTTAGACTGAGCCCTTATCTTAAAATAGGATGTTTTAAAAATTTCGTAAAAATGAAAAAGATTTTATGCAGTAAAGATCTGACATTGCCTACAGAATAAGTCTAATTAAATGCTATGTACACAGTGTACTCCACTATGGAGCTGAATCATGGACATTAAACCGAAATACAATAAATCGACTTAACAGTTTGAAATGTAAACATTTAGAAGATTTGTAAGGATTCCATGGGTAGATAGAGTCCCGAATACAAAAGTGTTAAGGAGAATAGGTTTTCTAGTTGAAGAACCTGAGAGAGTGGTTTGGTTGCAGCTTAAGGCAATTGTTCAGAACAGCTGACTCGAAGGTCAGAATAGCCATGATGATTGCCAACATATAATATATATATATATATATATATATATATATATATCTATATATATATATATATATATATATATATATATGTATATATATATTCCGAAAAATAAAGATTTTTTTTTCTTTTTTTTTCTTATTGAAAAACTTAACAGTACCTACATCGAAACCCGGGTCAGTTCGGCGTAAACAAGAGATGGCGTCTAAACTCTAGTCACGTTTTAAAATACTAAAATATTAATAATAATATACAAAAGTTGCTTTTAAATAGGAAATCTATGACACATAATTTCTGCTGGCGCTACAGGTTGGTGTAAGAGGTTGGCGTTGAATGTTTAGTAACGTTTTGTTTATTTAACAATTAATGGAATCAAATAGTGTTTTGCTTTTTACGATATATTCGCAAGCTTATATTGTAATAATTAAATGTAATACTGTATTCAAAATAACAACCCGTGTGGGATACTCCACACTATAAAAGTTATTGCGCTATTCTTATTGGTATTTATACCAGTATTCTCTATAAAAACTTTAACGATAAATGATTAAGACTAACTGTTTTTATACCTCATAGTTAAATCGTATCTTCAACAGCTGCACCAGTTACAAGAACAAAACGACTTTGTTTTAATGAATGAAGTGAAATGCTTGTAATAAAATACCATAATTGCGCAATAATATCGAGGTATTTACTTACCTCGACAGAAAATAGCGTATTTAACGTACCAGTGTGTACTGAATTTGATTTTCTAAAATGCTAAACGAGTATTTATTTATGTTGTAATGTTGATAGAAATGAGAAAGTTAGTAGGAATATTTGAGTTGGTTAAATTGTTTAACGATTTATGCTAGCGGTTTGAAAATTAAATATTCGTATGGTGATTTATAGGGTACTAAAATACTGGTATAAAACACAGTTTTATACTTAGTTCAATCTTCTTCGTTTTTTTTATAGTTCGATAAAACAAGACAGGTGTTCCAATTAAAAAAAAAAAGTTAACTAAGTAGACATGAATGAGGAGGAGTACACGAATGAATAAAATAGAAAAAGTGTTGAATATTGTGTGTGTGTGTGTTTCTGTGTGTAATTTGAATTTGTATATGTATGTGTATATGTGTGTGTATGCTGCTCAACTCGATCTGGATAAGAATATATTAGTCCAGGAAACGACGTTTAAGATAGGACAAAGTCTCTCAAAATTTTCGGAAAAGACCGAATTGTATAAAAGTTTTTGATTAAGTTTTACTTACTCCCTACTTTAAAATTTATACTTTACCGAGGAGCACTTTTCATTTTTTAAGAGTGAAAACTACCTCTTAATGCCAAAATCTAAAAAATTAATTTAAAAAAAATTAAATAATGATTGTCTGATTTTCTAATTGTAATTGTTGCTATTTCAATAATTTTAAATTTTTTAATGGTGTAAACACCTACTCCTTAATATATTATACTTTATATATATATATATATATATATATATATATATATATATATATATATATATATATATATATATATATCGACGGTGAGCAGGCAATATGTCCTATCTACAAAAAGTGTGTTTTACAGGAGGAAGAAAAAATCATTTTATTTTAAAAATATTGATATATAATATAGGGACGAATAAAAAAAATACGTAATTACTTAAATTTTATTACGTAAAAGTGAATGTTAACAAAAATTGATTTACTTGCATTATACATTTAGTGAGTCAGTTAGGACAATTTGAAATAAAATATTTTGTTACATAGGACTCTATGCATTATGATTATATAATACAAATTAAATTAAAAAGAACCTTTTTATAACAGAAACTTAAATAATAAAAAGTTTTTAATGATTCTAAACAATATGTGGCACATTGTCATACAAAAAGTGACAGTCCGATGGAATGACACTTTTTAGTTCTTGTAGGTGTTGCCACTTTACCTTGAAAATTTTACATCGTTCGGTAAATAATGCAGGATATTTGGATATTGTGGGAATGTTTTTTAGTCTTATAGGAAGATCAGTCCAATTTGATGCCGTATGATGAAGTTTTACTTTAATATGTCTTAACGTATTGTAGAAAATAGATCTTATATCCATAACAGTTGGATCGTTTACTATTCGTCCTGGACGAATAGAAGAATATCTTCAAGTTTTGCTATATTCCTTAAAAAAACGGAAATCACAATGAATAGCCTCATATGGGTTTGGAAGCTTTCTAGCTTCTTTTGTGATATATATGTAATAACTTGGAACTTTAATTTCTCTAATCTTTAATTTTCTCTCAATGCATGCATGAACAGAATCCACCTCCATCTTTGTATGCCCAACTTCTAAAAATTTCTGATGTATTGTTATGTTATGTAACATACTGAAATTTAAAAGGGCATTGGCCATAACTGCATTCCGATTCTGAGCAGTGCATCCATCCAAAAAAATTGTTATAGGTTTTTTATTCTCTGTTACACAATATCTTGAAAGAAAATCTAGTAAACAAGAAGTAAATGTTGATGCAACAAGCTGATTATTCTGATCTTCAGAAAACTAATAGCAACTGGCATGTTTTGTAGCCAAATTGTATACTGTCAAGTTGTGGCAGGCAAGCTTGGTCTTGTAATAAAACGCGTTTGCGTGTGTAAATGGAGCTAATTTTACGGCCTGAACATCTAATTGTATTGTGAACTGATTTCCTAACTAAGCTTCAAGTTTGTCTTTTTCCATTTCATCTCTCGAGTCCTGTTTACGTTTTTGATGAGCATGCCATGCCTCTTCTGTTATGTTTCCAGTTCGGTAGCTACAACACGTGTTACACTGGTCCTTTTTATTGGGAAAAACTGAAATATTTTGTTGACTAATTATTTCTGAAAAATTCTTTCTGTCAATAGACGGGACGCTTTCAGCTTCGCATTTACTAAGATACAATTTAAAAACATCAGAAATTGTATGAAATATGGGTTCCAATTAAAGTTTAGATGAATGTTTTCGATCGTAGTGTGACGACATTTTAGGCAGTTCATTTAAAAATTTTTGGAGGAACTTGATTCTCCTTGCTAGTTCTGGTCAGTCACTTACTTGTTTATTGCGCTGATCTGCGAGACGATGGATGTTATATGAACTTTGTTGATACCATCTCTGAACCATTTTGTAATTGATACCAAGCGTATTCAAAAACATTTGTTGACAAACTTGCTTTACTCCTTGTCCATTATTTAATCTATACTGAAACGTAAAATTGCGTCTAGAATCATTTCGATCTACAGTGTTTCTCTTTTTCTCAATTTTTATCACATGAGCAGTCACAAATGACTGTTTTTGTCCACTGAGCCAGAAAATAATACCTCAGTGGAAGGTGTGTTCATTGACTTATTGCAGGTTTCCATCGAATTTTGTATTTTACACATATTCACTAACTTCTTTCCTCGGTTCATGATTCCTCTGATCACTTTGTAATATAAATAATAGCAGTCACCCCTAATTTATGTATAAAAAGGATTTCAATTTATAATATGCACAAAATCAAATTGTCCTAACTCCATTTGACACGTTTAACAGACTCCTACTAGAACAATTAATTTTCTGACAAATTGTCCTATCTACATAAGTATTAAATTCAACGTTATTTTTAATTATAATAAGATTTTTATCCAATTCCATATAAATAATACAATGCTCACAGAACTTAAGAATCAATATTCCTTAATGGGGTGATAAATAGTCACATTTAAAATTGTTTTGACCAAAAATATAAAAATCGACAAAATGCGAGATAGGACATTTTGCCTGCTCACCATCGATATCGAATTTATCATATACCAATTTCTTCATTATTTTATTGAAGTCAGTTGTTGATTTTAGTGTAAATTGTTTAAAAAAATACTCCAAAATGAAGAAAAAGGTAATTAATACAAATTAGTTACTTTTTAACAAATAATTAAATTCTTTTGTAGGTGTTACTCATGGGCAAAAGTGGGTCTGGGAAAACTAGTATGAGATCTATAATTTTTGCAAATTATATTGCCCGAGATACAAGGAGATTGGGAGCTACAAGTATGTCTATTAATACTACTAATTAGTCCAGTGGAAACTAATAAGGTTGTTTTTGTAGTTGATGTGAACATTCTCATGTGAGATTCCTTGGAAACTTGGTCCTTAACCTTTGGGACTGTGGAGGTCAAGAAGCCTTTATGGAAAATTACTTTGCTTCTCAGAGAGATAACATATTTCGAAATGTAGAAGTTCTTATTTATGTATTTGATGTAGAAAGTAGAGAACTTGAAAGGGATATGCATTATTATCAGTCATGTTTAGAGACTTGAGAGATTATAAAGTAGCAAACAGTGAGTAGTCTAAATTTCTGGTTTGACTGTGAGTGAGATATTATTGTTACGTTAAATAATTTAAATCATCAGTTTTATTATTAGAATATGGATGTGTCTGTGGGGTTTAATTAACGTTGGTTCTAGAAAACGCAAAGTAATATATCAACACGCGACGAAGCCAGGTTTAGAAGGTAGGAATTATTTTTATCATAGCGATAAGCGATTATCAGTGTTTTCTTTTTTTTAAGGTATGCAGATGTAGATCCCCATATGAAAAAAATTAAACGTTCTTGTAAGCACAACAGCAAAAAGTTAAATTGTTCTTCAGTTTCCTTAAAAGAGATTAAGCTACAGAGAGAAAAATTGTATGGTTATACCAGTAAAGTAGACCAAGACCAGAAGTTTGTGCCATTTTATGTCAGTATTGCCCCCCTCAAAGGCGACGTGGGAGGGTTAATACCCAAGAAAGCAATGCTAAACCTAAAAGCTTTCATATTTTTTATTACTTCCGTACAAAAAATAAGACCGTTCCGGTATGTAAAAAAATTCTTATGCTGCTTTCAATATTTCTGCTGGTCGAATACGCACAGTTGCAAAATTCCTAGAATCAGGACAAATACCTAAAGAAAAGCGCGGTGGGGATAGAGTGTCACGCAAAAGCGCTCAGAAAAGAGCCAAAGTTAAAGAATTCATAGCTTCATTACCGGCATCCGAAACTCATTCACTCAAGATTTCGGGCGTTTCACATATAAGAAATTAAGAGTAATCTAACGATAGTTTGCGTTGTAGCTTTCCGCAAAGGATGAATCAAAGTAAATTTCGAAAACCAGTCGTTAACAACAAGAAGAAAGGTGTATCCTCTTTTTGAGCGAGAAAGCGGACCAATAAGATCTGCGGCAATTATTTGCCAAGGGAACCTAGCAAATATTTCTCGTCCCATTAAACCCATGGCACAGGAGATGGGCACAGGTAGGAGGATCGTGACAAGAAGTGATAATATCATTTCTTTGAATAATAGAAATAGATTTCTCAGAATCAGACTCGGGAATAGGGAGACGATCTATTCTACCTAACAAATGAATAAGTCGTGATTTGACTTGGCGAAAACAAGAATCTGTTGAAGAACCTTCAAACTTATCAACTAACTTTGAAATCTTATCGATATAATTTTTAATAGCAGTCTTTTCGTTATCATAATCTAAGTTATCTAAAGATAATTGATTGCTGTTATCCCTAACTAACAATCTCTTGGGGATTTATCTCCTTTCTTTTATTTCTCTACTCGTACCAGTTCCTCTAATTTTTAACTCATAATTAATTTCCTCTGAATTAAGAAAATTGACTTCAAAATTATTCATTTTTTTAATTTGAGCTTACAGGTAATAATAATAACAAAAAAAAAATAAAAACAGCACAAATACACGAAAGAAAGATTAGGTTTAATTCCAAAATATATAAATAAATCCGGAGAAACTTTTATAGTGTGTTAACCAGACGGAACGCAAGAAGAAAATGAAGGATTAACTGAGATAGAGATAAAGCAAATATAAGAAGAAATAAATATAAATAAAACAACGGAAGCTGATGAGGGTCCTCGTAGCTTGGCGTTATATAAATGTATAGAGAAAGCTAAGAAAATGATTAGGTAAAGAAGCCGGGACATAAAAATGTGAAAAACACGCAAAGGTAACGGACAAAGAAAAAAAAAACAAAAGAATATATGCCCCACGTTTTGGGCGTCATAAAAATATGTGTAACCTCAGAAAAATTTTTTGGATGGTGCTAGAAAGGTCACCAATGGAGACACTGCGGACGGCAGCCAGATGGTTGGTGGAAAGCGAGTCGTGGGTTCGAAACTAGCTTTTGGAACCGAGAATGGGTCCAACGTATGAAATAAGTAAAGATAGGATAAGAGATATTAGAAAATATACAGAAATAAACAAAAAGATAGATGGGTAAAATTACCAAAGATACGATAAGATAGAAACAGGGCGCCACTCAATTTTTTGGGGTTAAGGAGAAAATTAAGAAACCTTAAGAAAAGAAAAGAGATAAGGAAAGATATTTAGGTTCAGAAATCAAACCCAAGGAAAGATACCAACAGTTAGTTATCAAATAAATTTGGTCAACACATGATATAAACAAATAATAAATCTATTAGGTATTACACTTACTTACCTATGAAACTTAATCAGCCTGATCTTTCTACTGGTCAAAGGCATAATAATAATTAAACGTAAAAAGCAAATATTTAGAGTTACTATTTTCTCAGGGAACTTGTTAAAAGCTGACAAATAAAATACATACATAAAACAATAACAATATATTCAACAACAAAATTATGACGCTGTTGAATGCAACACAAGTAATAAAAGTACACCAACAACTATAAAATGGTGGTATACATATAAAAATAAGCAGTAATATAATTAGAAAATACCTTTACAAAGATGTATAATACAATCATGTACAAATAAAGCTTTGGCGTATTTCGAGATATTACAGCAAAAAAAATGTAGATTAACTATCTCGCACTATTATTTAATAAGAAACTGAGACTTAAATGTTCATAATTATTACTTATTGAAATTTCTTGAATCTATTGAAATGTTCTTTACATTGAATGCAAAAATCAGCAATCTACAGGTGAAGACATGGAGGAACTTTAGATACGCCCAGATAACGGCAGATGATATGATACCATACTATATTACTCGCCCAGATATTTTGAAGATAATGATTACTTACAGTAATTCCTGACGACTGCTGCCTAATTCACTGAAGTTAAATACTATACTTAATACTTTACTTGTATCAAACACTGAATTTAATTACCACAAAAGGTACTTTAGAACTATATATAATCTAATATAGTATCAAATCGAAAAGACTCAAATAAACAAGTGTATACACACTTAGAAAATAATTCACAGACGGTAAGATAACAGATATACAGTAAGATCGGATTAAGTATTTTTAACAATATCTTGGCAGAATAATTACTATTTAAATCGGAATAAGCCACAAGTAAAGGTTAAAGTACGTTTATTGACGTTTCAATTTCCACTTCGGAAATCGTTATCAAAATATAAACATTAGTAAATTAAACAAATTTTGTTTTCTTGTTACTTGGTGAAAAAATTCTTCCAATTATTTAATTTTATCTGTTACAATTATAATTCCCCATTATTCTGTTACAATTATTAAAAAAACACAAAAATGTGTTCTACATATTTTTGATATATCTTAACTCAAATAAAACGTGACTTTTGTCTCGTTTAGACTTCTGCTAATAACATGTTGCTTCTTTTGGTATCCAAACACACTTCGATAATCTTTTACCGCCAATTCACCTCTTTTCAATATAAAAAGTTATCATTTTTACGACCACATCTAGTCATTTTGCTCATACCAACCG
The DNA here is from genome assembly GCA_918026665.1 of Diabrotica balteata. Classification (NCBI taxonomy): domain Eukaryota; kingdom Metazoa; phylum Arthropoda; class Insecta; order Coleoptera; family Chrysomelidae; genus Diabrotica; species Diabrotica balteata. The sequence goes on from OU898277.1 coordinate 71,095,580, forward strand.
CTTCGCTAATTCGTTACAAAAAACAAGTTTTTTATCTACGTAGAATTGAGTCAGCAATATTTATTCGTTCCCGGAACTTGTAAAAGGGCCATAAATCTTTTAGTTTTATTGTTTTAATCATTATGCAATTTCTTTGTAAATGTATAAAAAAGTGGCTTTTTAGAACCCACCTTTTCGAACGTTAAAATTCGTTATACTTGGTAAAAGTTGGCGGGTATTTTTCCCTATAAAATGTTGAATCGAAGCGACATTTAGAGGCTTCGTTACCAATGCTTCTGTCGAACAGTAGCTACACACCAAACTCCTCTCTCAGACTTTGTACTGCTATGATATTTTGTTTGTATTGTATTATGAGCAATGAGTATTTTCATATAACATATATAGGCTTTTTGTCGCGGTTCTCAAAGAATTAATTTGTAAGCACTTTTAAAATTATCTTTATTATAATTATTATAAAACTCACATATATATCTAATTTAGACAATATTTAAATATAAATTTAAAACAACATATCTTTAAAATGAAATTCTTAGTAAAAAGAAATTAACTATATTTAACTATAATTAAATTTTAGTAAAAAGGTTTTAAAAATAAAGGTTTTAATCGCCACTCAATGTCTATGTTATTAGACTCTGGTTATCCTTCTTTTTATGAAATCGCTTTCCCAAAATAGACACAATGTTTCAATTAGCAGCTTCCACCATTTCAAATTATTTTCTTCTTATTAAAATTTATAAATAAGTAAAAAAAATCTTTCTTCTTTACTTGATTGACTTTTAACTAATAATAATTTATTTATTACTTGCTTTCTTTATATATAACTTGCTATACTTTATTATTGCTTGCTTTCTTTTCTATGAAAATTTAACAAAAACTTTACTTTTTCCAAAAATGAATTGTTACAGTTTGACTTCTCAATACTTAATCTTCTTTCTAATAATCTTTTTTTTTCTTCCAATCTCCAATCTCTTAACCTCCTTCTCCTCTTACGCTCGAAGTGACAGCGTATTTATTTATATTTCAATGTTCACGAATATTCTCGAAAGAAAAAAGTTAAATTCTTCTATTTTGTAGATAGTTTAATGTTCGCAAAAATTCTCACATAAAAAGAGGTTGGATTCTTTCTATTGACGTCTTATTTTAAACTACTAGATAGTTCTTTACTTTTCTATTGAGAATTTTATGGAAATTTAGGCTTTTCAGATCAGAATGTAAACTTATATATAAATTAAACATCGTAAATTAATAAATAACACTATTTTAATCCATAATTATTATTTCAAATGTCCACTTTTTGTTCAATTTTACCTGGATCCACTGTCCCATATCACTTTCATTCACAAAATGTCCCAATATAACAAATTTACTCATTTTAATCTATTTATAATATCATAACTATCAAAATAACCAAATACATTGCAAAATAAAAACTTTTAATACAAACTATCATTCTAATTTCTTAAGAATGCCCTCATATAAATACTTTTTATAATATTCTCTAGTATATAACTTATAAATTACTTCTTTATTCGTCATTTAAGTTCATTCTAGGTTTCTAAAAATTTTGATTGCCTTCCTTTCTCCGATATTTAATATTATCTCAGTACTCATTATTTTGAAAAAAACCCTCTTTATAACTAAAGTGCAACATAAAATAAAGTGCCCTTAAATTTCAACAATCATTATTATCACGAGTTCGACGCAAAAAATTGTTTTGACGAAGGATTATTTGATCCAAGTCTACATACTAAGCCAGTTTCATCGTCTGGCCCGCTTCTTGTGTTGTAGAAAGGAGACAATTCACAATAACTCTGTTTCATTTTGTTACATTTTTTTATTATTTTAATTTTAATTCACGTGTATATTATCATATTCTTTTCTTCGGTTCTTTGGTTTACCAGGATGTTTTTCTCCTAATAGAAGTGAGAGTAATATTTTCAAGAGATGCTACAGATCTCTTTAAAATATTCGTTCTATCTGTTCATTACTTCGTTTTCTTCTCTGGAAAGTTTGCCAGTTTTATTCCTTATGTTTTTTATATCTTGCATTTTTTTTGTTCGTATTGATTTTAAAACTCCATAAAACAGTCTCTGATTCTCTTTACTGTTTGTTTCCATATTTTCTCTAAAATTTGGCCATTTTTACTAATCCTTAACTAATCTTCTATATTTTTTATATTCTTCATAGCTTTTTTGTGTTTTATTTTGTATGTTAGTAGGTATACTTTCAGTATATTGTATAAGTATAGGTATACTTAGTATAAGTATATTTCCAAACAATTTTCTTTCTTTTAACTTGTTGTTTTATTTCTTTATTCCACCGTTCAGTTTGCTTTCTTTTATTGATCTTCTTACTCGTTCCACATCCTTTTGTTGCTGTATTTATTACAACCTCTTTGAAGTTGCTCTACGTTTCCACCCTCTGCCTTTTCTTTATTGTGATTAAATTCATAAATATTTAAAATTAATAAAACTATTGATTAACGATTGAATTGATAGAGACTATTTTTACATACTTTATTACAGAGGTAATTATTATATTAGCCAAATTAAGTCACAATTCTACTACCACTTCAAATAGAAATACAAAAGAGTTAATGATATAGCCAATTACCTGATTGTTTTTGATGACATCTAACAACGCATAAAAACTATCATTAGTGGTCTTCATACTATAGTTTTCTTGTTACTATAAAGATCAGAACGTACATCTTTTTATTGGAATCTTCGATTGATCGGCGACAATTAACATCAATATTAAACAACCATGACTTTATTATTAAAGCTCCAGAAATTCAAAGTGACCAAACAACTCGTTATCAATACCAGTCAAGCATGACTTACGAGGATAAAGATGTATTACAAAACAAAATGCAGAAAATCACGTTGACCACAGGAGGCAGGAAAGTGTGTAATTTTCTATAACAAACAAAAATAAATAACTGATCGAAATACTATAGTACAGGGGCTTCGGACAATCAATTGTTCTTTTAAAATATATCACTATAACAATATAAAAAGAAATTACTGTTCAATAAAGCATTAAAATTATTTTATTAAGATTTAATAAACAAAACAATTAGTTTTAATATAATAAAATAAATGTAAAATAAATAATATAGTAAATATAAATAATTAATAATAGTGCAAATAAGATAATTTAGCGCCAATGGAATAATTTACCGCTAGTTTCAATTTGTGTGGAAAAAGAAATGATTATTACATATTGACATAAATATCTGTAACACTGCGTAATACTGAGTCCTTGCCAGAAGTATTTCCCCATTGGCCAATGGCTGCGAAAAGATGAGATGAAGCGTGGAAATGACTCTTTTATGTTGAGATTGGGAAATTGTTCCCAAATGCTGATAAATCAAAAAAATGATGTAAGGCAGATCGTTTTCATACTAATCAATCTAAGATTTAGAAATTTCATTATAAGCGTTAAGACTTACCCTAGAGTAGATCTCCCATTAGACTATAACCTCTTTGTCTCAAAAATGAAACTGTGATTAAAAAACATAATAAAATCCAAAAGTTTTATGGTAAATACTCAGCTGCTTAAGAACAAAATACGTGCTTCAACTTATATAAATCAAGAAATGAAAATATTATCATTAGAAATGAAAAACACTTAGAATGTAAACATTATATGGAACCAAATAAAAGATTCTGTTGTAGAGACACAGAATAAAACTCTACAAAAGAAATAAGAAATCCGAAAACCTTGATGTCTTAAGAAATACTGGAACTGTATAAAAAGGTATAGAACTTTGTTCTATAACTCTTTTCTACGCAGTTTTTGGTGCATACAATGTTACGTTTATTAGAAAGAAAAAGATATAAAGGCCAAAATTATTGACAGGTTTGTCGAGCTTATTGGTGCTTGCAATTAAAGCAAAAAACTCCGTAGATGTCGAAGATTTCTTATATTTAGATTGCAGATCCTTACATTCCACATTGTTACCATCTGAATCACTTCCAGACTGCGAATATAAATCATTTTTATCGCTTTCTAAAAATGTATTTTTCAACTCTCAGAAAGACCTGTAAGCTCCTTATACATTACAAACCACGCAAAAATAAAAATGTATTTCACATTTTTTCCAAGAAACACAAACGCTAATTTTCACTAATATCAGTATCAACAATTATAATAAACTCGTGAAACAGAAACATATAATAATTATCAGTAACTCAAGTGCCATACTGCTAATGATGAGTATTTATATTTGATCACGTGATCTCCACGGGAGATTTCAATGCAAAGATTGGGAAGGAAGCAGCGTACAAACCAACAATAGGTAACCATAGTCTTCACGATGTTAGCAACGATAATGGAACAAGGCTAATAGACTTTGCAGCATCCCACAATCTACTAATAAAATCGACAATGTTTGAACACAAGAATATACACAAACAAACATGGGTCTCCAACGACGGCGTCACAAGAAATCAGATCGATCATGTTCTAGTAGATGCCAGGAGGGGTAGTAACTGTCTAGACGTAAGAAGCCTAAGAGGAGCTGATGGAGACACGGATCATTTTCTTGTAAAAGCGAAGATAAGGACAAGAATAGCGTCCAAAAAAACACACAAGAATACACCAACACAATTATGGAATACCGAAGTTCTACGGAATAAGGAGACAGAACAGAAATTTCAAAAGGCTATAAAAATCGCTCTAGCACAGACAGAAGACTATAACAACATAGACTCAGCTTGGAAAAATATCAAAGTAGCTCTGACAAGCGTATCAGATGAAATACTAGGACACAAAAAGAAAACAACAAAAAAATGGTTCGATGATGATTGCCTGAACTCCATATTAGCAAGAAATATGGCTAGAAGGAACATGCTACAAAACCCCTCGCACAACAATAATGAAATGTATAGACAAAGAAGAACGGAGACAAGAAAACTAATGAAAAGGAAGAAGAGAGAGTATCAGGAACAAATAATCAGAGATATAGAAAAAAAAAGAAAGAACAAACAAGCGAGGCAGTTCTTTAAAGGAGTTTCAGATATCAAGACCGGGTACCAAGCAAGAACAGGAAACTTTCTTCAAAACGACAGTGGACAACTTATCACTGATGACAAGGAAATCTTAAAAACCTGGAAGGAATACTTCTATCAGCTATTGAATGACCAATCTAGCAGAAGTACATCAAACATAGAGGTACATACAGCTGAAATAGAAGACCAATACCCGACATACGAAGAAGTAATACAGGCAATTAAAAAACTCAAAAATAATAAGACACCAGGTAGCGATGGTATACCCGCAGAGTGCTTAAAACATGGAGGAGAAGCGTTGTACAGTTCGATATACAAGCTAATTCAAGACATTTGGCAAGAAGAAACAATGCCAGATAAATGGAAAGAAGGGGTTATTATACCAATACACAAAAAAGGAAACAAAAAGCAATGTATTAACTACAGGGGAATAACACTCCTAAACACCACCTACAAAATCCTTGCAAACATCCTGCTAGAAAGAACCAAAACATACACAGAAGAAATCGTTGGAGATTATCAATGCGGATTTAGACCGGGCCGCTCTACAATTGACCAGATATTTACAATAAAACAGATAATGGAAAAATGCTGGGAGTTTGATCGTGAGCTTCATCAGATGTTCATAGATTTTAAACAAGCATTTGATAGAGTATGTAGGGACAGACTGTGAACAGCGATGCAGGAACTTGGCTTTCCAAAAAAACTAGTCCGGTTGATACGAATGTGTATGGAACGGTTACGATGTAAGGTGAGAGTTGGACAACAATACTCGGAGACATTTGAAATAAACAATGGACTAAAACAGGGAGATGCACTTTCACCACAACTCTTCAACTTAGCTCTGGAGCACATAATCAGAAGTGCAAGAATCGAAAAACCGAATACAGTATTTCATCGAGAAGGACCAAACTTACTACTGGCATTTGCAGACGATATAGATCTAATAGGAAACACGCGATTAAAGATGAAGGAGACTTTCGTAAGGTTTGAGAAGGAAGCAGGGAAGATGGGGCTCCAAATCAACGAAAATAAGACGAAATATATGTATATGAGCCGCAATAACCAAAGCAGAGACAGAATCGGTCAGAACATTACCATCGATGACTTTAAATTTGAGCGCGTTAGAGAATTCAAGTATCTTGGATCAACAATAACTGAAGACAATAACGGATCACAAGAAATAAACAACAGGATTCAGGCCGGCAACAGATGTATTTTTGCCCTCCAAAACCTTATAAAATCAAAACAACTAACACGAGGTACGAAGATACAGGTCTATAAAACAATCATACGACCCGTTGTGATGTATGGAAGCGAAACGTGGACGATGACAAAGGCAAATGAAGAGAGACTACGTGTTTGGGAAAGAAAAATCCTAAGGAAGATCTTTGTTCCGGTGATTGATGAAGCATCAGGACAATATAGGATAAGAACTAATAAAGAGCTTGAAGTACTTTACCCAGACACCAACATCATAAAAGAAATAAAGTCCAGAAGACTCCAATGGGCAGGACACCTCAGAAGACATTCTGATGAACGAACAGTAAGACTGGTGTGGGAGGAAGTCCCAACTGGAAGGAGACCACGCGGACGCCCTCGTCTTCGGTGGCGAGATAATATAGCAGGAGACCTAAGCACTATGGGCGTGGAGAATTGGATGGAGGTTGCTCAAGATAGAAAACAGTGGAGGCATGTTGTCGAGTCGGCTAAAACCCACGAAGGGTTGTAACGCCACGGAGTAAGTAAGTAAGATCTCCATCGGAATTAGCCAATACCGTTTCGAGATTTTACCCTATTTAGTCTATTACACCAGTGCTAGTAAAGATGCGCCTCATGTGCACATTAGCAAAAAATAAAATGCACCCTAGTCCATATATGACCATATATTGAGCATATAAAACAATACCACCTCTTTAGTGTTGTGGTTCCTTTCTAAAGTACATAATCAATAGCCTATTAGGAGAATAAAAATAGAGTGTTTTGAATATTCATTTAAAGAAAGTGTTACCACTACAAATAAAATTATAACTCTTATAACGTTACAGAAACATTCCAAACAAACTGAAATTGGCAACACCCGCTATGATATTCGAAAATGAATGATGAGCAGTGAAAGAGAAAAAGAAGAAAGATGAGCATTGAATGCATGTGGTGAAATTGAGAATGTAGATAGATGTAGATACGTAAGGAGAGTAACAGAAAAGGCTTAAATAAAGAATAAGTATATTAGAGAATGCTCATAACTTACAAGAATTGATGTCAAAATGAAACAGCGTTACCTAATTACCCAATCCATGAACCGCTGATCTGCTAGTTTTTGGAAGGACAAAAAGAGGAAAATAAAAAAAACCTAAGGGAGACGCTTATGTATGCCATTCCGATAAAGGGAGTTAAAATCTTTTATCTATAATTCTAAGCCATAATAATTATGTCTATTATTTGAGATTGTTTAAAAATCTATTAGGAGTTAGAGTATTAAGTAGTAGAATACTATTTTAGAAACAAACTTACTGTAAGGTGACCGTTTTCTCTGAGTTTGTGAGTGGTTTAAATCTTTAAATCATCTACCAAAGTCTTTTTTAACCAGAAATGCTGCTTTTTATCACTGCTCTCTTAATAGCAAAGCGTAGGAGGTAGATTTTTACAAATTTCGGAAAAGTTCGCCTAATATATCTGAATCCCATTGTTAATAACTAGCAAAGCTTACTTTATAAAAAATTTGATTTCACGTACTTACAAAATAAGTAAGCTATTTTTCAAAAAATAATGATTGTTAAATATTGTTATTGAGAATATCTGCCAAAATATTTCATTTTGCAGTATATTAAGCACAAACTTCGAATGAATTTGAATCGCTTCATAATATGAAATTTTGACGGTTCAAACAAATCTTATAGTGTACATCTTCTTCCTCTTCTAATGACCCTATAATCCTTTGTGGGTCTTAGCCTGCTTAAAAACGTTCTTACATTCTGCCCTGTCGGATACTGTACTTCGCCACTGCCTTATGTTCATGGTTTAAATATCTTCCTCTACATCGTGTTACATGACACTCTTGTCTAATTTGCTTAAAAAACATTCGAAAGTGGACTCAGATATCAAATGAAGTACAATGATTCTGTGTGACAGATAATCGAGAAGCTTTCGCAATAGTGGTAGCCAACGTCGTTCAATTCTGATATAGCATGTGAAGAAGAAGAATCAAATATTGTTAAATATAATTATAGTTTATTCAACAAACTAGTAACAGTCATATTAAAAAACTTGTAAGTAAATGATTAGACCTAATATTTTAGGTCACTTTTAACGGCATACATCCTGCAGCTATCGCTTTGGCTAGTAAGCTTCCTTACTACGTACATAAGAACAATTAGTTTTGTTTTGTTTTGTTCAAAGCAACTCCAATAAGTTGGAAGAAGCAATTAAGTAAAAGTTTACTGTTAATGATATGGAAAGTGCAGATATGGTTATTATTTGATCTATTTGCAATGAAAATGAAATGGTTAAGTCAAGACATATGTTTACTGTGCCGTGTTGTTATTTTTAGATAAGTAGATCATATTTCTTTTGTTTTTCTCTTTTCTTATATTGTTGTACTTAAGTGAATGTGGTTAACGGTAGAATATTAATATTGATTTGTACATGCGATACTAAAAAGTAAAAGCTATTTGTAGTTCCATAAAGCAATTTCAATTGATGATATGTACCCGAATGAATTTAGATTTATTCCAGTCACTCGGGCTAATTTCGTTGGATCCCATTCACTTAAAATTTGGTGAGTTGATGGTAAAGTACCCTAATAACAAAATTTATATAACGCCAATGTGTGCTTCTGCCCCAGGGATGGTTGCCACCCCTTGTTGGGGACGGAATTTCATTTGCACAAAATAATTATGAGAATCGATAGGGGATTAAATTTTAAGCAACTTTTGTTCTATAGAGCTTTTCAGAAAGTCAATACTGTTTAAGCTATTTATTATGGTTGAAAACAGCTAATTTTGATTGAAAAAAGTCACGTATTTTAACGGTTTTTCATGAATAACTCAAGAAATATGTCTTTGATCGAAAAAGTATGCAAAATAAAAATGAAGCTTACAAAATTAGAATGAGATTTATTTTTACAACATATTCTAGATGCAATACAAAGTGAGATGCGATCGGGAAAGGAGACATTTTTTTATTATATATATTTGGATTAATGTTATCGTCATCTTTGACTCTACAACCCTGGATAAGTCTTGGCCTGTTTAAGAATTAGTCTCCGTTCTCTCCTATCTTTCGCCCTGGATTTCCAATTTCTGACCCCTAGATTCCTCAAGTCATCTTCGACTTGAGTTTTAAATCTAGATCCTGACCTGCCTCTCTTCCTGGTTCCTACTGGCTCTTTATATAATATATGTCTTTGGGGGTCTCCAGTGTTCATTCTTTCAAGGTGTCCTAGCCACCTTAGTTTATTAATTTTAATACACCGGACGATGTTGCATTTTTCATAGCATTGAAACAACTCAAAATTGTAGCGTCTGCGCCATATCCCGGTTTCGTGTACTCCTCCGTATATGTGCCTAAGTATTCTTCTTTCAAAGCGACCTAACAGTTCTTCGTCGCTTTTTACCGTAGTCCATGTCTCTGACGCGTATGTGAGGACAGGTTTAATAAGAGTTTCATATATTAGCATCTTGGTTTTTCTGAGTAAGTTATAGCTCGTAAAAGATGGGTCCTCAAATATTTTAAGGAAAAAAGGGCAGTATAATTAACCAAATATCTACCAAAACCAAAATTAATCGTTTTCCTTCTATTTTACATTTTATTTTAGTGTGTTTCATTAGATCCAGGAGTTTTATTGGTTTAAAATGCATCATTAAAAAAAAACACTTATAATAGGGCAAACCGTGCGTCGACCTGTGCATGCACAACCCGTTAGCGCTTTTGTTACCATACTTTTAGTCGAAGTTGTAAACCAGTGAATATAGTGCGGATTTGTGGTTTTACATTTGGTGAGTATTTTTTCGTTGTCGTACACTTTTTTTAATATATTATGGTACAAACATTTATAGGTAATGGATTTTGGGAACAGCTATGACCTTGAAAATGCCACAAAGAATATAACTAAATATCTCTTTTCTTACTCATACTCTTTAAAGTATTTTACAATATTTTAGAATCGAAGATATGTAATTATATTATTAATGTATTGGATTTTGACAAGAGCTATGCATTATGCCTATTTAGTACACAAGTTTATGTGAAATGTTCAAGGTCATAGCTGTTCCCAAAATCCATTACCTCTAAGTTATTTTCTGTGATGATGAAATTAAAGTAAATTAATAGCTCTTTAATCTGATGTAAACGAATTTACAGTTTATGAATTCGTAAACACGTGTTAGCCATTTTAGTTGAAAAACCGTCATCGGGGTTGGTTGGCATGTTATGAATGGAGCAGGTTGTCACGTTATGCCAACCTACCTCGTATATCACTACGAAATCAATTGTTTTTAATAAAAGTATTATCTAATTATATTATCTAATTATTTGCAGACGTAACCATGCAAACCTATAAAAGAAAAACGGAGCTAGAAGAAACACCTGCTGACGTTATGGAACGAGCTGTACTTGTTCATATTATCGATAAGTTGAGTTTGAAGGTTGTTTCGCAGGACTAGCCAAGCTGGAGCTTCAAGTTTTATTGAACACAATGTGTCACAATTTTTAAAAAATCTTAAAACAGTTTTAGAAAACATGACGCACTTCCATGGATTATTAAAGGTCTTACCACTTTCCGGTATACTTGTGTTGTTACTTCCTTGTCCTATTTTCCTTAATTATTGTTCCAACGTAGTTGAAAATGATAACCTGTTAGGCACCAGGGCAGATGTAACGTTAAACTTTTACTCTGTGTGCTAAAATCAACTCTCTTTTAAAATTCTGGATACTAATAAACAAAATCAACTTCTACTATCGAGCTCTTCGTGGAATGCAGCAATCATTATCAACCTATATGCGTCCACTGCTGGACATAGGTCTCCCTCAGCTCTTTTCATCTGTCTTTGTCTTGTGCGGTTTGCATCCAGTTATTGCTAAAACGCCTCAGGTCGTCAGACCATCTAGTTGATGAACGTCCTCTGCTCCGTATTGCTGCTTGCCTTGGTCTCCACTCTAAAATACGTTTTGCCCCTCGGTTGTCTGATAATGGCGACGTATCCTGCCCAATTCCATTTTAACGACGCGATTTTTTTGACAGCGCCTGCTGTTTTTGTTCTACGACATATTTCTTAATTACTATTTAAATGGGAATAAGCCACAATTAAAAGTTAAAGTACGTTTATTGACGTTTCAATTTCCATTTCGGAAATCGTTCTCAAAATACAAACATTAGTAAATTAGCTTAACCTTAAATTAGTAAAAAATGCCATAAGAAAATAGCTTTAGAATGACATATTTTTTCGTTTGAGGTTCGGTCTCTTAGAGAAACACCCAACATTTGGCGCTCCATAGCCACCTGAGTCACGCGAATCTAATTAACTAACTATTTTGTGAATGTTATTGTTTCCGCTCCATAAGTGAATACAGGTAACACAAATTAGTCAAAGATTTTCCTTTTGAGGCATATGGGTAGATTCGATTTAAAGACATAGTTTAATTTAGCAAACGCTGTCCAAGCTAGTACTATGCGACGTGGGAAGTCACATATCTGGTTATCTCTGCCCGATAAAATTTTATGTCCTAGGTATTTATACGATGTACTCTGCACAAAATCCCTTCCATCAACAGCAATATTTCGATTTATCACCAGATTAGTCATTATTTGCGTGTTGTTCATATTAATCTTCAGTTCGACCTCCAAGGAAACGTGATAAATACCGCATTGCAACTATAGAATGGTTCAAAGAAAACAAGCATTACAAAAGAGCTCCTTTTATTTACCCCATTCTATTAAATTCTGACTATTAAATTAGGTAACCATATATTCACTAAATCTTTATTTTTTTATTATTAGCTTAATTACATAATCCCTCACGCGCCTCCCTAACCCGTGATATAATAAACACCGTGATATGCAGGTTCTATAGTAAAGTACTAAATTATTGGAATTTAAGAGACACTTAGGTAGGACATGTCGGTAAAGGGTATTAACATTGATACGACCAAAGATATAAACGTATGGAGAAACGTAATTAGGGAAGTCGACCCCGCATAGGGATAAAGGCAAAGAAAATGATGATGATTTACTATTTGAAATTAAGAATGCAAGAATTTCTTGAAGTTCAACTTTGAGTAAAAGTGAATTTTCCATTAAAGAAAAGTGTTTTTAAATAAAATATTTATTAACTAAGATATACAGAGCGAAGTATTTTGAATAAAGTAGCATCATCATAAGTCATACGTTTTTCAGAACGTAAAAACATACCATTTAAAACATTGAGAATCTGAAGAACTACATGTGCTGCTTTCTTCAACTGGATTTATTATTATTTATTCGTTATGGGTCTCTCTCGTATTATGTTGTCCAACTTCCAAATTATAGACTAGACTTTTTTTCAACGTGTTGCACATATTTGTGCCATAGAGTTGAAGTAGTATTATTTACTGCATCATCAAAAATACTTTTCATGTCTGCAAATTTAGAAGCATTGCCAGCTAAATTATACTGACTGGTTTGAGTGTGAGATCTGGATTATATAATCTACATTAAGTAATTATTATTTCTTAATTAATTTCATATTTCATCAGTTAACTTGTTTTATATTAGTAGTCAGTTGGGCTTTTGGTCAATATTCAGTTTACCACTTCTTCGTGCCTTCTCCATTATTGACGGTTGGCTATAACTACAGCAAATTGCTCTCTATCTTGAGCTGTTCTTAGTATCGAATGTGTGTCCATGCCTGTCCCGTCTCTTACATTCTTCAACCAGGAGCATTTTCTTTTTCCTGTACCTCTTCTTCCATTAACTTACGTACAAACGTAGAGTTTTTTTAGGAATTTTTTCATTCGTTGAAATGCGCACCTAGCATATTCTATACGAGCACGTATTTCGACCTCGTGGTCAAGATCGTTTGTTATCCAGCATGCAAGATACTGGAATCTTTGTACTGGTCTATATGCTTGTTATAGATACGAATATTAATGTCGACATTTGATGCACGTGTAACAGCCATTACTTATGTTTTATTTGAATTTATGTCAATTAATATGAACTGTGAACATCTATTTGTTTGATTTTTCTTGGGTATAGGTAAAAATGTCGATTTAAGCCAGTGTTCTGGGAAGATTCCAGTGGTATATATTTTGTTAAATAATAATGTTAACGTCTGAAGATTTTCTTCATTGATAAGCTTTATCATTTCTACGTATCTGGACCTGAGGCTTTTCTGGCTTTACCGTATTGATTGTTTTTGTAACTTTCGATGTTAATATATCAAGTATTGTTTCTTGTACTATATTTATTTGTGGTTTTGTTCTCTCGTCATCAAACAGATCTTTGATGTATTTTCCAACATATCTCCTACATCTATTGGACACAGTTTACCACAGAATTGTGAAATGTGCAGATCACCACGATTAAGACTGTTCTTCCAAGTTTTCATATGTCAAATGTCAGAACTTAATTATTCTTTTTCTGAATTGTAAACTGAATGGCTACTGCAAAGATGTCTTTATTTTCAAATTACGAAACGCATTGGTATAGAAAAAAATGCGATAACACACGTAACTAAATTTTGGAAAAATGTATCTATCGTTTAAAAAATAAAGCTCTGCTTAGTGAATGCACTTGTATGCTCAATATTTCTAATCGGGGTAGAAACCTGAATACTTCACACATAAAAACGAAAAAAAAAAATTGAGTCCTTTGAGATGTGGTGTTGGATAAGAAAACTGTGCATACCTTATACAGCTCATCGGACAAACGTTTTCATTCTTAACAAACTTAACATTAAATCCACAATTTGTCTGCTGCGTATTCTACAGTTGTAGAATAAATATATAATTATGTGACTTTTGCAACTTGAACTACATTTAAATGATGTTCTTCATCTAGATGTGTGTTATGGCCAAAGACAAAAAACTGGTTTTGTTTGAGTGTATTTTAATGTCCATTTCCTCTTATACCTCGTGAATACGATCAAGCACAATTTAGTTCAATGTCTTAGCACAATTACTTTGAGTCCAAATATACAATTACATGAAATAGTCTATATTAACTACAAAAGTATCCGTTAAGTTACCATATACGTTAGTTACTATTCTTTTTTTTAGCCTTCACTTCTAGTATCTGGGAATATCACCACTCAAAAACGATTAAGACACAATAAAGGTTTTAAATATTGTATGATTTTAAGATTTCGTAAAACGATAAATTCAGTAAACGAGTATTAAAAATATATTGATCTTTGATACCTCATGTAGTTACATATTTATCAGTCATTAATGTCCAGATATACACTCCGAAAAATAAATCAACAGAAACTTTGTAAAAGTAATCTGAACTTTGTCTGAGATAGTAGATTAAATATTAGATTTTAGCACGTAATTTATCAGTGGATACTATTTAGCTTGTATAATTTTATTTATATGTAATTCATTCATCCAAACATACAGTTCTTTAATGTGTGTTTTCATCTCCTGATTTGTACTGATTCCTTTTACTGTTTTTTTGATATGTTAATCATATTTTCTTTCCCTTTCTTATCTTTTCCTCTTGGGTTGTGCACTCATCCGAATTAATTTTATTTGCCTATTATATGCAGTTTCTCTGACATAATTTTGTTTTTTTATTTGCTAAGATTTCAGAGAAGAGGGCATCAGTCAACTAATCAGATTTTTTTTCCTTCTCAGTCTCTGAACTTGGAAATATCAAATACTTTTTCCTATGTGATCACTAAATTGATTGTGTCTTATCAGTGATTTCTTGTTATTCATTTTCCTTTGCATTGTGAGTAACTAAGTCTAGAGATTTAGTATATACAGGGTGCGACAGATAACCGGCCAATTAGAAATATCTGGAGAGCCACAGGTAACTAAAGACTGTTTTAGACTATAACATAAAATGATATAAGAAAATGGTATACCAAGTTTTGTCATAGTGTAAAACAGAAAACAAAATCTGTTAACAAAAAATGTTATAGAAATTAGAACCTGTCCTATTTTGATACCAATTATTAGAACACACGCATGCGCAGTTTGGGTCTTCGTCTTTTTTCGCCTTTGTAACCACGGAACACAGTTAGTTTATGTCATATGTCATAATAGACACGTTGCTTTTTCTGAGGTTATAACTGATAACTACTGTTGTTGTTTGGGTTTGTTTTTAGTTGCCTCCATTGTGGTGTGGTTACCTCGTTGCATTTTCTTTTTAATTTGAAATAATTTAAATATGTCTTGGTCAACGGACAGTATTATTCTATTAATAGAAGGATACGAATCTAATCCATGTTTATACAATATAAAACACAAAGATTACCATAATAAACAGAAGAGAAATGTTGCTTTAAACAACTTAAGCGAAATATTAGGGAAAACAATTTCAGATATTCAGAAAAAGTGGAACGGCATTAGAAACACTTACAGTGCAGAAAGGAGGAAGATTTTAGACTCACAGAAAAGTGGTGCTGGAGTAAGTGAGGTAAACATTACAAGTGTTTATAGTAATATGTTTATTCATGTTTATATTTTTGCAGATATATGTCCCAAAACTGTGGTACCACCACAAACTCCAATTTTTAAATGAATATTTAACAACTAGGAAGCCAGTTTCATCATTCGAAATTAATGAAGGAGCGAGTACTTCAAGCCAAGATGTGGGTACTTTAAGCCAAGATGTGGAATATGAACTAGGTGATGATGGCATGCTATCACCTCTTCCAAATGTAATTGAAGAAATTATCGTTGAGGATATGTATGAGACGCCAATTAAAAAAAAAGAAGAAAGGGGAACAAACACTATCAGTATCCGATAAAGCATCAAATGCTTTAGATAGTATTGCTAATGCAATAAGCATAATGAATAGTGAAGATGAAAACACTATTTATGGCAAATATGTAACGGAGAGACTGTTAAAAATAAAAAACAAAAAAAGATTATTGCAAGTTAAACAAAAAATTGATACAATTTTATTTGAAGCACAACTGGAGGAATTAGAGTAAAAAAATAGTAATGCACAGATTCTAAATGTGCCGGTGGGAGATGGCTTCTGTGTACTGTATGAGAGAAAGTATTTGAAATAATGAAATAACACATTTTATATTATTTGTTTTTTCATTATTTAGAATACCTTCTCTCTCATGCAGCACACAGAAGCCATCTACCACCAGCACATTTAGAATATGCATTACTATTTTTTTATTCATCCCCCACTGATATGTTTAGAATAAGTATACTGTAGGTAGTTTATAGGTCTAGTTGTTAAAAAATAAAAAAAGATTACAATAAAAATTGAGTTTTATTAAATATGAATTTATACATGTACAATACAATTTTAATTACATAGAATATTGGTTTTGTCAAGATATATTTAGAAATTGAATTAATGATGTCATGCTACCAGCATTGTATATATATATATATATATATATATATATATATATATATATATATATATATATATATAATATAATAGCATGACATTAATTAAATTTCTAAATATATTCTTCCATACATATTTATTTTTCTTAATATGTATGCAAGGTGGAGTGTTATGAATAGAATAGAATCCAACTTGGTGTCTATGCATTTTGATGTTGAGACCCTGACAGAAAATGTGGGGACATCTGGTGACTGTCTCAATTTGAATCAAAAAATATTCCTGGCTAACCAAGTGTGCCTATATAAACAATGATATCACTATTATTTAATCACTCTCCATGCTCAAGATAAATGATAATTAAAAATCCTTTTGTCATTAGACAAATTTCTTGAAGGATAAGGTTTCATCATACGTTCTGACAAGGGAAATGCATCATCATCATACGTTCTGACAAGGGAAATGCATCATCACAAACAAATACATATGGCACACAACTGTTGTTCCTTGGCAAATTTTGATCTGGAGGAAAATTAAGTAGGTTTCTTTCCATGGCTTTTCTCAGTGAGGGCTCTCACCTCAGTCACTCATTCTACTATTTACTCCTACATTAATATACAGAAATTTATATTCAGCATTTGCACTATACTGAACTGTCCTTTATAGTTATAATAATAGGATCCGCTGCTACATGGAGTACCAAAGTTAATGGCGCCAAGGCACATTGGAAATTTGGATGATCGAATTTTATCACCTCTTTCAAATGAGGTTCAAGAAACTTCAGATGAAGTATATGAGACACCAAATAAACAAAGAAGGAAGAAATTGGACATGCTATAAATAGTGCATCAAATGTGGATAAAAACTCCATTTATGAAAAATATGTGACAGAGAGACTTTAAAAAATAAAAGAAGATTGTTATGAACAAAAAATTGACAATATTTTGTATAAAGCCCAACTTGAAGACTTAGAATAAAAAATTAGTAAGTAGGCAATTTATAGATCTAGTTGGTCAAAAATAATAAAAAGATTACAATAAAAATTGTGTTTTATTAAATATGAATCTGTACAATACTATTTTAATCACAAAAGACATTTATTTTGCCAAGGTACAGAACCTTCATTCATAAAATAATTTTTAAATTTATCTCTGACAGATAAAGCAATTTCTGCTGGCCTATTAGGACCTTGTGATTGACATAGATTTATTAAGTGTGCATCCATTGTCTCAGTTTCTGCATAAGTTGAATTTTTTGAAATTAAAAAATTGTGCAGGACACAACAGGCAAGAGTGATTGTTTCAACCTTATCTGGACTCAAATTTATTGTTGATAAAAGCACTCTAAAGCTATTGGACATTATGCCAAATGCATTTTCAATAACTCTCCGAGCTCGAGACAAACGATAATTAAAAATTCTTTTATCATTAGATAAATTTCTAGTGGGATAAGGTTTCATCATGTGTTCATATAAGGGAAATGCATCATCGCAAACAAATACATGGGGCACAACAGTGTTGCTCATGGGTAAATGTTGCTCTGGAGGGAAATTGAGTATATTTCTATCCATGGCTTTTTTGAGTGAGGATTCCCTGAATACACCACCATCACTCATTCTCCCATTTACTCCTACATTAACATATAGGAATTTATATTCAGCATTTGATACTGCCAGCAGTACTATACTGAACTGTCCTTTATAGTTGTAAAAATAAGATCCACTGCTACGTGGAGCACGAAAGTTAATATGTTTGCCATCAATTGCTCCAAGGCACATTGGAAATTGCCACAAATTTTCAAAGTCACTTGCCACTTGTTGCCACTCGCTTACAGTTTGAGGCATCTTCATGTATTCGTCTTTTAGTCTTTGGTAAATGACTTTACATACTTCTGGTACTATCAAACTAATCGTACTTTCATGAATTCGAGTTGAAAACATCAAAGAACGATAAGATTCACCAGTTGCTAAAAAGCGTAGAGTTAAAGCCAACCTAAAATTAAAACCATAACTAAATATCATTTGTAAAACTTGATATTCTTAATATAATTACTTACCTATTTTCTGCAGATACACTTTGTCTTAAAATTGTATCCTGTTTGGTAATATCTTCTCGAATAAGCTCAAGAAGTTCATTAAACTGTGGCTCACACATTCTTAAAAACTGCCTATATTTCTCAGGATCATTGTCTTTAAGTTCTGATTCCAACATATTTAAAACCCCACGACCTTCCTGTCTTTTCTGAAGCCAAGCTCTAGACCACATATTTCGTTGGCGTTTTTTCTTGCTTGTTTGAATAAGAAGAAATGTTGCAATAGAAGCAGCGGATAATAATAGAATTTTCTTATCCATCATATATAAAATATCAAAGGTAAAACTAGGACAAAATTTGTATTATATATCAATGGAAAAATGAGGTTAAAATATTGTTAAAAGAAAAAGAAGAACATTGAGGTTAACAGTTCATGAACCAAAATAAAAACATACTTTTTAGCATGTAATGCGCAGAATCACATAACATATTCTAGTATGAAAATGTGACAATGTAATACACGAAACTTCTTGTATTAATATTGTACACAATAATTTCATGTAAGTTTTTGTTATGTTATAGTCTAAAACAGACTTAAATCATGAAAATTTGAATAAATGGGTTTTAAAGGGTGGCCTATTAAATGAAAATATTTTTATCCATTGGCTACTTTCAAATATACCGGATTTTGCTGGTAACTTTATAATTTTTAATGGTACATCCTGTATATTTTTTAATTTTAGAAATATTCACATTATTCTGAACATTTTTTGTTAATACCTTCCTATACCTATTATAAACCGTTTTTGAGTTACAATGGTTTTTATATGAAAATTACACTTTTCTACCATGTATATAAAATTCAATATCCTCTAATGTAATTTGACTAAAAGTTTAAATTCCTTATAAACTTAACCAGATTCAGCATTATCGTTTATAAAATAAAGTTGTATTTTTTATTATACAGGGTAACTTTCATATTGTAAGTTAAACATTGAACAATTAAAAAAATGCTACCAAAGAAAATAAGCACTAGATTAATAATGTAACACATGTTCAAAATATTAACTAATCAACATCCAATCATTAATGAACTCTAATCAGATTTTCATTAGTAGCTCTTGATATTGATTATTTATCTATTTCGTTAAGAACTTAAACGCCTTTATTTATTACCGCTTCCGCAATAGTGACAGGTCCAAAGAACACCTATTTTTAACATATTTCTAAATATAGTTGAAGCATGTTCATAATTTCTTTAAATTATTTCCTTTAGAGAATTATTTTCACGCCGTCTATGCCTACATATTCTTCTTTAAAAAAGCCTTACAACTAACCCGATAGCACCGACCAATTGGTTACGCCCTCTTTTAACAAACAAATAGCTTCGACAAATGTTTCCCGTTCTCCTTATCAAGCTTTGCTAAATAGAAATCTTTCCTAGTAACAAAGGAAGAAGGCCCTATTGTGAAATCTCCGCTCTACCTTCTCAGAAAAACAGAAGAGTTGTTTTTCGAAGAAAGATAATTTCTATCGGTAGAGAAAGGGTAAGCTACGAAAATGAACCCCAGTAGCCCGGCTATTTAATATCAATTTCGCGTGGCACCCTTCAGCCAATATCCCCTCTCTGTTTCACCTATCGCTTGTCTAAGCCCGTCGAAGTTCAGAATCCGAAGTCATTTTCCAGTTAGTTCCTATGGCAAGCGGTTTATCTTCATCAAACGGCGGTAAGTGGATTTTCAATTCACCCTTATCTATATAAAATATCTTTACACAGTGTGTCCTATTTTAACTATTTTGTCAAACAGACGTCTTCTAATTAGAAGGAACGAAGTCACTTTTGTTTGCCGTTCATTCTTCCACCGCTTCATTCTTCCAACGCTTCATTCTTTCACCGCTATGTTCATTTACCTCTACGATTCATTCATCTCTACCTTCAGTCATATCTACGTGTATTTATACTTTCATTTATCTTGACTACTCATTACTACCTGTACTGTTCCCGCCTGGCTGTCTCTTTTCATCGGCCTAAATCAATATGAGGGATTACGTTTAGAAGACCGTAAGTCATCGTTGCGCCTGTCGTCCCGACTACCTGTTGCAAGGACCGAAGTCAAATGCCTTTATTGAGGGCGATTATCTGCATCCACCTGTATTATACTGGTTCTGTGAGTATAATTTTTATTGACTAAAGCTCAACTGTGATACCTAAATCGTTAGAAGTTGATTTATGACTCCAGTTCAGTGTACCTTACCTATGTATGGATCTTTACTTTAACTCTAACAGAACGAACTATTATGAGTATAACTTCGGGATAATATATACGTATAATTAATGTACAATTTGTTTTATATGTAGGTTATACTTATGATAAATTTTATTCATAGATTTGAAGTGATCACGATCAAAAACTTAGTAACTTCATGTTTACGTATTCTCAAGGCGTAAAATTCACTTGTTTGACGAATATTGACGTAGATACAATTATAACGTTCCTTGCCTTTTTCTAGTTCTTGAGGATACTAAATTATTCATAATTATTTTTCAAAAAGATATTTTTTGTTTGTATTTAATAATAAATTGTGCAATAACTGATATCATGCCATTTAACTGTTCAGTAAACATTGTGATAGTGCATTTACATTAACAACTATACCTCAATATAATTTTGTTGACGAACTATTTGCTTTTTATTTTTTTATATAATATGAATTTATATGTTTGTGTTTCTCTTCCAGGCATTTTTAATTGATTTATACTATTATTTGTTTGATCGTATATTTATTGTATATCTGTCGAAATATTAACTGTGTACCGCATAATCACGATACCTCTTCTCTCACGGTTTACTTCATTCTCGTGTATTTTAACTGTATCTTACCTTTCTCGTTATCTTCTTCAATATGCCTTAAGGTTTCCCTGTTCCTCTAAAAATAGGGTGGTGCCCAAATAACTTCTCTTCTCTTCTAATTTCTTGTCTCTGTGTTGTCTGTACTTCTTTAACTGATTCGTGATATTTGAGCTGTAATAAGAACCCCGACCAAGATACCTCTACCAGACTGAAGCCCGAGCCTAGTACCGTGCTTTGTGTAACCTCCAACTATCATCGAAGAGGGTACACAGAAAGAAAATGGCGCCCAATGTGGTAGCTAACAGCAAGAAAATATCGTCCAATGTGGTAGCTAATTGGTAAAAAATAGCACCGCAACGCAGTCTTCAAATATAAGTATCTTCTCTTCTCTTGACTATTTTTGTATCTAAACGAGTTTAAAAATGGAGTCTTCTGTTATCTCTTATCTCAAGGTAAATCAGATCGATTACGAACTGAAAATCAGAGGTATAAAGTCAAATTGAACTCTTTCCGAAAAAAAAAATCTATCCTTAAGAAAGCTCTTCAGAAAGCCACTCCGATTATCGATCTAACGGAAAACCCCCTTATCTTCGAAGACGAATCGAGCCAGATCGAAACTATCTTTTCCGAAGTCGAAAATCTTATTTCCGAATTCGAAGGAAACCCTAATGATTCCGTCTACAAAAGAACAAAGGCCCATTTATTGCATCTTTTCATGAGACTACAACGTCTAACCCCCAATTCACAGAAACCTGTAGAATCGAATTTTAAAGACAAAGCTATCTCTACCTGCCTTCTGTTAGAAGCAAACCTAGACGATAAAATAATCGCTACCGACTCGAATCTTGCATATATACCTTTAACTTCACAAGCTCCTATGCCAGCCAACGTAGGTGACTGGAATATTAAATTTTCCTGTGATCCTCAGCATCTATTTAGTGTCTTGGAAAAAATCCATAATCTTGCTGAATCGCGTGATATTCCCGATACAATACTTTTCCGATCTGCCGTGGAATTTTTCTCAGGTAACGCAGCTAAATGGTTTAGCAGCGTTAAATCTAAACTTACCTCTTGGCCACAACTGGTCGAATTACTTAAATTCACATTCCTTCCGCATGGCTATGAAGACGAACTGTGGGATCAGATTAAAAGCCGTAAGCAGAGGAAAAATGAACCTTTCGTTCTGTATCAAGCAGACATACTCAATTTAATAAAGAGATTACCGAGACAGCCCTCCGAAAAAACCATAATCTCTTATATTCGTTCAAATCTTCTACCGGAATATTCTGCTATGATAGCCACTAGTACGGTGGATACCATAGACCAATTATCTTCTCTGATTAATACCGTCGAAATAAAGGCTGCCTCAGTCTTCAAAAGCGACCCTCCTTCTATCTCTAGCGTAGAAAACCAAAGGGATGCCCAGAGAAACCCTCCGAGACATTTTCAGTCTAGAAATAATTCTTCTAGTAATACCTTTCCCAAGAACCGTTCTTCAGAAAAGAATTACGGACCTTCCTTAACTTCTAAGCCAAACTCTTCCACTGCGTGTTGGAATTGTTAAAGCAAAGGACAGTCACCGTGAATGTCGTCGTCCGAGGAAAATATTTTGTTATCGATGTGAAAAACCTCAAGTTACCTTCCCACAATGTACAAATTGTAATCCTCCAAAAAATTAACGTACGGAATAATACTATCGGTTCTTCTATTCCCAGTCATCCCGAAAAATCCGATATCTCCCAATCCTCCAATTATTCTTCATATAGAATTCAGAATAATTTCCCTCGAGATTACCGTTCCCCTACAACTCACCGAAGTATCTTTAACTCCCGTCAACGAAAACAATCGAATAAGAACCGAGACTTCACATAGAAACTCCTACCGCTTGACCGAAAATGAGTGGAAAAATTACCTTACGCAAGTTAGAAACTTCTATCGTCTTCCTTCCCATAATAAAGTCTGTCCCCTTGTGATCTCTAAAAATACTGATAAAAGACTTTACATATCTGTAAATATCTACAATAAAGATTTTACTGTACTATTGGATACCGGTTGTTCCATTACGTGTGCCGGACAACAAGGTCTCGATTTTCTTAATCAAAATAAGATTCCAATAAATAAATCCGTTAACTCAACAGTTTCTCTAGCAGACGGTTCCAATAAAAAAGTAACTGGTCTCATAGATTTACCTATTCTTGCCGATAATGTCTTTAGAGTAATTCAATGCCTTGTAGTGCCTTTTTACCGTGTTCTTTTATCCTTGGAAGCAATTTTGCTGAACATTTTTGTCTCTCTATTGATTTTATTACCAACAAATGGAATACTAAGTCCGACAAACCAAATCATTCTTTTTCTATGGCCAATCCAGAAGCTATCTTCCCGCATCTTTGTTCGTTAGAATCTCTTAGTCCAACAAACCGTACCTTAGCGAACAAAATTATTAATAACTTTAACGAAGTTAGTAGCGCTAAAGGTATAGGCCGCACAAATAAAATTCAAATGACAATAGATACCGGCGACTCAAAACCATTCAAGCGACGTCCTTTCCCTATGTCTCCATATATGTCGAATATCTTAAATAAAGAACTAGATTCAATGCTCCAGCTAGGTGTGATAGAACCCAGTTGTAGTTCTTGGTGTTCACCCGTTTTGTTGGTTAGGAAGAAAAATGACGAATTTCGTTTTTGTTTTGATGGTCGTACTTTAAACGATGTCACTAAACATGACACCTACCCGCTTCCAAATATCGATAGGATCCTTTCTCTTTTACGAGGTGCAAAATTTATCTCGTATATTGATCTTAAGAAAGCTTTCTGGCAAATCCCCTTGGAAAAATCATCTCGTGAAAAAACTGCTTTCGCCGTAGTAGGTCGAGGGTTATTCCAATTTACCGTTATGCCTTTCGGTTTGTGTAACTCAGCACAAACACAACAACGTCTAGTAGATGCAATTTTCGGACCTGAATTCGAACCCTTTATTTTTTGTTATCTTGACGATATAATAGTATGTTCCCCTACCTTCGAAGAACATATCTCTCTTCTTTCTTAAGTTAAAGAAAAGCTAAAGGACGCAAATCTTATCATTAACGTAGATAAATGCGAATTCTTTAAAACTTCCCTTAAGTTTCTCGGTTATATCGTTGGTGATAATTCTCTTCGATCGGACCCCGAAAAAATATCTGCAATGATAACCTATCCCAGACCTACAAACACTACCGAAATGAAACGCTTCATTGGACTTTGCTCTTGGTACCGCCGTTTCATTCAAAATTTCTCTACCCTTGTCTCTCCAATAAACGATCTCCTAAAGTGCAAAGGAAAAGAAAAGAAACAAGCCATTACATGGAATCCTAAAGCTGAAAAGTCTTTTATCTTAATCAATTAAGCCTTAGTATCTGCCCCCGTTCTGGTTCAACCAGATTTTTTGAAACCCTTCGTCGTTCAAGCCGACGCCAGTGATACTGGAGTTGGAGCTGTTTTGACGCAAAAATTAGATGATAGCGAACAAGTCATATGTTACGCTAGTCGATCTCTGACCAAAGCCGAGCGAAATTTCTCTGTCACAGAACGTGAGGGCCTTGCCGTCCTTTTCGCCATTGAAAAATTTCGACCGTACGTTGAAGGAACCAAGTTCACCGTCATCACTGACCACTATTCCCTTCTCTGGTTCTTCTTCTTTTTGTGCCACTCCTGTCGGAGATTGGAAATCATCAAGGCTATTCTGACCTTGTTTACGGCTGACCTAAAGAGTTCATTAGTGGTGCAGCCAAACCACTCTCTCAAATTCCGCAACCATGACATTCTTCTACGGCCTGGATTCCGTTTTCCTTCTATTTTTCCCTGCATTATATTTTGAAGTAATGCGTATTTATGTCCTCTCATCAAGTGACCAAAATATTCGAGTTTTCTTCGCTTTAGCGTTAACAAAATCACTGGGTCTTTTCCTATTCTTCGTATTACTTCACAGTTTGTTATTCTTTCAACCCAACTAATCTTCAGCATTCGACGGTAGCACCACATCTCGAAACTTTCAATATTTTTCATGTTGTTCTGTTTGAGAGTCCAAGCCTCTACACCGTATAATAGCGTGTTAAATACATAGCCTCTCAGCATTCTTAATCGTAGAGGGATGCTTATATTTCTGTTGCAGAAGAATTTTCTCATCTTTATGAAGGTGGCCCTGGCAATTTCGATACGTCTTTTTATTTCACTGTTTTGGTCTCCAGTTTCGTTTATTAAAGTTTCCAAGTATTTGTAATTTGATACTTTTTCAACTTGAGTGCCGTTTATACTAATATACGCTGGTTGTGTCATGTTTTTACTGAAGACCATATACTTGGTTTTTTTAATATTGATATTTATACCATAATTGTTGCAAACAATATTTATGTCTGTAAGTAATCTTTGTAATTCTTCTACTGTTCTTGCAACTAGTACAGTGTCGTCCGCGTATCGAATATTATTTACAATCTCTCCATTAATTACGATTCCTCCGTTTGCTTGTAAAAGGGCTTCCTGACAGATGCTTTCACTATATACATTAAATAACAGAGGTGACAAAATGCAACCCTGTCGTACTTCTCTACGTATTTCTATTGCTTGTGATGTTTCAGTTTCTATTTTGATGTTAGCTTTCTGATTCCAATATAGATTGAGAATTATTCGCAGATCTTTATTATCTATGTCCTTCCTTTCAAGAATCTCTCTAAGCTTATCATGGCGTACTCTGTCAAACGCTTCTTCAAAATCGATAAAACACGTATGTACCTCCTGATTAACGTCTAGGCATCTTTGTGTGAGAACATTCAAACCGAAGAGAGCTTCTCGAGCACCAAGCCCTTTTCTGAACCCCATCTGTGTATTACTAATATCTGACTCCAACTTTTGATAAACTCGGTTGTGGATCATTTTTAGAAATATCTTTAGTAGGTGGCTCATCAAAGATATTGTTCGATGTTCTGAACATTCTTTAGCATTAGATTTCTTTGGCAGTGCAACGAATGTAGACAACAGCCACTCTTGAGGTATAATGCCAGTATTGTATATTGTATTAAATAAGTGCAATATTATACCTATTGATTTATCATTCAAGAGCTTAAGCAATTCGGTAGGAACCTTATCCGGTCCATTTGCCTTCCCAGTTTTGGAATTTTTAAGTGCCATTTCTACTTCACATTTTAGAATTTCAGTTCCCGTTTCGCCATATATCAGAACAATGTTATTTCTGTTGTCCTCAAATAATTCTCTTATGTATTCATTCCATCTATTAATTTTCTCTGTTAAATCTATAATAATCTTTCCATCTTTGTTCTTAAGCAAACTTATTTGACGTCTTCTTTGGGTTCCTGTAATTTCTCTTACTTTTTTATGTATATTGAACGTGTCACACTTTCTTTCATAGTTTTCCATTTCTACACATTGTTCTGTAATCCATGATTCTTTGGCATTTCTTATTCTTTGCTTTATGTTCTTATCAACCTCTTTGTATTTTTCTGCATTATTCTTCATTTTACGTCTTTCATCCATTAGTTCTAGAATGTCTGGTGTCATCCACACCTTATGTTTCTTTGCAGATTTGGTTAGGTGTTTCTTTCCCGTAGTTCTTATTATAGTATTTATATACTTAAGTTTTTCATCTATGTTGTCTGTTCTGCGGATTTGGCTTTCTGCTACACTGAGGCTGGTGTTTATTTCTTCTCGCACTGTTTGTCGTAGATGTTCATTTTTAAGTTGGCTTAAGTCTAATGCTGGAATGATGGCTTTTCTTATTTTCTTTGGTCTAGCTTCTATCACAAATACTACTGGATTATGATCCGAACCGATATCAGCTCCAGGGAAAGTTTTAGTAGATTTTACGGCATTACGGTATCTTTTTGTCACCAATATGTAATCTATTTGGTTTCTGACCACTTTTTCTTGTGTATGTTGAGGTGACGTCCACGTATATAGTCGCCTTGGGGGTAGTTTAAAGAATGTATTAGTTATTATTAAATCTTCGCTTTGACAAAACTGAACTAAACGATCACCCCTTTCATTTCTATTACCTAAGCCATATTCACCGACATTTTCTCCAACTTTACCCTGACCTACCTTGGCGTTCAGATCGCCCATTACTATGTTAATGTGTTGTCTCTTTGTTGTTCTCATCACCTCTTCTAAGATATTATAGAATTGTTCTATTTCCTCTTCGTCTTTGTCTGCTGTAGGAGCGTACACTTGTATGATGTTTATCATGTTCTTCTTATCTTTTAATTGTATTAACATCACGCGCTCTGAGAATGGAGTAAAGTTTACTACAGCATCTTTCCATTTTTTTGAGATGATGACTCCTACTCCGTATCGATGGGTTTTGGTGTCACTTCCGGCATAATAAAACATACCATGATTATTTGTGGGACATTTGCCGTTTCCTGGCCATTGTGTATCGCTCATGCCTAATATGTCTATACCCAAACGATCCATTTCCAACACGACGTTATCTAATTTTTCCGAAGAGAATAAGCTCCTTACATTCCATGTAGCAATTTTTATGGTTGTCTTTTTCTTTTTACAAGGGTTTCGCTGGTTTACGACCGAGAAAGCCTTGTACCTATCTATTTCTCTGCCGGATCTTGGTATCCGATGTCCATGATCAGTACTTTTCCTTTGCATGTCTACCATGATGATTACTACTATGGGTCCTCTATGAGTCTTTAATGCAGTGGTTCCCCGTTGCCTTCTGCATCCTTATGCCGTTGACCATTCTGTAGGGTTCATCTGCCTTCGAGATCGATCTCTCGGTCTCAGGACAAAAAAGTGCCCTAACACTTACCAACTCATCCGCCCGAAGCCGTTGGTCAGTAAGTGTGGGATTGCTTATATCGGCAATCGCTCGGTGAAATTTTCGCCATATCTGGCTACCCTCACTTAGTCAAGCCTGCAGACCAATGCAGTTGCCCGGGGTGTGGCACGTGGGGCCATAAGTGAGAGTTAGTTGCCTTATGAGGACCAGTTATCAAGAACCATCTCCCGTCTATGACGCTCGATGTGGTCGTTCCGATAAAAGGTGCTACCTCTATAACTCAACCCTACACCCCAAATTTCCCCTATTTATCTGGTTGACTACCCTCAAAAATCCCTCTGGTCGTCTTTGTCGTTGGGCCATGCGCCTAAAACAACATAACTTTACTCTTGTTCACCGAAAGGGATCCTGCCATAAAGTACCGGATGCACTCAGTAGAATGCACGAACAAGTCCCTCTGGACGAAACTCCTGTAAGTCCTGAATTAGCTTCTCTCGATGTCGATCTAAATGGAATCGAACCTTAGTATGATAACTTATGGTCAAAAATTATTGCTAATCCAGATAACTTCCCCCAATGGAAAGTAGAAAATGAATATGTTTATAAGTATGTACCTACCTGTCTATCTTTTAAATCAAACGAAATAGAATGGAAAATTTTAGTACCTTCTCCCCAGAAACACGACGTTCTCAAATCCTGTCATGAACCTCCTACTTGTAGCCATTTAGGCTATTTTAAAACTTTATCCCGGGTCAAAGAGAGATTCTACTGGCCGAAGATGAGGAGAGACGTCCTCAAATACGTTCGTTCTTGCCAAGTCTGTGGAGCGCAGAAAGCTCCAAATGTTCCTCAAATGGGTTTAATGGGAAATCAGAAGAAAGCCGAGTTCCCGTGGCAAATAATTGCTATTAAAAAAACGAATTTATAAGCAACTTCCGAAAGTAACAAATATGTAGATGAAAATATTTTCTTTAAAACCTCTTCATTCCAATTTTCATGATTCATTTACCTTTAGTTCTCGGGATATTTCTAATTGGCCGTTTATCTGCTGCACCCTGTATAGTATTATTATTAGCATATGAAAATAAGTAATGTTAAAAAATAAGTTTTAATTTATTAAAATATATCTTACTTCTGATAAAATGATCTTTTAAACCAATATGAATACCAATATTTGATTGATTTTTTTTTGTTGTTAGATATACATACATTGTGTCCGTAAAGTATGGAACAAATTCTTTTTTAGCTAAACAGAGTATGTTAAGAACTAATCCTGAAACACGTCGATTTTTGATTTAAATTTACCGTATTTTAAAATAATTATCTAATATACAGGGCGAATTACTTTCGAGTAATGACGTCACCGTCATCTTTTTTTAAAGGAACACCCCCATTTTGTCTCAATTTTCGGATTACTCTAGCTGAGCTAATTCCAAAAATGTATTACATGTTGATTCAAATTTTTTTTCATAAAGTAACGCGTTAAATAAATTAACAATATCAACAATACTTATTATCTAGCTTACAGAATATGAAAGAAATTATTTCTTATCAATTTAAAAGAAACATAGTAGGCTATGTTTTTGTTAAATGTCATTATTTGTTTAGTAATTTATTGATGATCAGTGACAGTTTAGTACTACAATATTTTTAGTATTTGTGAATGTTTTAAATATTGCTTATATTTAATTTGAAGTAGAAATGGAGTAAAGTGTAA
Source organism: Diabrotica balteata (assembly GCA_918026665.1). Taxonomy (NCBI): domain Eukaryota; kingdom Metazoa; phylum Arthropoda; class Insecta; order Coleoptera; family Chrysomelidae; genus Diabrotica; species Diabrotica balteata. The sequence continues at coordinate 71,125,494 of OU898277.1, forward strand.
AGCAAAGAATTGAAATACTTATGATGATTGGGTATGGAGACAAATCGCGAACTCAGATGGAAGTTTGTAATTTGTTTAATGATAAATATCCAGAAAGACCTATAACGCGTTCAACAGTCAGCAAGATTGAAAGGAAATTTCGAGAAATTGGTACGATTGAAAATGCACGGAAATCAGGTCGTCCCTTTGCAAATGCTAATACAGCATTAGATGTTTTACTTAGTTTTGAAGAAGATGCGCATACTTCTGTACGTAAAGTTAGTCGCGATATCGGTGTTAGCAAAACAACGGTAAACAAACTATTAAAGCTTGAAAAATGGCATCTTTATAAAATTAAACTTGTGCAGGAATTAAACGAAGATGATCCCGATAAAAGAATGCAATTTTGCTAAGCAAAAGAAAACTTACTGGATGCGTGAGCATCATAGACAATACTCGCAAAAGGTAAATGTATGGGCTGCAATTGTAAGAAATCGAATCATCAGACCCTACTTTATCGAAGGTAATTGAAACGGGGCAACGTACCTTGAGTTTTTAAGGGATATCTCGTACCTACTTTACGAAATTTAGATGGTGCACCTCCAAATTATGCTGTAGATTTTAGAAGGTACCTAGATAAAATTGTTCCGAACAGGTGGATTGGTAGACGTAGACCTATTGGATGGTCAGCGAGGTCACCATATTTCAATCCTTTGGATTATTTTATGTGGGGCCATCTGAAGAATGTTGTGTATTAAACAAAACCAGCAAATATTCAAGAATTAAGAAGAGAATTCGGACAGCAATAAAAAATATTTCTTAAGACACAATAAACAAGGTTCAACAAGAATTTGTACAACGTTTGGGTTACTGTCAAATACAGCAAGGGCTGCAGTTCGAACATTTATAAATCAGCTCAGCTAGAGTAATCCGAAAATTGAGACAAAATGGGGATGTCCTATTAAAAAAAAAATAACGGTGACTTCATTACTCGACAGTAATTCACCCTGTATATTAGAATATTATTTTAAAATACGGTAAATTAAAATCAAAAGTCGACGTGTTTTCAGGATTATTTCTTAAAATTCTCTGTTTAGCTAAAATAGAATTTGTTCCATACTTTACGGACACAGTGTATATTATAATTTATATTGGGATGTTGACAACATCCAGTATTTTGGAATCCTAAAATGTGAAATATAAATGCAGAGAATCAAAAAATGATGCATGGAATGCAGTTTGTTCAGCTGTAGGGTGCTTATCTCAGGAAGAGGCAAAAAGAAAAATCCGTAATTTGGTGGCTCAGTTTTATAGAGAGAAAAAAAAATATCGCAGCATGAAAAAATCTGGAGCAGGCGCTCAGTTTCATTCCAAGTGGTTTGCCTACGATGCATTAATATTTCTTCGAGACAAAACAAAGTCCGCCCATGCAAGGAAAGGTGAAGCTGAGAACGTGGTAAGTAAACACACAATTTTTTTAGATATTAACTTTTCTGTTATTAATTATTCAAACAAATAAATAGGCAATTTCAATTTATACATGAATTATAATTCAATAATTATTTCTGCCACGGCACCATCCCCCAAGGTGTAACGAAAAAATCTGCAAACTCTTGCCTAATATCTTTTGCTATCAGTTGATGCATTTCGTGCAACTTTCTTGTACACTAAAAATGAAAAAACACTAAAATGAAAAAAATTTTTAAAATAAACACTATTCATTTCATGGTTTTGTCAACCTCTTCTAGAATAAGACTAGAGCAGAAAGTAGATTAAGATTTTATTGAAAAATGTTGTTAACTGGTTTTCCATAATAAAATATACAGTTATAGAGGAATTTTGGATTTTATTTAAATAATCAAGAGAAATCAAACAACCATTTATACACTACAACCATACAATAAGTTTTTTTTTGTTTTTATTGTTTTGAAACTTTTAACCACTTACATAATCAATAAAACTAAATTACTATTAGAGCACTAGAAAAACTTCTAAAGTATTATATTAATAATTGTAAAGAATAAAGTAACAACTTCGGCACCTGTTTTATAGTATTATATTGATATTGAATTCTCATTTAGTGAGTTGCATAGGAAACTTCCTTCAGTAAGATGCACTTCTTTAAAAAGCCGATATCATTACTAATAGGTGCAGGTATTTGGCTACCAAACACGAAGAATTTAAAATTACTACGTTCGTATAAAATATACAGAACTGCTTTTCACATACAGTTTGTGTTCTTTTTAAGTGGTTACTGTCTTGGCATTATACTTGACGAGAATGAGCAGAGGCGGGATGATACTAGACAATATTTGTTACCATTTATATGTATAATTGTAAAGATGATCTACATTCAGACTCAACGCGTTACAAAACTGTTTAGAACATCTATAGATATAGAAAATAAATTTTCACATCAAGAAGATCCAGAACTTAGAAAAATTATTCACAAGACATCCAAATATCACCATAACTTGTTTGTTTTTTTCACAGCACAATGCTTTCTTATGAATCTCCAAACCATTTTAATAAGTGTCTTCTATCTTCTCCCAATTGGCACTACAATTTATCCCTCAGCCTTGTTTCCTTTTAACATATATTTTTCAACTTTATACCAGATTATCAATGGTATCTATATCGTTACAATATATGTGGCAAGTGACATGCTGTTTGCATGTTTATTCATGTTCACAACGTTAAGAATTGAAGTCCTAATGTATCGTTTATTCAATTTTAAAAATATTTGCAAGAAATATTATTTATCACAAAAGGAAGTTTTAAAAGAAATAATTAGAGAACACCAGGACCTTATTACGTAAGTATTTAAAAATATGCCGTTAATATACACGTATGCACAAATTAATTTTTATTAATACCATTTTGGAAGTTCTACTTTCTATGAAAAATCGCTGCATTCCATAATAATTTTTAAAATATATTTAAACTTTGATATACTCTAAAACGTACGAAAAGCATAAGTTTATTCTCCTTACATTAAGCAGGGGTAGGATTAATTTTCAATATTGAGATATGATATAATACCTTTTTGGCAATGCTGTCATGTGTGTTTATTATTTCGTAACATATTCGCTACTTCCTCTACCTTACAATGATGTACAATACGTCACGATCCGACGAACTATTCTTCACCCACCACACAACAGTAAAACCATATTTGAATCCTCAATACGACTTTTTTTTACAAAATAACGTCAGCCATTCTTTCCATACAGTTTTTTGTAAACAAACATATTAGGTTAGGTTAGTAATAAAAATAACAACAAAATGCATGTGAACACATAATTGGGATAAATAATATCAAAGAAAGTCTAATTATTGAAAATAAAAGAAAAACTGAAATAAATAGAAAAGTGACTAAATTAGCAAATCAGTTTGATTACAAAATAGGAACAACGAAGCAATGCCTGCCAACAGTTATGAAATATTTATGAGTAATACACGCTCTAAATCATTTAAGGACAATACATATTATTTTATAAATTTTCTTAAGCGTTTGTTTCTTTATTAAATAAATATATGTATTTAATAAATATTTCTTCATAAATTTATAAACCAGTAACGAATGAGATATAATAAATTACACATCATTAATTAAAATTGTTAGCAATAAATCAACCGTATCATTTCAATAACAAAATATGATGAAATATCAGATGTTGGTAGTTCGGATTTCTTTCCTAGTTGGCTAGTTACTCTACCGGACAAACAGTATGACTTGTTCTCCTAGGCTTTTATATAGACAAATAATGTTTGGTTTACAGTGTTGCGTGTCAATGAGTTCAGAAGAGGATGATATGATTCTTGCGGCTGCAGCTGTTGTAATAATTGCCTCTACTTCATATAAACGTCCCAAGAGGTTTTGGGTTTGCCCAAGCCTCAGAAGTCGTAATAGGTAGGTACTGTGTCACGGATCTTATGAAAGATTTGATTTCTGACGACGCAGATGAATTAAATTTGGAATATAGATGTGACGCAGGATTCAGAAATTTTTTTCAAATGACCAAAACAGATTACCAAACATTGTTAGATTTGATTGGAGCTGTTATTTCAAAAAAAGATACGTCATTTAGAGCAGCAATTCCTGCCTCTGAACGACTTACGCTACGTAGTTAGTAGTAGCGGCAGTTACGCTACGTTTTTTTGCCAGTGAAGATTTCTACCATTCTCTCATGTATACCTTCAAAATATCTAAGCAGACTATTTCAAAATGTGTTGCAGAGGTATGCAAAGCGCTCATAGATGCTCTTCAAGATTACGTAAAGGTAAGAAAAAATAACTATTCATCGTAGTTTGTTATATATTAAAAAATATGAGAAATTACAACTGAAATAAGAGAGTGTGAATGTCCTCATCTTGATTAATAGTAGAAGTTGATGTCGAACTCCGACCACTTAATATATTGGGGTAATGTCTTGGAGATGGTATTGAATTATGGGCAACATTCAATGATTGCAGTGGATATGCTTGTGGAGTAGATGGATGAGAATGATTTATGAAATGAGGATTATCGTATTTGCCCATTTCTGCTTCAAATAGAACAGTAATAATTATATTCTGAACGGAAAATCTAGCAAATGGCGACACAATTTTTCGAAGCTTCATTGCAACTTGTTCACCAAACAATAAAAATTCATCCTTTTCAGCCCTTTTAGTAGTAATAGATTGCATAAGATTCACTGCCTCGTTTACAATTGGTAAATTAGTAGCCATACTTTTTCGACCACTGGACTTCACAATGTTAATTGAGTTTGATTTAGATTGAGATTGAGCTGTTGTTCCAACCTCATTTTCGGAACCATCAATGCTCTGTTCCAATACTTGTAGCGACTCTTCTCCATCGTCTGTTTCTACTTCTTGTGAATCTTCTTCCTTTCGTTTTCGTTTATCCTGAAACAAAATGTTAATTTCTAAATTAATCCACTTTTTGCTTTGCAATTTATAGTTCGTTCGTCTGTTTATGGTATGTACCATAAACAGACGAACGAACTATAAATTGCACGACGAACGAGCTATGGACGGCAAACATATATCAATACAAGCTCCTATAAATTCAGGAACCGATATTTTCAACTACAATGCTAAAGAGCTTCTTTAGCATTGTCTTGTTCGCTGTTGTAGACGCAAATTATAATTTTATATATGCAAACGTGGGATGTCAGGGACGAATATCGGACGGGGGCGTATTCAACGATTCATATTTCAAAGAGTACCTTGAAGAAAATACCCTTAACCTTCCACCTGCTTGTTCATTACTAGGACGAAGCACTGATGTTCCATTTGTTTTTGTGGCGGTTGACGCATTCCCACTATCATAATGAAGCCATTCGCAGGACATCAGGAAAAAGGTTCAAAAAATAGAATATTCAACTATCGATTGAGTCGCGCAAGAAGAGTGTCAGGAAATGCTTTTGGCATTTTAAGTGCTGTTTTCCGAGTGCTTCGTAGGCCCATGTTGTTGGAACCAGAAACTGCAACGAACGTAGTTTTGGCCTTAATTCACCTACACAATTTCTTGCGAAAAAACACTTCAAGAAATCTTTACACTCCACCTGGAATGATTGATGTAGAATGTTTGGATACTGGAGCAATTAATCCTGGGCTTTGGAAACGAAATGCTTCCTCTAATGAATTGCTCAGTTTTGGCAGAAGGGCAAGAAGGAGTGGAGCTGCGGCACAAAATGTGAGAAACGAATTGGCCGAATTATTCATTTCTCAAGAAGGAGCATTGCCTTTTCAATATGATAAATGAAATACGATATACCAATATGATTATATCAATATTTTCAAATTTATGTATAAATATGAACTCAATTATTAAGAATGAATAAAGTATCTACTACAGTGTAAATATGATATGCATACCTCTGAATCTTGCGTTACAATAGGTTTATTCTTATCCTTCAGAAATTCCATTAACTTATACGCAAACCATTTACTTTTGTAAGTTTTTTCGGTTCCATTACCACTTTTTTCTGAATCTTTCTCTTTTTTTACTTCCCGCGCAAAGTGACTTAAGAGATATCTAATCTTTTTTTCGATTTCCTCTTTCTCCACTCCAAAAGATTATTTCCGCTCTATTTTCAACAATGCATCGCGACGTTTGTTCCGGTCTTTATAATCTGCCAATTGGCTGTTCCACAGAACGGGGCGCTCATGATACATTTCAAGTAGGTTTTGTGTATTTTCTTCATTCCACTCCATTTCCCGAATAACAATAAAGCACGCAATTATTGTGAATCGACAGGCCACGAGATGTCTTCGTGATCAATTGCACTGATCCCTCACTGAATGCCGACGAGGATTGCCTACATACAAACGTACACACTACACTGATCGGTACGGTTCAAGGTTAGTAGATATTTAAGTAGGTTGTCTCGTAACTATAGACCAATCAAATGCTCGCTTTTTAAAGGCGGGAATACGTCACCCATACGACACTTTTAAAATTGCCATAACCAATAGAGATAACAGTTTATTTCGCATAAAAACCCCAAACAACAGTAGAAAAAGTTCAAAAGCAAAAATACTAAATTTGTAGTACCCTACTTATTATGTTTTTCCTGGAATTTGCAGCATTCTTATCATATCTAGTGGTAGGCAAAAAAAAACAAATAGGTAATATAAATAATTAATTATTAGATTAAAATACAAAAAATGATTAGTCCTTCAAGCACAAATCTTCAGGCTATAGGTTTGTTAGTTCATGGCCGTGAATTTTTAGACAAACTACATATAATTGTTAGACATACCTTGATATCACAGCTACGACAACATACTTCACAACTGTTTATGTTCACAAGTAACTAAATAATAAGTCTCTATAAATAATATTGTCCTTATACCTATACTCAAAAATAAAAACTAAACAATAACTAAACAAATAAACGAACTAATGATACTATAGGAAAATTCCACAAAAAAATATACGAATACAAACGTGAACTTAAACTCAGACGTGCAGACAACTGTCCATCAACTCTTAAATTTGACGTTGTTGTATGAGTGACGTAAGCATTCTGCCTTCCCCTCGCTTCGCCCACATAGTTACGAGACAACCTACTTAAATGTCTACTAACCTTGGGTACGGTTCTCTTTCATCGAGACTGCCATCAATCGGGTTTGGAATCGGTTCGGCTTTCGGCCGATTTTGGTATCATAAAAGGAATAAGTAACAACTTTTTAGACATTAGACCTTCTTTTGACCTTTCGTCGGACCATTCTCCCATATTTATTGATGTGATGGAACATAAACCTATATAATACAAATAAATACCCCACGTTTTCAAATCATAAAACAAATTGGAGTCTGTTCAGATTTAATATTCAAAACACAATTAACTTAAATCTTCCTCTTAAAACAAGTGAAAATATTGAGAAAGCAGTTCATCACCTTACATCAATCATTCAACAGGCATCTTGGAGAGCAACTCCAGATCTAAATCGGGGTAATAACTGTGAACCATATCCACATCATATAAAAATCTTAATCAACGAAAAAAGAAAACTAAGAAAACAGTGGCAAACTTCCAGATCTCCTGAGAACAAAACTGAACTGAATAGGGCTACTCGTTTGCTTAAAAGAGAATTACACAAATACAAAGATCAGCGCATAAATGAATTTCTTGAAAGTCTTACTGCGACAGATGACACAAACTACTCTATTTGGAAACTCTCTAAGAAACTTAAACATCAGATTAAGCATGACGGTCCCATTAGAAATAAAGACGGTGATTGGGCTAAGGCCGATGAAAATAAAGTACAAGCATTCAACCACACTCCAGAATTATATAGGAGATGTCACCTCCTATACAAAATATCAAAATTAACGAAATAAAAGAGTACTTAAGTTAAACATCACAATACTAAAAAAGCTCCAGGGTATGATTTAATATCGGGAAAAATCTGCAAAAATTTACCCCAAGAAGGATTTCGGTTACTTATGTACATATTTAACGCTATAATAAAGTTAGGCTATTTTCCGTTTCAATGGAAAATGGCACAAATTATTCTAATACCGAAACCAAATAAAGATCCACAAGAACTATCATCCTATCGTCCAATCAGTTTGCTTCCCATTATCTCTAAGATATTTGAGAGGATACTCCTTCAGAAAATGAATTCTATAATCGACAGACAAAAGTTAATACCTGATTATCAGTTTGGATTCAGGCAACAACATGGAACAATTGAGCAGGTACATAGAGTTGCCAAAGTAGCAAGAGATGCGATTGAAAAGAAAGAATACTGCACTGCAGCCTTTTTGGATGTCTCACAAGCATTTGATAAAGTATGGCATGAGGGGCTGCTATCTAAAATAAAAACTCACTTTCCTCATTCTCTGTATGCTCTTCTGAGATGATATCTTACCAATCGATATTTCCAGGTCAGATGCAATGAAGCAGTATCAAACATATCTCCAATTCTATCGGGAGTACCTCAGGGTAGTATATTGGGACCAACTTTATACTTACTCTATACGGCAGATATTCCCACAAGAGTAAACAGCACAATCGCTACCTTTGCAGATGATACTGTGATAATGGTTTCTAGCTCGGTTCCTGTTATAGCCTGTCAAAATTTACAAATTCATTTAAATGAACTAGAGAAATGGTTAAAACTGTGGCGAATTAAAGTAAATGGCAGCAAATCAGCACATATAACATTTTACTTTACGCAAAGAGAGTGTACCATCTGTGTGCATAAACCATATGCAAATACCATAATACCCAAAAAAAGTGATGTTAAATACTTGGGAATACATTTTGACAGCCGACTAAATTGGGGAAAGCACATCTGGACAAAGCGACTGCAACTAGGATTAATATACAGGAAAATGTATTGGTTCATGAATAAAAAATCCAAACTAAGTCTACATAATAAATTATTACTGTATAAATGTTTTCTAAAGCCAGTTTGGACCTACGGTATACAGATATGGGGTATAGCATCTAATTCTCACTTACTGAAACTTCAACGTTTCCAATCTAAAGTTTTGAGACATATTACCAATGCACCGTGGTACGTGCCCAATTATGTTATACACCGAGATCTTCAGATCCAAAATATTAAAGACACCGTTGTCTCACTCAGTGGCACTTACAAAAATAGACTACTAAACCATCCAAATACACTTGCCCAAGACCTACTTTAGCGACCAAGGAGAGGAAGACTAAAACGACGTGATCCTCTAGACCTCTCTATACCTTTATATACATAAACGTTTATATCATTTTATAGCTACAACTGATATTACATATACCTACAACTTATAATTGTGTGTGTTGTTATAATTTTAACTATTGCTATTTTTTTTAATATGTTAGTAAAATGTCTTTGTAAATTGTTATTTATATTTCAAATATTTATATATACTAGAAATTTATCTTAAGGATTTCTGTCACTGGACAGCTCTCCCCTATATTAATTACTTGATAAACATATTGATTATTGTTTTTTTTTTTATTTGTAGAAACAGATTTCAATAAATAAAGGAGGAAAAAAAATATATATCAAAGCTAATCAGTCACGAATTACACTTTTTAGACCACACTCCATATGACAAAGAGTAACATAGGCTGCCTAATGCATATGACATTCTCTTAAATATGACCTTAAACTCCATCGGTAATTTTACATCTTTTATATCCAAAATTCAATAATAAAAAACTTTTTAAATTCCAACACTTGGATCGCTGTTATCATTTTTAACATCACTAAAGCTTTTGAATCGTTTGGCTGCAGTAATATTATATATAACTAACACTGTTCCACGGTGCATTGACATTTTGTTTTCGACACCGTTCATAGGTATCTTGTTAATCAGTTACCAGCTGAAGTTCGTTTGAAGACGTCTACCCTCCGGACGCTGGTACTCACGTAAGGCATGGTTGTATGTTGCCTGAAGTAAAATCTAATAAAATATTAAACATCATTAATTTTTAACAACAATATGTAATATATTTGGTGACTTTATTTACTGTAAAGGGTTTTTACCCCAATATTTTGGTGGCTCAGGCATGTTAACCTGTAGGTATAACCATTTTACTTTTTTAACCTTAGTCAACATTTCAATCACGTTTGCTTTAATTAAATGGTTCATACTTATTTTAGGCTTTTAACCTGATGATGAAATTATTATTCCGAAAACCTTTGTTATTTTGATGTAGCCCTTTTAAGGGTTTTTTAAACATACCTACTTACAAAGATGTAAATCTCTTTTTTTTATACATGGTATACAGACCGCTGTAGGAATTTATTTTCCTTGTGGATTTTTTTTTAAATATTAAGACAATAAAAGTTTTGATTCTAAAAGTATGTCGAGTGGAAAATAAATAAAAGTGAACGTATTAAACGAGAACTCAAGGACGTATGTAGCGTCCTTCATCATTTTTAGTGGCATCTCGTCTCAAAAAACTCCAGCTTACCAAATTTCGTGTTGTTATCCCATGCTTGTCACGAAATATTTAAAAATTAAAGTTTAACGGTGACACTCTTTATTTTGTTTATTATGAACTTTCGTACTAAGCTAAGTTAGTTTAGATCGGTCTATTTTAATCTCAGGAATCTATGATTAAATTATGGCCATTCGTTACCAAACACCGTGTCTATTATATATATATATATATATATATATATATATATATATATATATATATATAATATATATATACAAATAACACAGTTTATTAGGGTTGCAGTCAGAATATTGGCCGGGATGTTAAAAAAAACACTCTTTTGACTTTTTTGTCGAGCTTTCGGAATGGTTTTATTCCTTTTAATGCTGTTAAAAATAACTGGAACAACATCTCTCCATATACTAAGATCAGTTTAGATGATTTCATAAGAATGTTAACATTTATATTTGATTCTAACATCTTTTTATTCAATGGTAATTTTTTTAAACAAATTTTTGGCACTCCAATGGGCAGCAAAATATCCCCCATACTATGTAATTTTGTTTTGGATGAACTTATAACAACTTGTAAAGAAAACATACCTTTTCACATACCATTTATTAAACGTTATGTAGATGATTTGATTTTATCGGTCCCTGAAAACAAGGTAACTGATGTTTTAAACACTTTTAAACGCCCAATGTGAACACCTAAAGTTTACGGTTGAGAGAGAGGCTGATAATATGATTCCTTTTTAGACATGCTAATCCATCGTGGCAATGATGGCATACTAAAGACGGAGTGGTATCGTAAACCTTGTTTTAGTAACCGTTTCATAAACTTTTATTCTCAACATCCATCTAAGATGAAAACAAATTTGGTTTTGGCTTTAAAAACGAGGGTTATCAACTTGTCACATATAGAATTCAGGGACAAAGGACTAAAACAGTTGAGATCCATACTACAAGAGAATTCTTATCCCATAGGACTGTTAAATAAACTCATTTTCGGTTCTCCTTTTCCTTCACAAGTTTCTGTCAACCAAAATTTTCATAACAATGAGATCCGACAAATGACATTGACACATTACGCATCAATATTACCATCTAAAATAACTTATGGTTGCCTACCCTACATTCCATTTCTGACACCTAAGCTAATGAACATCTTTAAAAATATTAGTGGCTTAAAAATTACAACCAAAAATGTGAAAACAGTATCGAAGCTTTACACAAAAACAAAAGATCCTTTCACAATACAGGAGTCATCGAATGTTGTTTATTCTATACCGTGTACTAATTGTAATAAAATTTACATAGGAGAATCATCTCGTAATTTTCACAGCAGGGTGATATCACATCGTAGTGATATAAAAACCAAAAAAATCAATGCATGTGCATTGACAGAACATGCACTAACTCTGAAACATGAATTCAATTTTGATGATTCCTGTATTTTGGCAAAAGAAAAGAACCTTTCAAAACGTGTTTTCTTGGAAATGTGTTTCATAAAATCTAGCACATCTTGCATTAACAAATGGTCAGACATAGACAAATTAAGCAACATTTATTGTTATTTACTAGAAAAACACCAAAAATTAAATAAATATTTACCTGTACATAAATTACACCTCTATGTATAATATGTTGCATACCATTAAGACAGGTTTAAAAAGCATAGTTCACCTATAAGTAGGGCCTCTTGTATTTCTTTAAAAGAAAGATAACATCAATTACACCTAATTACATATTAATTACAGTGTTTACTTTCCATTCTCTGATGAGTTAATATACACAAGTAAAACATGCTATCAACCAAGTTTTACTATTTTTATAATAAATTTTAAAAATTTTATAATGTATCCTGTCTATAATTGTATATTTTAATGTGTGTTATAAATGTTGAGTGTCAATGCTTTTATAAATAATCTCAACGACTAGTAAGTTACACTGAAGAATTGTGATATTTTTTAAATATTTACATTTTTGTCTTATTACAGTGTCTTGAAAAAGGAATAAAACCATTCCGAAAGCTCGACAAAAAAGTCAAAAGAGTGTTTTTTTTTAACATCCCGGCCAATATTCTGACTGCAAACACTAATAAACTGTGTTATTTGTTTATATCGACAGTCAATAATATCCAGTATTTCTATATATATATATATATATATATATATATATATATATATATATATATATATATATATTAATGTGATATTTAAAGTCTTATTGCTCCAATCAATTACTTAGCTAATTAATTAATTAATTAATTAAAATTATTAAAATGATATGTCTATGATTCTATCACACTTTTTAATTCTCTTATCTCAGGGTTCTATTCGTGCTTCAATATCTATGCTATTACATGTGAAAGGTAAGGTCCAAAGAATACCGGAATATTAAAAAACATATAGGATCTTACATTATATATTGAAATAAAAATAATGAAATAAAATTCACACTCAAATGTTTTCAATAAACAAAATCTCATATAATGATTCTCAAAATTTTGTTCTACGTACGTGAACCTTCAAAATTAATGGTACAAACAATATTAGTTGAAATCTCAAAATCCCAAATATTATTCTAAATCTCCTATTTAGATCAAAATATTTATATCCTTTCTAAATTAAGTGTAAAAATTGTGTTATCAATAAAAGAAAAACTGCAGAAAACAAAACTATCTCTCTCTGATGATGAGTGGTCCAAATCCTTGTTCCTTGTAGACTATACTATCTACTCTTAGCCACTCCCTAGGTAATCAGCAATCTTACAACAAATTATTGCAAGTTTATCGTCCTTAATGATCTCCTTCAAATGCACGAATCGTTCAAATTATGCTAGCTTCTTCTTCTCTTAATAAACTGAATCTCTCGTTGGCCTGAGTGAAAAATGACTCTTGGATTATCTTTTCTTTACGATAAACTGAATCTCTCGTTGGCCTGAACAGTGACTCTTGGAATATAAGTAGAAAATATAACTTACAATCTTTTACTGGATCAGCTTCTGTCAGATACACTAACTACACAAAAACTCACAAACTTTCACTGCTACTGCTTCCTACCTCTGGGAAACTACCCGAGAACAACGGCCGTTCGCCTTGCACCCTTGGAAACCCACTGACTATAAATTTTTCTTCAAAAACTAACTAACGTCTCATTCTCAAACCAGCCTCCCACCTTTTCCAATCTCATCCAATCAAAACGCGTCATACATCTCCCATTTCTTCATTTCGATAACACCCAAATTTTTACCTACAATTATAAAATTTCCTAAAACTTATTTACAAAATGTTTTCCTACCAATTCTAAAGAAACTAACAAAAACATATCTTTCTAAAATCTATTCTATTGTCCTAATTACTGCACAACATTTATTTGGAAAAACCGCTTCTAATGCCCAGGGTTTTACTTAAGCTTATAGGGGTCACTCAAATATATTTTAACAAAGAAAATAATTTATGCATATCTTACGTTTTGTTAAATACAGGTAATCCAAAATTAAAAGACTTTCATTCTTCGAAATGTTTGTTGTTCATTATTTGACTTATCTGAATTATTTTAATGTTTTTGAACTTTGAAATATTTTAAGCAAACCAATACTTTTCTCGATTTTACATATCATAACAATATATATATATATATAATATATATATATTATATATATATATATATATATATATATATATATATATATATATATATATATATATATCTATATCTATATATATATATATATATATATATATTTATATATTTATATATATATATTATATATATATATATCTATATATATATATATATATATTTATATATATATATATATATATATATATATATATATATATATTATATAATATATATTCATATATATTATATTAATATATATATATATATATATATATATATATATATATATAATAATAATAGTCTCCCGTTTTATACCGCACGCGGCTTTGGGAGTATAGCAGGGTAGTCTGCTATATCTAGGGCCTACGGTATACAAGGAAGGTAACATGGCCAGTGCTACGCTTCAACCGCCTATTATTACCCCTGGTTTTACCCAAGTACTCATTTTATTCAGGCTGAGTCGACCTGGGCCTATAGACATTTTTTAAAAATGCCTAGTTGTTCTTGCCGGCGGTAGGATTCGAACTCACGACCACCGGCATGCGAGGCAAGCACACTACCGCTTGCGCTACGCGGGCCCTATATATATATATATATATATATATATATATATATATATATATATATATATATATATATATATATATGTATTAAATTGGCCAAATATATGGCCTAGGAGGACAAATTCGTTAAACTTCTCGTGCTCGAATCGGTATCACTAAAGTGTTATGGTCATTTCGGCCTATCCCAGCCATCGTCAGACACTTGGGCTGATACAAATTCAAACACGGAAGTAGAACGAATGTCTCCTAAAGCTTCACTACTACGGTGGTTTGCGAGCAGAGGCGCCACCTGCTTTGGCGGCCGTGAACGAAAACGATATAATCACATCGTTTTCTACCTCTGGGCTATGCGAAATGTGTAAAGAATAAATCTTTTAGCAAAAAGCTGCTATCGCTTTGTTGTATTAAATTGGCCAAATATATGGCCTAGGAGGACAAATTCGTTAAACTTCCCGTGCTCGAATCGGTATCACTAAAGTGTTATGATCATTTCGGCCTATCCCAGCCATCGTCAGACACTTGGGCTGATACAAATTCAAACACGGAAGTAGAACGAATGTCTCCTAAAGCTTCACCACTACGGTGGTTTGCGAGCAGAGGCGCCACCTGCTTTGGCGGCCGTGAACGAAAACGATATAATCACATCGTTTTCTACCTCTGGGCTATGCGAAATGTGTAAAGAATAAAGCTTTTCAATCAATATAAGGTTGAATGTTCGAATAAATGAACTTTGATGGTACACAAGGCAAATATCGAACACAGTATTTAATCAAATCTTGCCCAAGTACTTTCGATCACAAGATCATCTTCAGGGGCATCTGAAATAAGCCAAGAAACGTTTTTTAAAAAAGGAAAATTAATCCATATATTTGGCCAATTTAATACAACAAAGCGATAGCAGCTTTTTGCTAAAAGATTTATTCTTTACACATTTCGCATAGCCCAGAGGTAGAAAACGATATGATTATATCGTTTTCGTTCACGGCCGAGAAAGCAGGTGGCGCCTCTGCTCGCAAACCACCGTAGTGGTGAAGCTTTAGGAGACATTCGTTCTACTTCCGTGTTTGAATTTGTATCAGCCCAAGTGTCTGACGATGGCTGGGATAGGCCGAAATGATCATAACACTTTAGTCATACTGATTCGAGCACGGGAAGTTTAACGAATTTGTCCTCCTAGGCCATAAATTTGTTTGGCCAATTTAATACAACAAAGCGATAGCAGCTTGCTAAAAGATTTATTCTTTATATATATATATATATATATATATATATATATATATATATATATATATATATATTGATAAAGTTGTATTTTATTAATTTTATTTTTATTTATAATAAATGTAATTTTTAAAATATGTGGTTCGTTGTTTAATTTAATATATACCTCAGCTAGCTCAATTATGTGTTCGTTCTAAGCAATCTGTCACTGTGTGACGTCGACTCTGTAGTCTCCTGGTAGAGTTAAAAAAAAAATTAAACCAAAATTTACTTTAGACCTTTGATAAATTAACCCAAATGAAGCACGTTATTTATTAATATTGAACAAATTTAATATAAACAATAAAATTCGTCTGCAACTTCGGTTGCCTTTAAAAATTTACAAAAATAGGAATCGTTTAAGTCTTAACGTGGTTTAGTGACGTGACAATAAAATGTATTACAAAATGTGGAGACTCTCTACAAGTACCTAAAAACTAAATAAATATTGCAACTTTATAAAGTGTTTAAATGAACTATAAAGAAAAAGAAAATGAACACTTTATTCCGCTGACTATTCAAATATAATCAAAATTTCAAATGATCCCCAAAATTATTGTCCAACCTCACTTTAAAAACAGTTCTGATTTCTTTAAAGGAAACTAACTACTCAAAAATAATCGGTGAAACTGGAATATCAATCCTCTCTTCGGAAGTTAAGGTACGTACTATTCTATTTTTAATTTAATGATCATTAATAATTTCAATTTTTAAGGCCTATCGCAATTATGTTAATTCATGAATTTTAATTTTCTCAATTTAAATGACATTTCTATACTCCAATATAATTTATAAGTGAAATTGTTTCTCTTACTCTCTGGAACAAATTTCTGGATATCTCTTATGTGGAAACTGTGGAAAAACTAAATTCTAATTAGACGAGTTAAAAAACACTCCCGACCTATTCCACAGTTTCAGGGCTCTTCTTCGTCCAAAAAAACCTCGTCGGCGTCCTCTCCAAAAAACAATTCCTCTTATTATCCGTTGCTAACAGCAACCAACGTTCTTTTTTTTCTGTCTTCTATTTAAATATTTTAAACCATAAAACTGTCCTGTTTGACATATTTGTCAAGCCACATTACTTTCTCATAATCACTTTAATCACATATAATTTGGGAATTTACAAAAAAAAATGTTTAGATATAAAACTTATTCTATTACAATACTAATTTATTCTTTTCATCTCCACATCATTGTAATTTCTTATTTAACAAAACCCCTATTAATTTTGCTCCCACAGACTGTCAAATAAACTGTCAAGCAGTTTATTTTCTGACGTTTATTAAAATTTCTATGTTTAAATATTTTTTTAAAATTCTTCTTTTTTGTTCTTTTTAAGGTTTAGACGATTCACCTAGGCAACTATACTATTCAGAAATTATTAACACTATACCAGGTAAGTCAAAATTAATTTATTTAACAATTTACTAATCTTTTTCTCTCTTTTATTTCAGAGTCGAACCCACATTGTGATGGCTTCATGAAATTCATAAACAACAAACTCATATAAATATCCATTTAAGTTGTATATTTTTTAACATATTGAAATCATTTCAACTTCCCCCCAATTTGGATTTTGTTCAGTGCTAACTATCAGCACTTACTAAATCTAAATTCTTACCGGTAAACTTAAATACTTTATTAATATTAACATAACAATAAACTGACTTTTATTAATAAGCATATATATCTCTTGAATATTTTTTTTTATATAATTTACTCTATGACAAATACAGAATTCAGAATTCTCCAAACAAAATCTATAAATCTTTCACTAATTATATCAACTTTAGAATCAAATTTCCAAGTACTTTCCCAATTTCTTTACTTCTTTTCCTGTACTATTTATTTCTTGTACTATTTTCGTAGAAATTCTTATAATTGTTCCCCTCTTTATTTTATATTTTTATTTATTTATTTATTTCCGCATATACTATTTCAGTATCTTTATTCATTGCCGCATTATTATTTATTCTTTTTATATCCGCATATAATATTCATTTCACCATCTCTACATATAACTCTCTATATTTCATATTTCAATATTTTATATAATTCTATTTTTCATCTTATTTCCGCATATACTATTTATCATTATAATATTCCCTATTTCCCAATTTCTACAAAATATCGATTTGTCCATAGTACTTTGCTTATTTATATATACTTGTAACTCCTATAAATCTACTTGAAAATAAATCAACCTTTTTTGTTTATATAAATTCATCATTATTCTGTACATCTGTTCCTAATAAATTATTTAATTATCAAATTTATCTCAAGATATGCTTATTTATTAATTTTCCTTCTATTTACAAAACTTATATCTTATAATACCAAATTCGTGTCATAATATTGCCTACCCTTGTATGTTTATTCATAATACTTATAAATTCCCTCTATATTAAATATCCCTCTAATATTATTAGTTTCTGGATGTCTTAGTTCATAACTGTTTACCCCATGTTCAGTACTAATGACATAAGGTCCTTCAAATGGCAAAAGTAATTTTCCACACAGATTTTCATCCCTTTTAGGCACCTGTAGTGACCTGATAAGTACCTTCTCCCCTTTTCTCCTCTGTTCTAACTACATTCACCTGTCTTCTCTCCTCATTTTCCCCTCTATTATATCTTGGATTCCCTTCTCTGTAAACTTCCCTATTTCTCGTCTCCTGCAGATAATTTCCCTGGTTCTGTCTCCAATTATTGCCTCTGTCATTTCCTTGTCTCCAGTTATTCCCTCTATCATTGTTTGTATTCCCTTGTCTACGTTCCCAGTTATATCTTCCGATATCTCTCCTGACATTGTTCATATTCTCTCCCCTATTTCTAAAATCCCTGCTTCTATTTTGTCTCTCAAATTCTCTTTCCCTATAATTATTCCCTCGATTCACATATCCCTGTCTATTTGCTGTGTTATTCCTATATGTCCCTTGCTCTTGTCCATTTCGATTTTGCGTCCCTATACTCCTCTCAATCCTCTGAAGATATCCTGTCAAACTTTCCATCGTCTTTATATTGTGCATAGCCGGTTCTAAGTATTGTGCTGTCTGGAATAACTGCATTGCGTACAGATTGTAGTTGGTACTTTTTTCATAATTGAATTTCCCAAAATACAACCGCTCCCTGAAACTAGCCTGTTGGTTTTCTCCCCAAAAATAGTTAATAAACTTTGCCTCAAATTCCTGCACATTATTTATGGAAGTTTTATTATTGCAAAACCATAATAATGGCATGCCCACTAACATGTTTCGAATATTCAATTTCATTTCTATCGGATCCCTTACATTCTGTACCTTATTTTTGATGATATCTACAAATATTCTAGGATGTAAGTGATTCAGGTTTCCGTCAAACTTAATTCCCCCATCATTATAACTCGGCATCACAGTACTCACTCCCCTTGTTTGTTCTAGTTTTGATTCCAAACGCTGAATCTCCTCACTTGCATTTTTAAATTTCTCTCTCAATTCCTCAACCTGTAATACTCTATCTCCCTTTTCCGCCTGATTTGCATGCATACCCATTTCCAGTTCCAAATTCTGCAATCCCATCTTTATATTGTTTTTGATAATGGTAAGTTTTTCCTCATGATCCTAAGTTTGTTTTTTAACACTTTCTACCTCCCTAACAATCTCTTTATTCTGCTTATTAACTTCTTTGTTTATTTCCGTTGGTAAATTCTTTTGAATGGCTGTTCCCAACTCTACAAATCTGCTCCCAATTTCCTGTCCTATTTCCGCTCTAATTATGGCCTTTTCTCTGGATATCTCCTCCTGTACATTCCTCATAAAATTCTCACTTTCTCCTCTGACCTGTTCTACTTTCTCTTCTAAACCTTGGGTAATGTGTAACATCTCTTCCCTGACTATCTTCACTTCTTCTTTGATTTCTTCCCTCATTTTAATTAACTCCTCCTAAGTTCTCCTTTAATATTATTTTCCATTTTGTTCATATCCCCCCTAATATTGTTAATATTACTATCCATTTTGTGCATATCCCCCCTAATATTATGATCCATCTGTTGTAGCATCCGCATTATTTGCTTCATATCCATCTGTGCCATCCCTGACTCTCCAACATCTCCTTCCCTGCGTCTCTCCTCCTGCACTCTACTTTCATCCTCACTTACATCACATCTATCTCTCACTATCT
Source organism: Diabrotica balteata (assembly GCA_918026665.1). Classification (NCBI taxonomy): domain Eukaryota; kingdom Metazoa; phylum Arthropoda; class Insecta; order Coleoptera; family Chrysomelidae; genus Diabrotica; species Diabrotica balteata. Next base: position 71,145,496 of record OU898277.1, read on the forward strand.
CATCCAACTCCTCTCTCAAATTATCTGTTAGACTTCCCTCTCTATCACCTTGTCCTGCTTCTTGTATGCCTTGCTCTAAATATACTACAACTTCTCCTGATCCTCCTCTGCTTTCTTCATCTACCTGTATATCATGTTCCTGTTCTAACACCTGTTCTCCTTTACTCTCTTTCGGTACGACTTCTTTTCCATTTCTTAAAGTCATTCGGTCTGCCATTTTATCCTAATATCTATTTATTCTCAAATTTAACTTTAACTGCCCCAGAATCTCTGCAACTCTAATCACACCAATTTATTTTTACTCTAATCTGTGTAATATTAATAAATCTGCTTAAGAAACACCCTTATTTCTGTTTTCCCAGAGGCCCCACGTTGTTAGCGTCAATTGATAAAGTTGTATTTTATTAATTTTATTTTTTATTTATAATAAATGTAATTTTTAAAATATGTGGTTCGTTGTTTAATTTAATATATACCTCAGCTAGCTCAATTATGTGTTCGTTCTAAGCAATCTGTCACTGTGTGACGTCGACTCTGTAGTCTCCTGGTAGAGTTCAAAAAAAAATTAAACCAAAATTTACTTTAGACCTTTGATAAATTAACCCAAATGAAGCACGTTATTTATTAATATTGAACAAATTTAATATAAACAATAAAATTCGTCTGCAACTTCGGTTGCCTTTAAAAATTTACAAAAATAGGAATCGTTTAAGTCTTAACGTGGTTTAGTGACGTGACAATAAAATGTATTACAAAATGTGGAGACTCTCTACAAGTACCTAAAAACTAAATAAATATTGCAACTTTATAAAGTGTTTAAATGAACTATAAAGAAAAAGAAAATGAACACTTTATTCCGCTGACTATTCAAATATAATCAAAATTTCAAATGATCCCCAAAATTATTTTCCAACCTCACTTTAAAACAGTTCTGATTTCTTTAAAGGAAACTAACTACTCAAAAATAATCGGTGAAACTGGAATATCAATCCTCTCTTCGGAAGTTAAGGTACGTACTATTCTATTTTTAATTTAATGATCATTAATAATTTCAATTTTTAAGGCCTATCGCAATTATGTTAATTCATGAATTTTAATTTTCTCAATTTAAATGACATTTCTATACTCCAATATAATTTATAAGTGAAATTGTTTCTCTTACTCTCTGGAACAAATTTCTGGATATCTCTTATGTGGAAACTGTGGAAAAACTAAATTCTAATTAGACGAGTTAAAAAACACTCCCGACCTATTCCACAGTTTCAGGGCTCTCCTTCGTCCAAAAAAACCTCGTCGGCGTCCTCTCCAAAAAACAATTCCTCTTATTATCCGTTGCTAACAGCAACCAACGTTCTTTTTTTTTCTGTCTTCTATTTAAATATTTTAAACCATAAAAACTGTCCTGTTTGACATATTTGTCAAGCCACATTACTTTCTCATAATCACTTTAATCACATATAATTGGGGAATTTACAAAAAAAAATGTTTAGATATAAAACTTATTCTATTACAATACTAATTTATTCTTTTCATCTCCACATCATTGTAATTTCTTATTTAACAAAACCCCTATTAATTTTGCTCCCACAGACTGTCAAATAAACTGTCAAGCAGTTTATTTTCTGACGTTTATTAAAATTTCTATGTTTAAATATTTTTTTAAAATTCTTCTTTTTTGTTCTTTTTAAGGTTTAGACGATTCACCTAAACACTAGGCAACTATACTATTCAGAAATTATTAACACTATACCAGGTAAGTCAAAATTAATTTATTTAACAATTTACTAATCTTTTTCTCTCTTTTATTTCAGAGTCGAACCCACATTGTGATGGCTTCATGAAATTCATAAACAACAAACTCATATAAATATCCATTTAAGTTGTATATTTTTTAACATATTGAAATCATTTCAATATATATATATATATATATATATATATATATATATATATATATATATATCTTTATATATATATATATATATATATATATATATATATATATATATATATATATATATATATATTTATATATATATATATATATATATATATATATATATATGTATATAATAACCCACATGTCAATAATAATCATATTAAAATTAACATAATTATAAATAGGTACATATTTATTTAATACAAGTAGCTTTGTCGTAACTTCTTATGACATTTTTCGTACGCCACTGGAAGACCCACAATAGCGATGAACCGTCACTATTACTTCCAAGAATTTACTGCCTAGTAGATTTCTGGATTGTGACTATGGTAGGTTTTGAATCTGGCGAAAAGATTTGTCTTGCGGTACGTCATCTTGATAGTCGTTTTTAGTATTTAGCGGGAAGTGGAACATAAGCTAATAGAACATATAGAGTCAGTTTCATATACATCAACCTCTTTGGAGATATCGGCCTGAACCTATGTTATAAAACTTGGGCTATTGGAGTGTTGATGTAGGCATATTTTTAGTAGTTGCCAAGTTCATGTCATATTTTACGGGATATATTTCCACGTCACCATTCCACAGGCAGACTGAAATAATTCTTGAAGTCACCCTAAAGGAATACAACGTCAGTGCAATTTGTAGACTCCGTTTTGATGACAACCATAAGTTTTATCTTAGAAGTATTAAGTTTTAGCCCATATTCATCACATGATTCGGTTACTCTGTTAAGTCGTTGCAGGTCTTCTACATTGGAGGCAATAAATACCGTGTCATCTGCATATCTAAGATTGTTGACATTAATTCTGTTGATTTTAATGCCTGTATCTTGAACTAAGGCTTCTTTGAAAATAAATTAGGAGTAGATATTAAAAAGTAGATCCTTGAGTAGATCTTTGAGAATTACATACCAATTTGTCTTCCCCAGTCATCTATACAAACTGTACACCAAAATAATCACTAATCGATTGGAAACAAAATTTTAACTGTATTATCCAAGAGAACAAGCTGGTTTTCGCTTATCTACGGTACAAATGACCTACAGTACATAAAAGTCTTGATTAAAAATATATAAAATATAATAGACCTCTAGTTTTAACTTTTGTAGCCTTCCATAAAGCGTTGTAGACTATGAATCTATCCACAGTTTTAAAGGCACACAGAAGATGTGTCTGACAGGTAGATACTGTAGATATTTTTTTTTATTTTTAATAAAAATTGAGAGAAGATCTAACATGAAATTAAATATATTTATTTAAATAATTTAATCCATAATTGACAATATTTAAATTATATTCACCACTAAATATATTGAGGGGGGACAAAAATCGTTATTTGTCACATTTAAATAAGGTTATATGTGCTTAAAATATGAAAAAATCCCCAAAAAATGCAGTTTTTACGAATTTAGAGCATGTTTCATTCTTAAAATGGTCAACCGTGTTATTAGAAAAAACGGAAAAATATAAGAAAAGTCGTTCTTTATTCATATGTAGTTGACGTTTTGTTCTAAAAACATGGGAAAAAGTTAGTGTGTCCTACCTGTTCTTATATGTGACGTAGAGGCACCCTTTATGTATGCACGTAAATTAGAAGTGACGCAACTTAGAATAGGAAAATCATTGTTGGGCATTATGTTGACAAATAGCGTAAGAAACGAAAAAATTCGTACAATTCTTGAGAGGACATTATAAAACGCATAGTTAAAATTAAATGGAAGTGGCCAGGGCATATCGGTAAAGTGAAAGATAATAGATAGACCAAAAAAATCTTGATGTGTATAAAACTTTTTGATTTCCATAGGAAATTTATCACTTATTGGGACATGGCACTAAATTAAATTTATATGTTTTAGATCTGTATTAAATCATAGAAAGTGAGTGTTTTTCTAGTTGTGAGAGTATTTTACTATGATAGTTACTTTGGTTCTGTCATATATTAGGTAAATGATCGTGTTGTTAACATTTTGGATAACTGTTCTGATTTTAGTTCATGAGTTTTTTAAACACTCTCCGGACTAACAATCGAAACGGTGAAAACAAAAGATATCAAATAGCCACTATATATAAAACATGCTTCAAGGAAATAGTTTCTGAATCCTGTTATGATCTAGTTTAAGTCCAAGTCCCAAAGTCTAAGTTTCAAATAAGTTAATAGTTTTTAAAACAATTCAGTTTTTGTCAAGAAAAACATCTTGCCTTTTATTATTAATATAGACCCATTTTTTTTATTTTATAATTTTATTTCAAAAATGGGGGGAAATAATTTTTTGCTATTATAGATGTTTTCTAACTAAGACTAAAGTTTTCTCCTCCACTTCCACCAAAAGTCTTTAGCTGTATTGATTCGATGTTCCCAAAAATATTAAAATGGTGAAATGTCACGATTCACTGCATTCAAAACTAAAAAACATGAGATAAAAGGAAAAAATACATATATAAAATCGAAACGTTTCTAATTTATTGATATCCAGCATCGATGTATAGTTGTTAGTTATTTTATTAAATATCAATTTTCTGCAGTCAAACTGTATTTTATAAATTAATTTTCTAGATATTATCATCCTTCAAAGTTTTAAACACGTTATCGCTAAGAACTAAATTACTGCTAAAACAACTTGAAAACTTTTGAAATTACATACTAAATGTGCAAAGGAAGATTAAAACTTTTATCAAATATTTTTTGTATTTATATGGCATAAGAAGTCGCATTAGGTCGACTTTAAAGAAAGAGCGTTCAATTATAATGTATTTCTTTACGAATCCACTATACGTTTTAATCGCAGCAGGTCTTTGGCTACCAAATACGAAGAACTTAAAAGTACTACGTTGGTATAAGATGTACAGTACTTTGATTACCGTTGAAATTAGTATCATATTGAGTGGAATTTTGATCGGAGTTGTACTTGAAGATGATGATCAGAAAAGAGATGAAACAGCACAATATATCTTTTCAACGTTATCTGTTATTTTAAAGATTATATATTGTCAAAAGAAACAGTTTACGAAACTTATTCGTGTATCAATGAAGATAGAAAAAAAACTATTATCTGACATAGATCCAGAAATTAGAAATATTTTTTACACTGAAGCCAAGTATCATAATAGGGTATTTATTTTTGCGTTAGTCCAAGGTTTTTTCCTGTGCCTGAATAGCATTTTTCTGGGTATTTACCGTTTTCCGATTAGAAGTACAATATATCCTGCAGCTTGGTATCCTTTCTATAACTGCCTTTTTAGTTTTTGGGCTATATTAGCGATTTTCAATGCTCTCTATATAGTAGTAATATACGTGGGTGGTGACTTGATTTTTGGATGTTTATTTATGTTTACAACATTACGACTTAAAGTTTTAATGCATCGGTTAAGCATTGTTAAAAATATTTGCAAGAAATCCCGGAAATCACAGAAGTATTCCATACGTGAAATCATTAAAGAACACTATGCCCTTATTAAGTAAGTATTCTAATTTATTTTTGTATAAAACTATCTGAGCTTATAATATTCAATTTTTAGATTCTTCAGAAGATTCTAGACATATCTCTAGAGAATGTCCTAATAATTTATATCTTTAAATATTTCGGAATTAATAACTGTTTTAAAATGTTCTTCAAAAAATAAAAATAAAATAAAGAAAATTATCTGAGTACAGAAAGGACACCCTGTCCAGAATTTCAAAGGTATTCATTAATTTAAAGATGAAAGACTGTCAAAACCTTAAATCTATGTAGGCTTTGCTTAAAGAAACACAGATTTCCCTGTAAGTATCCTGTAAAATGCAACAAAAAAGAATGCCAAAGGAAGTATCATCTTCTTCTTTATAAATTTTTAGAACAAGTACCTAATAAAAGTATAAAGCTGAACAAAAAGGAAAAACAATAGAATTACACCTCTTATCTGCAGATAAAGAAAGTAATGCAAATCAAAGAACACGCTTTCGAATACTACCCGTTGTTTTAAGAAATGGAAGTAGGGAGGTCACTACATTTGCCTTTCTAAATAAAGGGTCTTTCGTTACTTTGTGAGAAGAAAGTAGTGCTAAAAAGCTAAATATAATTCAGAAATCCAGAACAACTTTGCTTAAAATGGACTGAAAACCAACAACGCTTAGAAGATGTGTCAGAAAAAGTAGTATTCTTTTTTATTGCTGCGTGATTATAATGGGGCCAACGAATTTGACCACCGACCAGCCAGAACAGTAAGAAAATTTAACCTTTTAAAACAAACTCTTGATGCAAAGGGAATTAAAGAAAGCTTTTCCTATCTAAAAAACTTGCCTTTCAAATTATTAAAAGGCGCTGTTCCTCAGATCTTGATAGGCTTAGATAACTGGAACTTGGCGTTACCACTTCGAGTGAAGGAAGGCCTAGAACTTCAACCGATAGCTGCAATCTGGGTTTCCCATTATATTTACCTCTTTAGCAATACTTTCTTCTAACAAAGTAACGCAAAAACGCTTTCCTTGATGTGCATTACTTTCTTTCTTGCATTTTACAAGATACTTCCAGGACAATCTGTGTTTCCTTAAGTTTCCTTAAATTTAAGGCTTTAACAACCTCTCATCTTTGAGATAATGAATACCTTTGAAAGTCTAAATAGCCTGCAATCTTTTTACAATCTCTCTAATTACAAAGTTTACAATTGTGTTTCACTGAAGGTATTTGGTTCATTTCTATTAGCGTGTGCATTATTATTAAGTTGCGTATTTTTATTAATTTGATCATTAAGGGCTATTGTAGGTAGAGCATAACATACATTTTTTGCTAGATTATACAATCAGTCAAAAAGTTCACAATCCCTAAAAATTTTAAAAAGCATTGCGATATATAGCTCAATTGACTTTAATTTGTGAAAGGTAGTTTCTCATGCATAAGGGTATGGTTATTAAGGTAGTCTTTTAAATTAGATGTTTCCAATATAACACATAAATTTTTAACTGCTAAAGCAAAGTTTACCAGAGTTTCCAGTTTTTCCGGTTTAGGAGGTGGTAATCTACGAATAGAATTTGTATGAGCTTCAATAATTTGCTCAGGTCTTCCAAAAATAATTTTTAATATAGCTATAATTTGGGGCACACATTGAGGTAAAATTAAAAAACTTAAAAAACTGACTTTTGCTGTACCTTAACACTTTTACAATCTTAATAAATTTTCACGATTATCTACTTGATATAGCTCAGTAAATCTTTCAAAACTACTAATAAAAACAAGCCAGTCATGTGAATTGCCATTATAAGTTGGTAGAGGCTTACCAAGTGTTGGAATTTAAGGGGCAACGTTTTTGATAAAGGGCTTATCCATTATTAAAGAAAGGAATTTATTGACCAAAGGGTTAGTTTCAATTATGTCCTTTTCATTGATGTCCTGACTATCATTCGAGCCTGGGCTAACTCTCTTTCTTGACGTAATAGATCTTGTTCTTCCTGCAGAAGTTGAAGTTTCATTTTTGTTTTGCTGCTTGTTGATGAGGAACTTTTTAAGGAGGTTGCGGAACGAGATTTCTTGGTTTTGGAACCTTTTGGGTAAGACTTCTTAGTGGCTACGTTTACACATAGAGGGTACTTCCAACAGCACTATTTTTAACATTCTGTACATTCTACCATCCGTTCTTCACGATACGGTTTTCCACACAGGACATAGATCAATTTTGGTTCGTCCAGAAACAGTTTATTTGCTGAAGTTTTAATATTATATCTAACATAGGCTTTAGAACAGTAGCAACGGGAAATTTTGGGTAACATGATAAACTAAAAAAAAAAATAAAATATAGGGTGTTTAAATAAATATTCCATACAAATAATAAATATTCGTAACACCCCCACTTTTCTTATGTTAAAGTAAAGTGGCTTCAATTAAATTAGCTGAAATTTGTGTGTAACCATTGAACAAACCATCAGAAACGTTGGATGCCAATGTGTAACAATATAACTATTTCCGAAAGTGGGGAGCCAATGTAGAACAATAAAACTCGCAACTTTCTTCGGGAGCCAATTGTTAGGCCTCGTTTAGCTAGGTCTATAAGGTGTGAGAAGATTTGTCTTAAAATTAAGTATGAAATATGAGTTTGGCTGGGACAAATAAACCAAGATATTAAATAATCATATTTATTGTACAGAAATAACTATAAAAATTGAAAATTTTAATATTACATTAAAACTGAACAAAACCACAAAGAAAATCTTGTCTATAAGATTTACAAATATAAATTGATACTAATGGCATCACTGGATAACTTTTTGGCTTCAAATGATTACAGAATGTAGTGGTTAGTTGCTGATGTTGGCTTTAGATCTTCAGGTGGACATTGGGTTCTACAAAACAGTTAATTTCCTATGGTCGACCATGTGCTGTTGAATTATAAAATGCCTTACAATATTTCCTTGACATAATATATGACGATTGAAAATAATAACAACATTAAATAGAAAATAGCAAATTGGCAAGTATAAAATAAACAAAATTATTATTAGATAAATTAGTTGAATTATAATAAAGATATAATGACTGCATATTAGACGATTTGTTACGATAAGTTTAAAAGAACATATGCGAAAGAGATTATGTAAGAATTAAAAAAAAAAAAGAAATAAAATTTAAAATTATAAAAAGACACTGGATATGGGTTAAATATTAAATATAACTTATCCTAAGAAAAGATTTCATATGTAAAATGAATTTTAAACTGAAGCATGCCTTTTATAGATAAAGGGTATTTCGTTTTCTTTAGAATTAAAGAGTGACATAACAGAGCAGAGTCTTATTCTTCTTCTGTTTCGTTTTTTTTTGGGTTTCGATTGTGTTATCATTTACCCAGTACATATAACCAGGGATAAATTTCTGTTTACGTTTTCTACTTTTGAAAGCTGGGTGAGACTGAATGATCACCTTTTTCTTTTTTTTTTTTCTTCCTGTAATAGACTTAGGGAAAATGTTACATAAATTTATTTAAGGTTAGATTAGACTTTCCTCGTTTGGGAGTAGCTTCCAAACATTCTCACATTAGGTTTATGGTTAACCTTTTTTTAGGATTAAGGATTTTAAGGACGCAAATTTTTATATATTACGATATTTCCAGAATTTTCTGTATTTATTTTTTTTCTTATTTTGACAATATAATAAATTTTTTTAGAGATCTATTTAAACGAATTTGATAAATTTGTTAATTATATTTATAACTTTGTCAGTGTGTTTCTGTTTTATCTATTTTGTAGAGATAGCAAGGAGTTTTACAATGTTCATTACGTAAACGATTAATATGTTATAGTATCATTGCTTATATACCCACATTTGGCGTACCATGGTTTTATGGGGAAATCGTATTTATGATTTCCTAATCTAACCTAATCTTACTAATCTACAATAGTTTGTATCTCTATCTTTAATTTGGGAATGCCATTCATTGTAGAATTGTGTTAAAATGTCTTTTTTTGCAACACAAGAGATATCTGTACTAATATTTTTTATATCATATGGTACTTTTAATTCTCTCTCAATAGTCGCCAACCTATCTGCTACCTTATTACCTTTAATCCCCTGATGTCCAGGTACCCTTCTATTCCTATCGAGAATCCCATATTATTAGCTTCTACCAATAGTTTTTTGATCATTATGGTTACATATACATATTACATAATACATTTGATTCCATTTAAGACTAGACATTTTGGATAAAGCACTTTTTGAATTCGAAAAGATAACTGCTTTCATAATCTCCTTCTCAATACACACAGGGAAAGCTTTATATACAGATTGAACGAATATAAAACTGATCATACAGTTTAATATATGTCTGTTTGAACTGCATTTGAAATAGTGGACCAATATAAAACTTGGACAAAAATAAATCTATACCCGGTGATAGACATTGTATAAAATATCGTTCAACTATCTGTCTTCTTTTAGGACGCACCACAGTCTATATTGCTGCTCAAAGTCAATGTTGCCAATCGCCGTGTAATAATCCGATTTGCGAATCTTTTTGAGAGTTATATCTTCTTCGTATCTTTAAATAAATTGGATATTTGCCTATATTTTTTATTGTATTTACCAATCTACTACAACAAACTAATAGCAAAAATAAACTTAATGGTTTGTAGTTATTTCCTTTCTTTCCTGTAAATATTTTATGGTTAACACCTTATTTGAGAAACATCTAGAGGAAAGAGATTGACAACACCGCTCAAAATATCCATCTAACTGCTTAGATAAACGAATGCCTAAAGCCGGCCTCTCACGATACAGCGGCGTTGTTCAACTTCGTCGAGTTCGACGAATTGACAAGGATTTTGATTGTGTGTGACCATGCATCCTATAAATGAGAAAAGAACTGCTAAAAAACTCTCCAGTCTTTGCTCCAAGAATTAAGTGTCTTTTAATTGATAGTTATATAAAGGAGGTCTGGCCTCAATCAGTACAATTAATTTTTCTGCGCCCACTTTCATGATACACACAATATAAACAAGCAAAATATCGCTGTTTCCACATGTGCTTCTTGTTGATTACTCGAGCGGTTTCAAGAAGGGAATTCCAAAAACACGTTGCGCCTGCGTACATTGAAATGTTTCAACACAAAACGACGATCTGGTAATCAACATCAAACAGACTGACTGAAACTAAATGAACCTAAACATGCTTTAGACACACGACTAATCAGTGTGCGTCAGCTCATTTCATTTACATGGAAACATCAGCATCAGACTCGTTTAGTCAAAATCGTTTTTGACTAAAACAGTTTTGCTCTTTCTGTGTGCGGCCACCCTAAGAGACACTAAAATGATTGTTTGATTTGACATGGTCGAGAACGTCGAACGACACCGCTGTACCGTGAGTGGCCGGCTTTAGGACGCGATATGTGGTTTGATAGCATAATAAAATCCTAGATTTATGTGTAGCTTTCAATTTTTATACGTGATGGCCGGGGCAACCTATTTGGGTGGAGTTTTGACTTGTTCTTAAATGAGTTCAGAATCCAGCAGCCCGCTGATGTAGTGGATTTTTATAATATAATTATTTGACAACCTTTTGTTGGCCAACCACCTAGAGCGGAGTTGAGCTGAAACACATATATTTCGTATGTTCCGAATTTATCTCGTTCAATCTGTATACCCATCATTTCAGTTATACAGATTTGTGTGTAATTATGTCTTGAGTTTTGATGAAAATTTATAATAAATGCGAGGTATATAACTTGCAAATCTGGATTGGTTAGTTTGTGGGTCGATAGATCCATCTGTATATACATAAGTATGATTACTATATATTTCACCATATTTTGCTAAAACATTTCATTGGATTAAATATCATATTTTTCATATTGTAGGCTTTTAATTGTAATAGTGTATAAAAGATTTTTTCTTTCTACTTTATAGGTATATGGGATTAATTTTATATCGGATTATATTTTTTTATTTTTTGAGTATGTCTATACACTGTGTGTCAGCCAAATAGAATAAATTAGCTAGTAAATAAATGAGGGAGTATTCGAAACAACGGTCAAATACGTCGGTTAGTATTTATAGTTGCGCATTTTTTTTCCATAAAAACTTTTATACGGCGTGTATCAGATAACGGTGGCCAATACCAACTTGCTTATTTTAAAAAGAACACTCTGTATATTAATTAGTTTTTAGATTTCTCAGATTATTTTAGTTATTTTTTAAATACAATTTCCTATGCCTATCTTTGACTGTTTCAGAAATATTAAGTAAAATGCAAAAATTCGCAGTTAGAAAAGAAAATTATTTATTTGTCGAAAGTCGCTATCACTGTCTAAAGACTTTTTGCTCATTTAGGTCTTGGTAATGATAAAGTTAGCAAAAACTATCTAAGCACTCCTTTTTATTGATATGTTAAAAAAACAAAAAAATTTTTACATTGGTTTAAAACGCCAATGTTTTATTGTTCCATGACAGAAGTAGTTGTCAGTGCTATAGTCGTTTGAATTTCATTAACCGCAAGCCAGAAGAATGGTTCATTAACAGAAATGTACAAAATTACAATTATACAGTTGATTGACTATGGAGATAAGACACGGACGCAAATCGAAGTAGCTCGTTTATTTCACGAAGCATTTCCTGATTTGCCGCACATATCTCAAGAGACAATTATTAAAATAGAGAAGCAATTCTACAAGCTGAGCCATGTCAGGAAGGTAAAAAATAAGCTGCCGATGCATTAAGTGAGGATACCAAATTGGCTGTTATGCTTAAGTTCAAGGAACACCACATACATCTGTTCAAAAAGCAGCCAAATTACTCGATATTAGCTATTCATCGGTTATTCGAATATTACAAGAAAACAAAAATGGATCCCTATAAAATTATATACACTTAGGAGCTCATGGAAGATGATTTTGACAGGAGAACGTATTTTTGTGAACAAATGATGGCAATGTTAGACAGCAATGTGATCCAATTAGAACACGTTTTGTTTTTTAGATGAGTGTACCTTTACTCTTCACGGTCATGCTAATCAACAAAATTGCTGCTATTGGTCCAGGGATAATCCTCACTGGATGAAAGAAGAAAATACTCAATACCCTGAGAAGGTTAACGTGTGGGCAGGAATTATTGATGATCAGATCATAGGTCCCTTTTTCATAGATAGCAATTTAAATGGCGACAATTATTTAGCATTGCTCCAAAATAATGTAGTGCCAAAGTTGGCCAACTTGTATCCTGATCCAGGAAACCCAAAAGTTCCAGTATCACAATATGATTTTAACAAGATGGAGTACCACCACACTACCAAATCCATGTCCAGCAGTACCTACCTCAACCAAATATTTCCAAATCGGTGGATAGGGAGACGAGGATCGATGGAATGGCCACCACGATCCGCCGATTTGACACCATTAGACTTTTTCTTACGGGGATATGTGAAAAGTATTGTAAGTACTAAACCCACTGACTTACGAAGACGAATAACGCTTGCAATTAGATTGATCACATCTGAAATGTTGAGTAACGTTAGAAAAAATTTCTATTTACAGTTAGGGTGTTGCTAAGACGTTCGTGGGGAGCATTTCTAATATCTTCTAAATTGACATTATTGTTTAGATTTGTATTATTTAGAAGTTTTTAAATATGTTGTAGTCAATTTTGGCAAATACATAATTTTCTTTTCTAAATGTGAATTTTATTTACTATGTTTTTTTTTCAGATATTTTTTTCAATGTATTTATGAGCCACTATTTTCCTTCTAAATTTTAGTGTGGATACTGAACATTTAGCTTGTGATATTAAAATTGTTGTAGAACGTAGACCACCTATTATAATCCTTAAGACCACATTTTGTACTTGTTCCAACTTTATCATCAGACTTTGACTGCAAATGTTTAGAAGATTGGTTGCATAACATAAATTAGATCTTACTAACCCTTTGTATAAACTTAAAATAATGTTTGGACCAGCTCTTATTTATTTGTTCTTATGTATTTCCTTATGTTCTCATGTATTTCCTAATGTTTAAAGGAATTAATGTTATGAGGGCAATAAGCTCTCATAACATTAATGCCTTTGTTTGTTTTAGCTATCATATCCTTTATTTAAATTGTCATATTCAAGTTATACTGTAGGTGGAATAACAGATACTTTCCTTCATTTTCCCATGGGATTTCCATGTTTTGGTACATAAGGCTCTTTTTCTAAATATTATTGTGTTTGATTTATGTGATGTGATTTTTTTGACTTGGATGTAATTATCTGTACTTGCTTCTACTTTGGAATTCTTGATTTTCTCTTAACTTATTTTAATTAGATTTAAGCAATCCTTGTCACACCACACAGATCTTTTCTTCTTTCCAAAAAGTGCATTTATTCATTACTTACCATCTCCATAATTTGTGTAAAGGTGCTATATTCTTTACACCCACTTTTCATTAGTTCTTATACTTTTGAATAGTATTTTCCCAATTAGCATTTTTAATGTTTCTTTTATAACTTTTTTGGATAGATGTATGTTGAATTTGTATCTAGATTTTACACATCGTTGGAAAATAATCACTACCCTCCGAGTTCTCTAATACATCCTATTGATATCTGTTCGCTATTTCCGAGGAGCTTAGTGTTAGATCTACAGCTAAAGCATTCTGACCTGACAGTGTAATCCGCGTGAATCTTACATCGTTACAACAAACTAGATCGAAATGATCTAGATCTAGAGAGTCAGCAATTATTCTTCCATTAGCACTAGTAGTTTCTTGAAGTACCCATAGTGCATTATGTGCAATCAGATCAGCAATTACAATTTTATTGCCTCTGATTTTATCTATTCGCCCAACTCATCCATTTAAATCTATTTTTGCCCCAGGATAAATATAAATATTAATGATTATAATAAACCAATCTATTATTTAACTGCAAAAATTTGAATTTTACTCTTATTATTGTTATAAGTATAAAGAGTTAAAATAAATTTTGTGGAAGTTTGAAAACTAAGTTTTCAGTGTTTTATTGTTACATTTTATAAAAATCTTTAAACTATATTAATTACTGTTTAAACTTTTATGTTCCATTGTGGGATGTGTGGATTCTTGGGATCCATCTAGATCTAGTAATTTTCTATTTATTGATTTTTCTGATTTCTTGATCAAATAGGTGATCAGGTTTTGCTTGTGTCTTCAATTCATATTTTTTAATATTTCGCTCAATGCTTTTTCAGTGTCCTTCTCTACTTGGGATAGGGATAGGATACAGGGATAGGAATTTTAGAAGTTGCTGAGGAGGGGTCCTCTTCAAATCTCCCATTTGGAAATATTATATTTTGATTGTGAAGCTCTTTGTCGTAAGTTTTATTGGTCTCATTCATTTTTCTTTTATTTTTGTTTCCGCTATTTCTGTTTTTCTTTGCTAAACCTCTCTTCTAGGTTACTTTGAATATTTTCTATACAACGCTCTTTAATTGGAAATTACCTGATTTAACAGAGGTAGAAATTCATCCTGGTTTACTGTACATGTATTTTCTTTTGATAACTTTTTATTGGAGACGTATGGACACCTTTCACTTGCGCCAAAATAAAAGAGATTATTTAAAGTCATAAGAGCTTTCTAAGGAAAATGCAAGCAAGGGACAGAGCATAATGGCGTTGAAAGCTTGAGAAGGTCAAGGCCCCCTAAGGGCTGTAGCACCAAGATGATGATAAGAGCTTTATTATTCTGTTGTCTAACATAATATACCGAACACTCTTTAAAAGTACTTACATGAAAATTATTATTACAATAGAGACATTTCATCATACATTCCACTTTTGTGGAAATACGATTATTGACGCTTGTACAGGGAGCTATTCAAATAATATTTTAAAATAATTTCCACCATTTGTTACTGGAAATGACATTTCGAATGGCTAATTTCTGATTAATAATTTGGGCATCCAAATTGGACATAACTGCAATATATAAAATCATATTAATAAAATATTATTGTTCATTAACTTTCAGATATTTAAATCAAGAAAATAGTTTGAGTTTCAGTGACAACTTACTATCATCATCCTATGCATTTTTGTAATTTTTCCATGATTTGTACACAACGGTACAAAAAATAATTCACCATGTTTAGTTTTTTTTACTAATACAACACAAAAGTTTATTCCTACAATAGGTAACTAAAACTAAACTTTCTTTCTAAATATGTACTTTTAAGTGACCAGTCCCAAATAAAATCAAGCCGGAGGCAGATTTTAACATCTTATCCCACCACAGCCTTTAGTCCGAGCCTATCCTTTGAAATTAGAATAGGTCGAAATTAAATTTTTTGCCAGCTATTTATACCTTGGATATATGGTAGAGATGTGCCGAGATAATCAAATTGCTGAGCTGCTAACGAGAATAGCGTTCGGACTGGCAGCATATGGATAACGCGTGATATTTTTAAAGACGATGTACCTATCAGCTTAAAAAAAGAGCGTTTAATGAATGTGTCCCACCTGTTCTTATCTGTGATTCCGCGACACTCTTAGAAAGTCATATGCACCAAAGTCATAATATGTTCTAGGCTAGAAGTGACGCAACGTAGATTGGGAAGCTCATTGTTGGACATTACGTTGACACATAATAAAGTAATAAACGAAAAAATTCGTAAAAATGGGGTAGAGGACATTACCAAAACATATATAAAATTAAATGGAAATGGGAACGTCACATCGGTAAAGTGAAAGATAAGAGATGGACAAAAAAAATTTTGAAGTTTATAAAGCTTCTTGATGTCCCCAGAAAATTTATCACTTATTAGGACATGGCACTGAATTATATTTATATTCTTTAGATCTGCATTAAATCGTAAAGAGTGAGTGTTTTTCTAATTGTGACAGTATTTTACTAGGATATATAATTTGGCTCTGTCATGTAATAGGTTGTTTGTCCTCTTTTAACATTTTGGATAACTTTTCTAGTTTTATTTTATGAGCTTTTTAAAACAATTTCCGGACTAACATTTAAAATGGTGAAAACGAATGATATAAAATATTAAGTATAAAACATGCTACAACTTAATAGTTATGGTCACGATTCAGTTTTTGTCAAGAAAGACATCTTGCCCTTACATGTTCATGATTATATAACCATTTTTTACTACATAATTATATCGGAAAATAGAGAGAAATAATAATGTTTTGCTGAGATAGATGTAACTTAAATTTTCTATTCCACTTCCACCACAAAGTTTTAGCTATATTGATTTGATGATCACAAAAACTGATAAAATGTTAACATGTCACAATTCACAGGTCAAAACTAAAAAAGTTGAGATAGAAGGAAAAAACGCATAACTAAAATCGATACGCTTCTAATTTATTGATATCCAGTATCGATGTATAGTTTTTCATTCTTTTATTAAATATAAATTTTTTGCAGTCAAACTGTATTTTATATATTAATTCTCTTGATATTATCTTCCTTGAAAGTTTTGAACACGTTATTACTCAGAACTAAATTACAGCGAAAACAACTTGAAAACTTTTAAAATTACAAAGTATGATTAAAACTTTAATCACATTTTTTTGTATTTATACGGCAAAAGACGTCGACTTAGGTCGACTTTAAAGAAAGAGTCTTCAACTATATTGTACTTCTTTTAAGAGTCTACTGTACGTTTTAACCGCAGCAGGTATTTGGCTATCAAATACGAAGAACTTAAAAGTGCTACGTTGTAAAATGTACAGTACTTTCATTGAGTTCGGTCCTGACAGGTATACTAATTAGTGCGAATTTGTCAGCTCCAAACAAAAACAGTTATTCAGATGGTAGTTATTGATTAAAATGTTTTTATTTTACTGGACAGTCATTTACTCCAAAATGGAATTTAAAAAACCCTAACTGGAATCATTTTTCAAATTTAATCGAAAGCAGTATAACCACACTTAAAAGTACCTTAAATATAGACGAGACACTGAAGAACCTTGTTACCATTATCACAAACGCAGCAGAAAAAGCAATAGGAAAGACTACATGCATAAAACAACGCAATCCTGTCCCATGGTGGAATCACGAATGCAAAGCAGTAGTTGAATCTAGCAAAAGAGCTTTTAACCAATACAAGCGCTACAAAACTGTTGAGAATAAAATTGAATACAGAAAACAACGTGCTATAGCCAAAAAGACAACTAGAAATGCCAAACGCCAGTCATGGACTCAATATGTATCAACGTTAAATGCAAACACTCCCATGACTGAAGTATGGAACAAAGTCCGAAGAATATCCGGATTGAATAGTAATCAGAATATCAAAAGCCTCGAAGTAAATAGAAAGGCAGTTACTAGTAATACTGAGATTACCAAAATCCTTGCTAACACATACAAAAACCGATCCAGTAATATTAATTATAAAAAATCTTTCAATAAATACAAACAGCAAGAAGAAACTAAGAAAATTAACGTTATACCTAATACAGATGAACCGTTAAATTTACCCATTTCTGAATTAGAGTATACAGAAGCATTATCAAATCTCAAAGAAACTAGCGCTGGCCCGGACGATATTCCTAGAATTTTTATCAAACACCTTCCAGATAGCGCTCACAAACAACTTCTAAATCTGTTTAATATTATTTGGCTACAGCACAAATTTCCTAAAAAATGGCGTGAATCCACAGTTATACATATACAAAAACCTAATAGTATTAAAACAAGTTCCGAGTCATACCGACCGATATCTTTAACATGCGTCATGTGTAAGTTACTAGAACAAATTATTAATAATAGACTAAGATGGCACCTGGAGAGACAAGATTTAATTATTTCAGAACAAAGTGGTTTTAAAGAGCAAAGGTCAACCATAGATAATATCATAGATTTGGAAAGTGACATTTCTGAAGCATTCGCACTAAGGAATAAATGACTAGTGGTTTTCTTTGACATATCAAGAGCTTTCGATACAGCCTGGCACGATTAAATATTAAAAAATTACATCGTTGGAACATCTAAGATCACTGTTTCTTCTTTATTAAAAACTTCCTTCAAAATAGAGCATTCAGAGTTAGGACAAACAACACAACATCAGATATAATGTATCCAGAAAATGGCATTCCTCAAGGCTCGGTTATAAGTCCTACGTTCTTTATAGTGGCAATTCTCATAAATCTACAATCACTTATAAAGGCACGCGTCTACGCGGATGATCTTGTAGTTTTCTGCAAAGGTAAAAATATACAAAACATATTTGGTCACACACAGAACTTCATAAAACACTTAGAACTCTTGCCACAAAAAACAGGTTTCTGTTTTTCCACTGAAAAAACTCGTTTCATCCTGTTTTCTAAGAAAAATGTCACAAACATCCCTAACCTAAGACTATGTGATGAGGACCTAAAACGTGTAACGTCAATAAAATTCTTGGGCATGACATTTTAAGAAAACCTAAGCTGGAAACTTCATATAACAAATTTGATCTTATCTAGTCACAAGCGATTAAATCTTCTTAAAACTCTGGCCAATAAAGAATAAGGTGCGGATCGCCAAACACTTTCGACATTCTTCACAACCTATCTTTACGTATAATATCTGGAGCTTTTCGCACAACACCAATCGAAAGTATTTATTGTGAAGTTAGTGAACCGTCCTTAGAAGACAGAAGACTTTATTTAAGTGTAGCATATGCCGCAAAAATCAGGTCTAACAAAAAAAACCCTACCATTTACTTTTTTTGCAGAAAAGTTTCCAAATCTCTTCATAAATAAGCCAAGAACTGCCAAACCTTTCTACGCAAGGATTAGAAGCTATTTAAATCAATTAAACTACACGTTCCCAGAATGCATTTCTTCCCAATTGTCCTCAATTCCTCCATGACAAATAAAGAATCCTCAGTGCCTAACTCGCCTTATTTCTTTCGACAAACATTCAATAAACCCACAGTTATTCAAATCCGCCTTCAACGATATGCTTCACAACTACAAGGACTATACACAGATGCATTTAAATCAAATGAAGGTACTGGTGCTTCAATCAGAACCCCAACATCGACAAATAAATATAAACTTCCTTCAGAGTACTCCATTTACTCTGCTGAACTGTATGCTCTATACCAGGCTACCCTTTCTGTCAATGCATCCAATAACACCAATTATATCATACTCACAGACTCTCTAAGTTCAGTCCAGTCAATCCAATATGTCTACCCAACTAATCCTTTAGTCATCAAGATAAAAGAAGAAATTCACACTGCTCAACTGAATGGAAAAAATATTATATTATTTTGGATACCATCCCATATTGCTGCAACGCTGCAAACGAAGCTGCAAGTAATGATAGTGCGGAATGTACTAAGACATTTACGAGTGCGGACGTGAAAGCAACGGTTAAATTTAAAGTGCGATATATGTGAGAAGAAAAGTGGAAAGTGTCATCGGCAAAGCTACGCGATGTTAAAAAATCGATAAAAACCTGGCCCACATTACCAACCAGTCGAAGAGACCAGGTAATATTAACGCGACTTCGACTGGGTCATACGCGACTAACGTGTTCTCTAACAAACAAGAACCAAGATGTGACAACTGTGATGAAAAAATAACAGTCAAACATATATTGGAAAAATGTCCAGCATTAACGCCAAAGCGCATATTGTACAGTATACCCAACAAACTAAGTGGTATTTTAGGTTTACAGTGCAATATTTCAAACATAAAAAGTTTCTTAACCTCACTTAATATTTTAAATGCTATCTAAACCAATATTATAAATGTAATAGAAATTATTGTTCGCTATTATTGTTTCGCTAATAGCCAATTTGGCTGATGCGATTTTGTTAATAAAAAAAAAAGTACTTTCATTACCGTTTAAATTAGTATCATATTGAGTGGAATTTTGATCGACGTTGTACTTGAAGATGATGTTCAGAAAAGAGTTTAAACAACACAATATATCTTTTCAACGGTATCTGTTATTTTAAAGATCATATATTGTCAAAAGAAACAGTTTACGAAACTTATTCGTGTATCAATGAAGGTAGAAAAAAAACTATTATCTGACATAGATCCAGGAATTAGAAATATTTTCCACACTGAAGCCAAGTATCATAATAGGGTATTTATTTTTGTGTTAATTTAAAGTTTTTTCCTTTGTTTGAATTGCATTATCGTGGGTATTTACCGTTTTCGGATTAGAAGCACAATATAGCACAATCCTGCAGCTTGGTATCCTTTTAATAATTGCCTTTTTGGTTTTTGGGCTATATTAACGATTATCAATTCTCTCTCTATAGTAGCAATATACGTAGGGGTGACTTGATTTTTGGATGTTTGTTTATGTTTACAATATTACGACTTAAAAAATTTATTTAAAATCCTTTATAAAAGGTATATAATAAAATGCCCAAACGGGCTATCACAAAGATATTGCAAAACGTTTTTTCGGATTATTAAATCCATCATCAGTGCAAATGAGGTATACATGCTATGAGCCACCAAAATATATGGGTCCAAACCCTTTAAATGATATAAATTTACAGTTGCTTTACATTATATGTGGTTACAAATTATGATGTTTAAGTTACCGTTGGAATTGGTAACATGGCGACGTATGACCCTACATGGGTAAAATGGTCCTGAGACGAAGTGTCTTCGAAGACCTGTTGATAACAACTGTTGTTAACAACGATCTATAGGAGTTTTAGGAGCTATAGGATAGGAGGAGAAATTTATCAATAAGTTCCATGTCTGTGACATAGAATCGACTGGGGTCAAATACAGGAATTATGACTGAAATAAATGAGATTGAAAATGAAAAATAAAGGGTAAATAGGAAATTCGATTGATTTAAGAGTTGAGTTAAAAATTGGATGCCATTAGAATAAAAATATTGAAATAAAAGATAAAGTCAATAAATGAATAAAATCAAAATAACTTGAAATAAAATTATTAATAAAAGAAAAATAACAAACATGTGACGTTTATAACGTTACAATGTATTGCCGTGGAACAGGTTAAAAGATATAAATGAAAGATGAAGAAATATCTTATAAAAAACTTATTTAATAATAGGTAGAGCTAAACAAGAGCGATGGAGAGACAAATGTTGGGTGTATCACTTAGAGATAGAAAACGTAACCAGTGGATCAGAACCAGAACAAAGACAGTAGACGCGATAGAACAAGCAGCAAAACTAAAATGGAAATGGGCTGGACACAATGAATGTGTCCAAGACGGACGATGGAACAATGCCATCGGAAAGTGGCGTCCATACAATGCAAAGAGATCCAGAGGCAGACCACAGATGAGGTGGAAAGATGACATCAGGAAACAAGGAGGTCCCACATGGCAGAGAACAGCTCAAGATAGGGAAAGATGGAGAGAACTGGGGGAGACCTATATCCAACAATGGAAGGATAGAAAATAGGTTAAAAAAAAAGAGCTAAACAACATTGAAAAATGTCAAAAAAGAGGGTGTGTCGTCTTTTGAGCATGTTCTGGTCTTAAAATGGAAACCTGATCCCGCTATTAAAAATGACGAAAAAATATATCAATAATCCTTATTTGTTTATGTGCTAAAAACATGTGTGAAAACACAAAAAAAATGCTTTTTTTGGAATGTGTACTTTCAAATTTATTTATCACATCAGATACTGGGCCCTTCATAAAGGACGATAGTCATAGATAAATAATATTTGGCGGGAAATTCAAATGGACAAGTATTAATTTGATCCATTTAGTGCCTCTTGTGGGGAATTTCGTTACTAATTAAAATTTACTGGGAAACTGAAAATACATACCATATTATTTTCCAATGAAATAATCACATATATATATATATATATATATATATATATATATATATATATATATATATATATATATAAGCGTAAGAAAAAAGAAGTACTGGTGACTCGTTTGGAAAAAATATAAAACTGTTTTGGATGGGTTGGAGTCAATAAAATGGGCTATTTGTTGACTATTTTTTACTCGAGCTTTCAATTGTGATTACAATTATTATCAAGAGCTTCTAAAAAATACAAAATATCTTACAAAGTTAAACTATTAATATATCGGTATCACTATATGACCATGAACGAAACGATATTATCATATCGTTTCGTTCACGGTCACCAAAGCAAGTGGCGCCTGCTTTGGTGACCCAGACATTCGTTTTATTTTCCGAGTTTGAATTTGTATCAGCCCAAGTGTCTGACGATGGCTGGGATAGGCCGAAATGATCATAACACTTTAGTGATACCGATTCGAGCAAGGGAAGTTTAACGAGTTTGTCTCCTAGGCCATATATTTGGCCTTTTAATATAATAAAGCGATAGCGGCTTTCGCTAAAAGATTTAATCTTTCACATTTCGCATAGCACAAAGGATACAGAAAACGATATTATCATATCGTTTCGTTCACGGTCACCAAAGCAGGTGGCGCCTTTGTAAGCTAACTAAGCAGTAGTAAAGTTCTGGGAGACATTCGTTTTACTTTCTGAGTTTGAATTTGTATCAGCTTAAGTGTCTGACGATGGCTGGGATAGGCCGAAATGATCATAACACTTTAGTGATACCGATTCGAGCAGGAGAAGTTTAACGAATTTGTCTCCTAGGCCATATATTTGGCCTTTTAATATAATAAAGCGATAGCGGCTTTCGCTAAAAGATTTAATCTTTCACATTTCGCATAGCACAAAGGATACAGAAAACGATATTATCATATCGTTTCGTTCACGGTCACCAAAGCAGGTGGCGCCTTTGTAAGCTAACTACGCAGTAGTAAAGTTCTGGGAGACATTCGTTTTACTTTCCGAGTTTGAATTTGTATCAGCCCAAGTGTCTGACGATGGCTGGAATAGGCCGAAATGATCATAACACTTTAGTGATACCGATTCGAGCACGGAAAGTTTAACGAATTTGTCTCCTAGGCCATATATTTGGCCTTTTAATATATATATATATATATATATATATATATATATATATATATATATATATACGTATATATATATATATATATATATATATATATATATATATATATATATATATTATTGTGATATTCAAAGTCTTATTGCGTCAAGCAATTAATTAGCTAATTAATTATTAATTAATTAAAATTATTTAAATGATATGATTATGATTCTATCACACTTTTTAATTATCTTATCTCAGGGTTATATTTGTGCTTCAATATATATGCTTTACATGTGAAAGGTAAGGTCCAAAGAATACTGGAATAATAAAAAACATATATGATATAACATTATATATTGAAATAAAAATAATGAAATAAAATTCACACTCAAATATTTTCAATAAAACAATATCTCATATAATGATTCTCAAAATATTGTTCTACGTACGTGAACCTTTAAAATTAATGGTACAAACAATATTAGTTAAAATCTCAAAATCCCAATTATTATTCTAAATCTCCTAATCAAAATATTTATATCTTTTCTAAAGTAATTGTAAAAATTGTGTTATCAATAAAAGAAAAACTGCAGAAAAACATAACTATCTCTCTCTGATGATGAGTGGTCCAAATCCTTGTTTCTTGTAGCCTATACTATCTATTCTTAGCAGCTCCGTAGGTAGTCAGCAATCTTACAACAAATTGTTGCAAGTTTATCGTCCTTAATGATCTCCTTCAAATGCACGAATCGTTCAAATTATGCTAGCCTCTTCTCCTCTCGATAAACTGAATCTCTCGTTGGCCTGAGTGAAAAATGGCTCTTGGAATACCTTCTCTTTACGATAAACTGAATCTGTCGTTGGCCTGAACAGTGACTCTTGGAATATAAGTAGAAAAATATAACTTAAAATCTTTTACTGGATCAGCTTCTGTCAGATACACTAACTACACGAAAACTCACAAACCTTCACTGCTACTGCTTCCTACCTCTGGGAAACTACCCGAGAACAACGGCCGTTCGCCTTGCACCCTTGGAAACCAACTGACTATCTTTTTTTCTTTCAAAACTAACTAACGTCTCATTCTCAAACCAACCATCCCACCTTTTTCAATCTCATCCAATCAAAAAATTCCAATTACAAAATAATCTTTTTCTACCAATTCTTATGAACTAACAAAAACATATCTTTCTAAGATCTATTCTATTTTCCTAATTACTGCACAAATTTATTTGGAAAACCCGCTTCCATTGTCTAGGATTTCACTTAAGCTTATGCGGGTCACTCAAATATATTTTAACAAAGAAAATAATTTATGCATATCTTACGTTTTGTTCAATACAGGTAATTCAAAATTAAAAGACTTACCTTCTTCGAAATGTTTGTTATTTATTATCCCACTTATCTAATTTTTTTAAATTTTTTGGGACTTTGAAATATTTTAAGCAAACCAATATTTTTCTCGATTTTACATATCATAACAATATATATATATATATATATATATATATATATATTATATATATATATATATATATATATATATATATATATATATATATAATTGATGGATTCGACCGTAACTTTATGGAAATTCATTTTATGTAACAATAAAACACTCTGAAAACTTTGTTTTCAAACTTCCACAAAATTTATTTTAACCTCTTATCACTACAGCTGTTTCGGCTGATTGCCTTTCTCAACTGATCTATTTTTGGCATGCGTTTACACTTTATAAAGTGTAATAGGTAAATTTGGATTATTGGCATTTGGATACATGTTAGCAAGGACAAGTATGAGTTGATTTCTCAAAAAAGGTAAATAACGTCCTCCTGTTAGATTTTCTTCAAAGAAATAAGGGCCAATGATTCTGTTATCAGTGTTCCCTGCCCATACATTTATAGGCCAGGGAAATAAGCAAAAAAAGTACCCTGTTTTTGACACTCGTCCGGCCAGGCAGACGACAGTTGTTTGGAGTACTATGGACCTTTGTAACAAAAACCTATATGTTTCCTGCAGTCGATTTTTTGGACTTAATTAGTTATTAACAAATTAAGGTCAAAAAACGGAAAATTTTTGCTTTTTTCGTCTATCAGCAAAAAGTGAAGAAATTTAAACAAATTTTAGAAGAGAGGAAACTTATAAGTTATATAAAATCCTTCAAAATGGTGTTTTCAAAATGTTTCTATCCTTATTTGTTGCTTAGAAAGTTGCAAAATAAGTCAAAAATTTCGGTTTTTTATAAATGTTAATAACTTTTTTAAAAATAAACTTATAATATTTGTATTTTATGGAATGATGTGTCTTGTAGAGCTTAATATATATATATATATATATATATATATATATATATATATATATATATAATATATATATAAGGTTCTTGAACTCCTAAGTGGAGCATAGAGCTTCAGTGAAAACGCGCCATCGGGTTCTATTTTGCGCTAAGGCCTTCACCTCATTCCAAGACTTTCCTTGTTTTCTTATTGTAGAGCTTAAAATAGGGTTAAAATTTTAAAGTGATCGGTCCAATAGTTTAAAAGTTATTTTATTTGTTTATCCCAAATTAACATTTTTTGCAACAATATAAGTCAGAAATTTATACAGTTTTAGTAATTGTAAGGTTTGTTTCTGGTAAAAGAAGACTTGTTTTATTATTTACATTAAAAAAAAATTAAGAAAATTAATTTTAAATATTGCAAAATAATTTTGCAATAACAAGTCGATTTTTTGCTTATAAACAAATAGAATACCTTTTTAACCATTGACTGTAAAAATATTATTTTTACATATTTAAAAAGCTTGAATTTTTTCACAAATTTAAATAAAAAGAAGATTGTCCTAAAATAATTTGGTACAAAGTTAGCCTCTTTTTTTATTTAATTCATAGCACCTTTGTTTATAACAATTAAGAAATCTAATTAGCGCTATTTGAAAGGATAGAAACATTTTGAAAACGCCATTTTGAAGGATTTTATATAATTTATAAGTTTCTTCTCTTCTAAAATTTGTTTAAATTGCTTCACTTTTTGCCGATAGACGAAAAAAGCAAAAATTTTCCGTTTTTTGACCTTAATTTGTTAATAACTAATTAAGTCCAAAAAATCGACTGCAGGAAACATATAGGTTTTTGTTACAGAGGTCCATACTACTTAAAACAACTGTCGTCTGCCTGGCCGGACGAGTGTCATGAAAAAATGCTTATTTCCCTGGGCTATTACTTTCTGAGGATATTGCGTGTGTGACTCAGTCATTTAATGTGGGTTTTCTTGAGTCCAATACCTGCAATTTCGACTATTCACGGTACCATGTCTAAAAAATGTGGCTTCATTGGAAAAAAATTTTATTGATGAAATGTGGATTGCTGATGCATAAATGCTGCATAATTTCAGAACATTGAAGCTGGCGATCGGTATCGTCGTCGTTTAATTCCTGATGTAGTTGAATTTTGTAGGGATCTCATTTTTCTTTTTGTAAAATACGTAATACCGATCATTGGGAAACTCCAGCATATTTACCCATTTGTGTTGAACTACTATGAGAATTGTCATGTACATTTCATAAAATATCAAGTTTCACATTGTCTTCAATTTTAGGACGCCCAGCGTTTGGAATATGTTTAATGTACCCAGTTTCCCCAAATTTTCGGACTATTTTACTTACTGTTGATTGGCTGATGGTTCTGTCTGGATATTTTTCGTTAAACAAATTGCATACCTCGTTCTGTGTTCTTTTTATCTCCGCATCCGCTTAGAATTATTATTTCTATGCATTATGTTTCATTTAGGTGGGCCATAATTTAGAGTTCTAAAGTAAAAATTACAATTGACAACTGATGACAATTCACAAAATTAAAACATTTACGTCAATAAATATTACAGTATCCAACTATGCCACTATCACTTGTTTAAATTAACATTTGACAAAAAGTTTCGGTGTTTATAAGATAATTTTTTGTGTCCATTATTATTTTTGCTTTTTTTAAGTATTTACTTCAGAAAGTCATCGCAGGAACCGATGGATGGCATTTCGAACATTTAATTTAAAATAACTGTTATGCATAATTTGGTTACTTTAAAGTACATTATGAATTAAATCATTAGTTGTAATTTAGTTGAATTTAATTAAAAAAAATGTTTTTGTACCGTTAAAAAATATATTAGCTAAAAATGTAACGTCGTTAAATATAGAATAAATTCTCGGTTAAATGAGGTGTCGCATTATACCGATTTCTATTTAAAAAAAATAACGATTACGTCACTACACCTACATCGGTGACGTCATCCCTACTCCATATACGTTATAAGATGGGTATTTTATAACAAAAATCGATCTGTTTACGACAAAAAATCGACAAAAATATTCCATAATTTAGCCGTCCACTGTATATTTATATTAGAAAATAGGGAGAAATAATAATGTTTTGCTAAGATGTAACTTAAATTTTCTATTCCACTTCTAGCACTAAATTTTGGCTATATTGATTTGATGATCCCAAAACTGATCAAATGGTAACATGTCACAATTCAAAATCACTTCTATCTCAAAAAGTTGAGATAGAAGGAAAAAATGCATAACTAAAATCGATACGTTTCTAATCTATTGATATCCAGCATCGATGTATAGTTTTTAATTCTTTTATTAAATATAATTTTTTTTAAGTCAAACTGTATTTTATATATTAATTTTCTTGATATTATCTTCCTTGAAAGTTTTGAACACGTTATCACTAAGAACTAAATTACTGCTAAAACAACTTGAAAACTTTTGAAATTACATATTAAAATTGCAAAGGAGGATTAAAACTTTAATCACATTTTTTTTTGTATTTATATGGCAAAAGAAGTCGACTTTAAAGAAAGAGTCTTCAACTATAATGTATTTCTTTAAGAATCCACTATACGTTTTAATCGCAGCAGGTCTTTGGCTACCAAATACGAAGAACTTAAAAGTACTACGTTGGTATAAGATGTACAGTACTTTCGTTATCGTTGAAATTTGTATCTTTGTGAGTGGAATTTTGATCGGAGTTCTACTTGAAGATGATGTTCAGAAACGAATTGAAACGGCATAATACGTAATTGCAATGGTATCTTCTATTTTAAAGACCATGTATTGTCAAAAGAAACAGTTTACAGAACTTATTCGTGTATCGATGGAGATAGAAAAAAAACTATTATGTGACGTAGATCCAGAAATTAGAAATATTATTTACAATGAAGCCAAGTATCATAATAGGACATTCATGTTTGTGTTATTACAATGTTTTTTTCTGTGTCTGAATTGCATTATTATAGGTATTTACCGTTTTCCGATTAGAAACACAGTATATCCTGCAGCTTGGTATCCTTTTTATAACTGCCTTTTTAGTTTTTGGGCTATATATCAGATTATCAATTCTATCTATATAGTAACAATATTCGTGGCGACTGACTTGATTTTTGGATGTTTATTTATGTTTACAACATCACGAGTTAAAGTTTTAATGCATCGGTTAAGTAGTTTTAACAATATGTGCAACAAATCGCAAAAATCACAGAAGTATGCCTTACGTGCAATAATTAAAGAACACTATGCTCTTATCAAGTAAGTATTCTATAATTTATTTTTGTATAATACTAGCTGATCCGGTGAACTTCATACCACATTATAAATAATGGTGTGATAAAGTTTAATATCTATAGAGAGCAAAAAATACATGCAAAAACATTAGGTACCAAAAAAGTTAAATCAAATTGATGCTTTCTGTAAAGAATGTAAACTCAAGTTAATTTCGCAAACTTGTAACGATTTGTTTATCGTAATTGCAAAATCTAAACGTACGGAAAATTGTAGATGCTTAAAATCAAATGGTAAGTCCGTTGGAATCATCGGTATCTATATATGTATATATCCGGTTTTTTAGGCGTTACGCCCGTCCGGTAGGGATCTACGGAGGAGTATCATCAAGCCGCAAGCCTTTATCTCTTGCCGTACTGCTCCACCATAGGCCGATCAGATCCCAGCATATTCTAGTCTAAACCGCAGATTAATCTAGAATTTTAAACTGCTGCGTTAGACTTTTTGTTTTCTGTACACCGAGCTGGGGCTCTATCCCACATCCACTGAGCCATTCGACAGTGAAGCGAATGAGAGGCAGCCGCACAGCCCGCTGAGCTATCTGACCATCATCGGTATCTGCGGAATCAAAATATCTGCTCCTTTGTATTTGCCCTTAATGATCGCTGCCTGCTTACTGTTTAGCAGCCTAATGACAACTGATCATACTTGTAACTTGAATTGTGTGGGGGAAGTCAAGGCAATTCCAATTAATTTAAAAACTCTGCGGGATAGTTGACATTATGTTGTGCTCGTTGTTATGTTCGATGGGCTCGAACTAGTTTCATTTTAACAGTATCTACTTAATTTTTTATTACCATAGAACGCAAGTCTGACATGCAAATACGATTATTACCATTTTCTGTGCCTTGTTATTTATCAGTATGACCAGTACCTGACTCAGTCGTCTTGTTCTTGGCATAGTAAATTTAAAAAGTTCTAGCGGACTAACTACTAAAATTCTCAAGGAAACTAAGTTCCTGCAGCTGGCTGTATACCATGTATGACAAAAAAATTATTTACAAATTCTTTTATTAAAGGTATATATATATATATATATATATATATATATATATATATATATATATATATATATATATATATATATATAAATGAAACTTAATCTTTGCAGATAAGTTAAATAGTAAACTCCTAAATATTGAGGAAATCTGCAAGAAAGACTCTAATGAGTATCAATTGTTTCGCCAAACATTTTCGTTAAAGAGAATTAATTTGGCTTCTTCGGGGCTAAAAGAGAAGAAATTATAACTAGCTCTTCTTCTTCTTCGCGTGCCATATCAGAATTATCCGACGTTAACGATCACCATTGCGCAGGCTTCTCGATCTTCTGCAATATGGAATAATTGTCCTGAATTTAATATCTGAGTTCATTTACGAATGTTTTTAAACAAGAAACTTGTTTTCTTCCTACACTTCTACGGCCCTCTATTTTGCCTTTAAGGATCAGTTGTAATATTTTATATCGACTTTCCCTTACTATATGTCCCAGATATGACATTTTTCGATGTTTAACAGTCTTCAGCAGTTCTCTATCTTTGTTGACGCTCCTTAGTACTTCTTCATTAGTTTTCCTTGCCGCCCAAGGTATCTTCAGCACTCGTCTATGAATCCACATTTCCAATTCTTCAATTTTGTTTATGATCGATACTTTTGGCGTCCAAATTTTTGCACTATACAAAAATACGGACCAAACATAGCACTTAACCATTATTTGCCTTAGTTCTAAACTGAGAAGGTTATTGCAAAGAAATGACTTCATTTTCATAAAAATAGTTATTACTTCTCTACGTTTTATTTCTGTGTCTGGATCTAGTTGGTCCGTTATCACAGTTCGCAAATATGTCATTTTGTGAACTTTCTCAACTTGGACTCCGTTGAATTAAAGCTTTGCATCGGGATATGGGTCACAACTAAACACTAAAAATTTCTTTTTGTTTGAGTTTATTTTAATGCTTATTTCCTCTCCTACCTCGTGAATATAATCAAGCAGAATTTAAAGACCTTCAATATTATCTGATAGATTTACTGTATCATCTGCATATCTAATCACAATAAATAGTTTTTCATTGATTTTTATTCCATATGGTTGTCTCTCAAGTGCCTTTTTAAATAACTGGTCCGAGTAAACATTGAACAATGTTAGCGACAAAATGCAACCTTGTCTGACTCCTCGTTGTATGGGGATTTCATCGGTGTAGTTATCTCCAATTTTTACGATAGTAGTTTGATTCCAGCACAAGTTGTTAATGGCACCTATATTCTTGTCATCTATTCCGATATTTTTCAATATTTGCATTAATTTTACATGCTGCTTTTTATCGAATGACTTGTCGAAGTCCACGAAACATGCAAATACATCTTTTTTTTGGTCATGGCATTTTTGTAATAGGATGTTAAGCGCAAAAAGTGCCTCCCTAGTTTCATAGCATTTCTAAAATCAAATTGGGTATCTTCAAGATCTTCTTCGCATTTGCGTCTAATTCTGTTGTGAAGTATTCTGAGGAAAATT
The DNA here is from genome assembly GCA_918026665.1 of Diabrotica balteata. Taxonomy (NCBI): domain Eukaryota; kingdom Metazoa; phylum Arthropoda; class Insecta; order Coleoptera; family Chrysomelidae; genus Diabrotica; species Diabrotica balteata. The sequence continues at coordinate 71,176,882 of OU898277.1, forward strand.
TTAAGAGTGTGGCTCGTTAGGCTAATTCTGAGCATTTTCTTAAATTGTGTTTTTAGGTATTGCGACAAAAATAGATTTGAGCCAATCTGCAGGAATCGCTCCGGTGTTATATATTGAATTAAAAAGTCTTACTACTTTTATGTTATCATTCTCTATTAGTTTCAGCAACTCAGTTGGTGTATCATCTAGACCACAAGCTTTTCTAATTTTAGCATTATTTATAGCGTGTTCTACCTCGCATTTCATAATTTCTATGCCGTCAGTACAGTTTTGGTAGAATTCGGTAATATTATTCCTGTCATCTTCAAGCAACTCTGATATATACAGCTGCCATTCTTTTCTTATTTCGTGCTCATTTACAATAGTTCTGTTATTATTGTCAACGAGTACAGAGGGAACTCGTTTTTTAAATATGTTACTCTATGTTTATAACTAGCTACCATATTTTATCCATTTTAAAAAACACTGGAGATCTTACCGTCCCTTAGAATTGTAGGGTTAGGATGTAAAAAAACTTAACTAGTAACAATATAGTGGTTTTTTTATTACTATGTGAAAAAAGTTACCGTTGGAAATGTTTGGTAACTTTGAACTTGAAACGTAAAGTTGTACTCAAGGCTAATCAAAAAACCCAATGTAACTGCATTTAAAAGGAATTATTTCTTTGAGTTGTCGGCAATAACTAAATTTTTGATTATTGAAAAGTTTAAATGTGAGGTTCTGTTTTACCAGAATCTTAGGCCTGACTGAAGATGCTTTGCATATTATAGAAAGCAAAACCGGTCGTCTAGATAGGTTAATTAAACTGATTGTGAGTAAGTCTTATTTGTTATTTCTTTTACCTATTTGAAATGGACTCACACAAGCAACACATTCATGATTATCCTAATCATTAAAATTTGAATAGAGTAATAGCAATGACGAGTAAGGCATGTTAAAGACAAGTTCTTGAACAACTTAAACTTGCTATTAAATCTTGTTAAAAAATAATAATCTTTAAATTAAATCTTTAAAAATAATGGATGCTTAAAACATATTCTCGAAAAACTGATATTTAACTTATTTAACATTTTTGAAGGTCCTACTTATATCAGAATAGTATAAACAATTCAATATATAAAACTGCCATTGATAAAGCATTTAACCACTTCTGTGACTAGATTATTTAAACAATTTACCAATATTACAATTTTTAAATATAATCTATTAGAAAATGAACAACTATTTTCAAAAGTAAAAGACAATAAATATTCCAACTATAGCATTTTTCATATAAAAATGCTTGCACGTCACAATGTATATAAAGTAACGTCACTTATATTTAAAATTTCCAGAACGTCAACCTTAGTGAGAGCGCCCACCAAAGTGGCGTGGCACATGGCACGTAGCAAGTAGCACGCGTCTAGCATGTTACTTTAAATGTAACCAATGAAAACGAATGATTCAGCGCACACCAAAATTACAGTGACGTCATTCGATCTAATAATTCGTTTGCATTGGTTATATTTTATGTAACATGCTAGACGCGTGCTACTTGCTACGTGCCACGTGCCACGCCACTTTGGTGGGCGCTCTCCCTTAGAGTTCAAATTTTCCTAATACAGCTAATAATACGAAACCCATACCGAATTGCTCGATCTTTTATAGGCGTCAGCATGGTGTAATAATCAGAAAAATGTTATCATCACTATATTGGAAATTTTAGAATTATATTGATTAAATAACGAAAAACATTTGATATTATTAATAATACAAATTTTATGAAATAACTCTTCAAGTCTAATATTCCATAAAATAATAATTTTAATTAAATAGATTACTTCATAGTAATATATAATACTGAATAGAAATACTTCAAATTTTATTGACACTGCAGCGTGTGACAAAAGTGTATAAAGTGTTGCCGCTTTTTTAGAGTAAGAATTTTGTTTATGTTTTAATTTCTTACACAATTTAATCATAATATATTATATATTAATAAATTGTATTTATAAATAATTATTAAATTTAGATTATTAGCTTTCAAGACTAATTATTGTTGTGTATTGTAATTGTGCTATGTCAAAACAAATAAATAGTCTGTAGAAAGCTGATAAGCTTTCATATAAGATAGATTATTTTGAACAAGAGATAATGGCTGGACGTTTATACTATTAAAGCCCTAAAAGAGGTAAGTTTAAAATTTAAAATATATAATTTTGTATTAAAATGTTTTCTTATGTATTTTAGTGTTTTGTAGTATTCTTAAAACTAAATGTATTTACAGTTAATATAATAGTTTGACAAATAGTTGACATTTTAAAAAATCCTTACTTACTAACTATTCTGATGTTTTGGCAACGCTGTGGAGTTCTAAAGTTGTAAATCTTGAATGACGTGCAAGCATTTTTATATGAAAAACGCTATATTTATAAAACTAAAACTAAATCCAACTATTTATAAAACTATGCAATTACAAGATGCCTTATGCGGATTGTCTGAGTTGTTATATCGGTCACTTCACTTCACAATGACTCTAACAGAGAATAAACCAACACAAAGGTGACTATACAAAAAGAAAAATACGTGTGCTGCAGTTGCCATCATTTAAAAACTGAGCACCATTTTGACTACTCAAATGTCAGGGTTTTAAGGCAAAACAGTAGTTACAAAAAAAATTGTTTTTGAAAATGTGTTACATCAGTAAACAAAAAGAGGCAATAAGTTATAAGGTAGATATAAGATAGTTAAGCAATATCTACTGAAATATTTTCAATAGTTTCAATTAATTTTACGCTGTACAAACAATAAAACCATTTTAACCATATGTACCTACTTCTTTAACATGTATAAAACTGAACACTGACTACTTCTCTTGAAGTAGTCAGTTTTATACATGATAAAAAAACACAGACGGTTAAAATGTTTTTATTGTTTTTACAGTATGAGTTTTTTCTGTTTTGCAATCAACTTTGTGATCCGTTATTCTTTGGTTAAAATAAATTTTAAAGATAAGTTGGGTGGATAATGTTACGAACAATGACGTTTTAAAAATAATGAATAAGGAAAAGAAGATATTAAAATAGGAAAATTGCGGTATATGGATCATGAGAGGTGAGAGATATGCTTTGCTGTATATTTTGGCTAAACAATTTAAGATGATAGCACAATTGTAACTCAGTTCAGCTGTTTAGAACAGCAATATTAAGTAAAGATATCCGTAATAATAGCCAACCTTACGACTATAACACACACTTTACTGTTGTCGGGGGAAGGTGGCATTTAACATAATCAACAGCAAAATTAAAGTATTTCGCAATTTTTATCAGCCTAAATTGGAAACATATTTTTTACGTTTTACGTTTTTTGCACAATAGTCATATTTTCCATAATTTTTCAGATTTGTCGAGGAGCTTAACGATTGCTTACGCTGGTGTTTTTTCATAGATTTTACTGTAAAATCGTACAATTTCAGCCAGTTTCTTTATGCTCTTCTAAAAGTAAGTATATTTTATATTGTGTAAGAGTAACAATTTTTAAACTGCCTCTAGAAAATCTAGGCCTGATAATAAATATGGAAAAACCAAAGGGATTGTATCACCACCCTACAAAAGTGTCATAAATACTGTTTATACCTATACTGTCATATCGTTAGTGTTTTTGCAAAATTATATTAATATATTATTGAAGTTTTGAGAAAAATGGAGATTAAGGTAGCGATACTTTTCAAACTTAAATTTAACAAATTATGTTAATTGCCGAAATTTTAATTTCTGGGGATTGATTGTTATTTATAGAACATCTCCAATTGCCAACTTTATTTGTTTGATGTAACAATGGTTTTCGAAAATAAATACACTTATGTCCAGTGACAACAAATTAAATCTACTTATCGCTTTATCTACCTAAGTATAAATAGAAATAACCGGAAACCTAAGTTTAACTCTACTGTTATAAAAATAAAAACCAATTTTATTAATATAAATCTAATTTTATTTATATTAACCTGCACTACTACATAAAAATATATCCTAACCTACATATTACTAAAAGTTCGCAAAAAAAGATAAAAGTTCTTATTACAAACTGCTAATATGCATCCATTAACGTTAATGCCATAGGTTAACCTATGGTAGGTAGGTATTAACGTTAATGGCAACAAGTTAAACCACCTCAGACTCGCTGACGACATAGTGATTATAGCGAGCACATTCGAGGAACTGCAAATTATGTTGGGGGAACTAGCAGTAAGCTCCCAATACATCGGCCTAAAAATGAATATGAAAAAAACAAAAATAATGACAAACACAGAAGACCCCAGACATATAACTATAAACGGCAGTGAGGTAGAACAAATCCAGGAATATATCTACCTAGGCCAAATCCTGAGACTTGACAAAGAGAACCAAAGTGCGGAAATTACTAGAAGAGCAAGACTATCATGGGCAGGATTTGGAAAACTGAGTTGGATACTTAAGAACTGCAAAATACCCCAATACTTGAGGAGCAAAGTCTTCAACCAATGCATCCTTCCTATCATAATAATAATAATAATAATAATAATAATATGGAATCCTTTTGATACCGTAGGGAGTGTGAGCCGTATGGCTAAACCATAATAATAATAAACGTATATAAATGAACATCTATATAAGGTCATACAGAAAGCTGTGCTACTTTCGACGTCCAGATGCGTGCGAACATTTTTAGGAGATACACCGACGTACCAAATCACCTAGGACTCGATAACATGGAAAGAGTCCCACCAGAGCTCAATCCTTTTGATACCGTAGGTATCTGGGATGAGTGAATTTTCCCCTTAGCGGGACTGTGAGCCGTATGGCTAAATCTGGAGAATAATAATAATGGCTGGTAAATATATTAAGAATATATAAAGTCGATGATAATATAGTGACCTTCTTAAGACATATAATGACAGATTGGAAGACTAAAATTCACCTTCAAATACCTGGTGAAAACAATATCGAAACGGAAAATATCGCAATTAACCGCGGCCTTTTCCAAGGCGACTCGCTAAGTCCCTTGTGGTTCTCTCTAACGATGAACCCACTATCCCAGCTATTGAACTCCATTGACTCAGGTTTTAGCATTAAAAACAACAACAGTGTAGTGGCGAAGCTTAATCATCTGTTGTATATGGATGATTTAAAACTAATGGCTTCCACTCGAACTCACTTAAATCAAATGCTAAAAACTGTAGAAATATTTTCAAATGATATCAGTATGCACTTTGAGTTAGACAAATGTCGTGTACTAAATATAGTCAAGAGAAAGGTTCAGCACGGAGGATTCGATATGCAAAATGGCCAAAACATCGAGGCTATGGGCGAAAATGACATGTATAAATATCTAGGAGTAAAGCAAGCGCGGAAAATTGACCATAAACAAATGAAAATCGAATTAACATTAGAGTTCATACGAAGGGTAAAACTGCCTCCGCTCACATCTTAATAGTAAAAATTTGTTTAAGGCATTAAACACCTACGCATTTTCCGCGCTTAGCTACTCATTTGGCACTATTAAGTAGACTTAAACGGATATAGAAAGTCTTCAGAGAAAAGTACGAACACACCTCACAAAGGCACAAAAACACCATCCTCGAAGTGCAGTAGAAAGAACGACATTACCACGGTATTTAGGAGGGCGAGGACATATTGATATAAGCGAGCAATTAGATAAACAGATTAATAATTTAAGAACTTATTTTCAGGTACAGGTGGAGACATCTACTCTTCATCGCGCGATTTGCGCAGTAGATGACACAACACCGATCAACCTGAGGGAACAAGAAATGCGCATAAACCATCTTACTAAGAACGAAAAAATTCGCATCTGGATGGGTAAACCTCTGCACGGGCGACATCCGAATGACGTCAGTCAAGACTATGTCGACAATATAGCGTCGAACTATTGGCTGACATCAGGAAAGATGTTCCCTGAAACAGAAGGTTCATTACTCGCCATTCAGGATCAGGTTATACCAACCAAAAATTACCTGAAATATATTGTCAAATACCCTCAGGTCCAAAACGACAAATGCCGATATGGATGTCAAGCCCAAGAAACGATCCAACATCTTACCGGAGGCTGCCAGGCATTTGCTGCAACTGAATATAAGGAACGGCATGACTCAGTAGGGAAGATTCTCCATCAAGAGATAGCTATTAAACTGGGACTTCTACAAACAGACCATCTCCCATATTATCAATACGTTCCAGTGAGTATGCTTGAGAATGACAACTACAAGCTATACTGGGATCGTACTGTGCTCACAGACCAAACTGTAGCACATAATAGACCAGATCTCGTGCTAGTTAATAAACTAACAAGACAAACAACTATAATCGATGTGACGATACCTAACAATAATAATCTGCGTGTTAAGTACAACGAAAAGATCGCCAAGTACAGAGATCTGGAAATAGAAATAAGAAGACAATGGAGAATGGAAAGTACCCAGACGATACCTATTATTCTTTCTACCACTGGAGCCATTCCGAAGAACCTCATCATCATCATCATCTTTGGCTCGACAATCCTCTGTGGATCTTGGCCTGCTCTAAGATTCGTCGCCATTCTGTTCGGTTTTTGGCAACATGTTGCCATCTTCTAACTTTTAATATTCGTAAGTCGGGAGATACAAAATTAGTAACAAACGAAAATCCGACAATATGCTTTTTGAAAATTCTGAGAAGGCGTTCTATCGGAAACTCAATTCTACTGCAGAAAGTGTCAATAAATCTTACCCAAGCCGAGAAGAAATCCATGAGTTTTGGGGAAGTCAACTTTCCACACCAGCTGGTCTTAACACCAATGCTGGATGGATCGAAGATACGGCGCATAACTGCCAACATTATGTTACTGCTCCCTACGAACCTTTAACTACTGAAGAAGTTTCAAATATTATCAAAGAGCTTCATAACTGGAACTCTCCTGGACCAGATGGCGTACAGAACTTCTGGCTTAAGAGGTTATGGAGTATTCATGAGTACTTATCAGCAATAATTAATCACACTATTTCTAATCCGCAGGAAATACCATCTTTCCTAAACCAGGGAACAACTTATTTAATTCCCAAAGATCAGAATAACACCCAAGATGCAACCAAGTACCGCCCAATTACTTGTCTTCCAACTCTGTATAAATTGGTCACATCCTGTGTAGCCCGACGTATCAACCAACACTGTGCTCTGAATAATATCATAGATTCTCAACAGAAAGGATGCGCTAAGGGTTCCATGGGCTGCAAAGAACAACTTATCATCGACTCTGTCATTTCAAACCAAACGTATAGCAAAAAAACGGAATCTCTTTACTGCTTTTATCGACTACAAGAAAGCGTTTGATTCAGTGCCGCATGAATGGCTTATAGATATATTAAAAATATATAAAGTCGATGATAACATAGTGATCTTTTTAAAACATGTAATGACAAATTGGAAGACAAAAATTCACCTTCAAATATCAGGTGAAAACAATATCGAAACTGAAAATATTGCAATCAACCGGGGCCTTTTCCAGGGGGATTTGTTAAGTCCTCTCTGGTTCTGTTTAGCGAAAAACCCACTATCTCAGCTACTGAACTCCACTGACTCAGGTTTTAGTATCAAAAATAACAATACTGTTGTGGCGAAGCTTAATCATTTGTTGTATATGGATGATTTAAAATTAAATGCTTCCACTCGAAACCACTTAGACCAGATGCTAAAAACTGTTTAAAATTTCTCAAATGATATTAGTATGCACTTCGGTCTTAACTAGTGCCGTGTCTTAAACATAATCAAAGGAAAGGTTCAGCCCGGCGGATTCGATATGCAAAACGGCCAGAACATCGAGGCTATGGGTGAAAATGATATGTATAAATACCTCGGAATAAAGCAAGCGCGGAAGATTGACCATAAGCAAATAAAAACTGAGATATCTACTGAGTTTATACGAAGGGTAAAACAGCTGCTTCGTTCACACCTTAACAGTAAAAATTTGTTTAAGGCACAAAATGCAACGCATGTTAAGCGCTTAGCTACTCAGTTGGTATTGTTAAGTGGACAAAAACAGAGATAGAAAATTTTCAGCTAAAATACGAACACACCTCACAAAGGCACAAAAACACCATCCTCGAAGTGCAGTAGAAAGAACGACATTACCGCGGTATTTAGGAGATCGAGGACTTATGGATATAAGCGAGCAATTAGAAAAACAGATTACTAATTTAAAAACTTATTTTCAGGTGCAGGCAGAGACATCTACACTTCATTGCGCGATTTGTGCAGTAGATGACACAACACCGATTAAACTGAGGGAACCAGAAATGCGCATAAACCACCTTACTAAGGACGAAAAAATGCGCACCTGGATGGGCAAACCTCTGCACGGGCGACATCCCAATGAGGTCAGTCAAGACCATATCGACAATATAGCGTCGAACTATTGGCTGACATTAGGAAAGGTGTTCCCCGAAACAGAAGATTCTCTACTGGCCATTCAGGATCAGGTTATACCAACCAAAAATTACCTGAAATATATCGTCAAAGACCCTCAGGTCCAAAATGACAAATGCCGATATGGATGCCAAGCTCAGACAACCATTCAACATCTTACCGGGGGCTGTCAGGCATTTGCTGCAACTGAATATAAGGAACGGCTCGACTCAGTAGGAAAGATCCTTCATCAAGAGATAGTTATCAAACTGGGTCTTCTTCAAACAAACGATCTTCCATATTATCAATATGCTCCTGAGAGTATACTTGAGAACGACAACTACAAGCTATACTGGGACCGCACGGTGTTCACAGACCAAACAGTGGCACATAACAGACCAGATCTCATACTAGTTAATAAAATAAAGAGACAAACAACATTAATTGATGTGGCGATACCCAACAACAATAATCTTCGTGTTAAAAAGAACGAAAAAATCGCCAAGTACAGGGATCTGGAAATTCAAATACGAAGACAGTAGAGAATGGAAAGTACCCAGACAATACCTATTATTCTCTCTACTACTGGAGTCATTCCAAAGAACCTCCTAGAAAACATAAAAAAGCTAGGTCTGAATGAACATCTCTACAAGACCATGCAGAAAGCTGTACTACTCTGAACGTCCAGATGTGTACGAACATTTTTGGGAGATACTCCAACATACCAAGTCACCTACGGCTCGATAACACGGAAAGAGTCCCAACAGAGCTCAATCCTTTTGATACCGTAGGTATCTGAGATGAGTGAATTTTCCCCTTATAGGGAGTGTGAGCCGTGTGGCTAAATAATAATAATAATACAAGCTATACAGCAACAGCTAATGTAATGGGAATTAAGATCACAACACGACGGGGTACTAATGCCGAAAGGACTGATAACAGAGTTGCACCCTGGGAGAAACGGCTTCTAAACAAGATTGAATTACTGCGTAGGGACATTGGTCAAATTACAGAATATATACGAGGAACAACAAGTAGAAAAGTCATTAAAAGAGCTGATCAAATAATGCTAAGCACTGCAAGACACACGCAATATGATCCAGTAAACATCACAGCCCATCAGTGCCTAGATACATTAAAACAGAAACTCTCCGTTTATTTAGGACGACTAAGGAGATACAAGGTTAGTAACAGCCGGAAATGTGACAATGCGCTTTTTAAGCATGCCGAGAAGGCCTTCTATCGGCAACTTAATTCCACTGTCTAAAACGCCAGTAAGTCATACCTAAGCCAAGAAGACATTCAGGAGTTTTGGGGAAATCAACTTTCCACACCAGCTGCTCTTAACACCAATGCTGGATGGATAGAAGATACGACGCACAGCTGTCAACACTACTGCACAACTGTTTATGAACCCTTCACCACAGAAGAAGTCTCTAATATCATCAAAGAGCTTCATAACTGGAAATCTCCTGGACCAGACGGAGTTCAAAACTTCTGGCTTAAGAAGTTCTGGAGTGCTCATGAGTACCTGTCAACATTAATTAATCGTGTTATTTCTAATCCGCAGGAAATACCAACATTCCTAACTCAGGGAACAACTTTTTTAATACCGAAGGATCAAAATAATACCCAAGATCCAGCCAAATATCGCCCAATTACGTGTCTTCCAACTCTGTATAAATGGGTCACATCCTATGTAGCCCAGCGTATCTACCAACACTGCGCTCTAAACAATATCATAGATCCTCAACAGAAAGGATGCGCTAAGGGCTCCATGGGTTGCAAAGAACAACTTGTTATTGACTCAGTCATTTCTAACCAGGCATACACCAAAAAAAAAGGAACCTCTTTACTGCCTTTATTGACTACAAGAATGCTTTTGATTCAGTGCCGCATGAATGGCTTATAGATATATTGAAAATATATAAAGTCGATGATAATCTCGTGACCTTTTTGAAGCATATAATGGCAGAGTGGACGACTAAAATTCACCTTCAAATACCTGGTGAAATTAATATCGAAACTGAAGATATCCCTATTAACCGGGGCCTTTTTTAGGGGGACTCGTTGAGTCCACTTTGGTTCTGCCTAGCGATGAACACACTATCTCAGCTGCTGAACTCTACCTACTCAGGATTTACCATCAAAAATAACAACACTGTTGTAGCGAAACTTAATCATCTGTTGTATATGGATGATTTAAAATTAATGGCTTCCACTCGAAACCACCTAGATGAGATGCTATAAACTGTAGAAAATTTCTCAAATGATATCAGTATGCATTTTGGACTGGACAAGTGCCGTATACTAAATATAGTCAGAGGAAAGGTTCAGCCCGGAGGTTTCGATATGCAAGATGGCCAAAACATCGAGGCAATGGGTGAAAATGAGATGTACAAATATCTCGGAGTAAAACAAGCGCGGAAAATTGACCATAAACAAATGAAAACGGAACTAACTTTGGAGTTCGTGCGAAGAGTAAGACAGCTAAATCGGTAATATCTTAATAGTAAAAATTTGTTAAGGCATTAAATACGTACGCCTGTTCCGCGCTGGCTACTCATTTTGTATTATAAAGTGGTCAAAAACGGATATAGAGGGTCTTCGGCGGAAAGTAAGAACACTTCTCAGAAAGGCGCAAACAGATCATCCACGTAGCGCAGTAGAGAGAACAACATTACCGCGGTATCAAGGGGGAAGAGGACTTATGGATATAGGTGAGCAATTAGATAAACAAATTGCTAATTTAAGATCTTATTTTCAGGTACAGGCTGAGACATCTACTTTACATCGAGCAATTTGCGCAGTAGATGATACGACGCCGCTTAAACTGAGGGAACAAGAAATGCGCATAAACCACCTGACTTAGCCAAAAAAAATACGCACCTGAAAAAATACAGCGTCGAACTATTGGTTGACATCAGGAAAGATGTTTTCCGAGACTGAGGGTTTCCTACTTGCCATTCAGGATCAGGTTATTCCAACTAAAAATTACCTGAAATATATTGTTCTTCTTCTTCTTCTCGTGCCACTCCTAGCGGAGATTGGAAATCATCCTGGCCACTGCGACTTTGTTAGCAGCGCGCCTGAAAAGTTCAATCGAACTACACCCGAACCATTCACGTAGATTACGAAGCCACGATATTTTTTAGAATTTCGCATCTTTTGTCTAAAGTTTGGAGTACTTGCGTGTTAGTGACGCGGTCCATCCATGATATTCTGAGAATGCGCCTATAGCACCACATCTCGAAAGCTTCGATGTTTTTTATGGTCAACTGTTTTAGTGTCCAAGCCTCAACTCCATATAACAGGGTAGAAAAGACATAACACCGCAGCATTCGTATTCGTAACTTTATATTGATATCACGATTGCAAAAGAGTTTGCGCATTCTATTAAAGACTGATCTAGCGATTTCTATTCTACATCTAATCTCTTTTGTTTGATCAGTATCGTCTGTGATCCAAGCACCTAGATATTTATAACAGGGCACACGCTCAATCGTTGTATTGTCTATTACAAGATTAGCTCTGATGTTCTTTGATTTCGTGATTACCATAAATTTAGTTTTTTTCAAATTAATTTTCAAGCCGTAACTGTTACAGTATATATTGAGACTTTGAACGAGATGTTGTAGTTCTACTAGCGTTCCCGATAGGAGAACTGTATCGTCAGCATACCTTATATTGTTAATCTATATATTGTTAAAGATCCTCAAGTCCAAAATGACAAATGCCGATATGGATGCCAAGCCCAAGAAACCATCCAACATCTTACCGGTGGCTGCCAGGCATTTGTCGGTACTGATTATAAAGAACGCCATGACTCAGTAGGAAAGATAATCCACCAAGAACTAGCTGACAAACTGGAACTTCTCCAAACCGACCATCTTCCTTATTATCAATACACCCCTCATAGAATGCTTGAAAATGACAACTACAAGCTATACTGGGACCGCACTGTGCTTACAGACCAACCAGTGGTCCATAATAGACCGGATCTCATACTAGTTAATAAACTTACTAGACAAACAACACTTATTGATGTGGCGACACCCAACACCAATAATTTAGGTGTTAAATACAACGAAAATATCGCCAAGTACAGAGACCTAGAAATACAAATTAGGAGACAATGGAGAATGGAAAGTACCCAGACACTACCTATTGTTCTATCTACTACTGGTGTTATTCCCAAAAACCTCCTAGCAAACATAAAACAGCTGGGTCTGAATGAACATCTTTATAAGGCCATGCAGAAAGCTGTACTCCTCGCGACGTCCAGATGTGTACGAAAATTTTTGGGAGATACTTCAACATACCAAGTCACCTAGGGCTCGATAACACGGAAAGAGTCCCACAAGAGCTCAATCCTTTTGATACCGTAGGTATCTGGGATGAGTGAATTTTCCCCTTAGAGGGAGTATGAGCCGTATGGCTAAATCTGGGATAATAATAATAAGCTTCGCGGGCCACACTGCTAGACAGAAAGACCAACGTTGGAATACTACAATACAACATTGGAGATCTTACGAAAGTAAACGACCAAGAGGAAGATCACAGATGAGATGGGTTGATGACATTAGAAGAATAGCCGGAACAAATTGGAAATATGTTGCTTAGGATAGAGACCGATGGAAGGAGTTGGGAGAGGCCTATGTCCAAACATGGACGACAGAAGGCTAAAAAGAAGAAGAAGAATCTGCATCCACTTCATCTTCGACAGAATCAGAACATACGTCACTAACTTACAAAACTTTCACAAGGCAAACTTTTGTAGAAGTCATGAAAAATTTCAGAGATGTAAGGTAGTTATTCTATTAAGTTTTGTTTTTTCTTATCAGAAATCGCTATTGAGCCTTCATGACAAAGGTTTGTAGTGAAAGGCACTGTATTGCGGCTTCTTCGCTGAAAGTTGACTTTCTTAAAAGGTTTCAAAGAATTTAATGAAGTTTTATAATAAAGAATTCCTCACTTCCCTTTGTTGTATCGTAACTACTTTACATTCCTCCAAACAAATTTTTTGCCTTCTTCGTTCACTTTATTTTGCTGTAAAGAAGTTTTAAACAGCGAAACATAATCATAAAAGGTTTCCCTTTTCATTTCTTTTACGACAAATGGTTTCCCCTTTCCTATTTGTCTCACTATTTGCCTCCAGTCATGGGGATGATTCATTGAGGTTCCATATCTCTTTCTAGTTCTCTCTATCATGGAATGGTCAGGAGTAATATCCGTAGGAATGTCAAGAAGATGCTTATACAATCATGAACTAATTTGATTTGCACCTCTTCCGGAAATTACTTCGTGCCACATATGATTAAAAGATTATCTAATATTACAATCATGAACAGTAAGATTAAAGGTCCGCAGTTGTCTTTTATAAAACGCATCGAATGAAACTAGATTAGGTGTTGGAAGACACTGCTGCATATCAAAGGTGTACACTTTTGTAGACGTGTTGTCCTTATTATTTATTTTGTCATTTTGCTTTCGATTTGTATGCATAGTCTGCTTATACTTGCTGAATGGATAGTTGTTTACATAATTCGTCTTTGTTTTCAGCATTTGCTCTAATTTTTATATGCAGTTGGTCACATGTTTGACATATATCCTTTTTTGATGCCTTTATAGCTATTTTCATGCTGTAAAAAATGTTCTCGTAAACCTTTCTGCGTACGGGTCGGTATTTTGACTTTGTTATCTTGTTTAAGATATTCTTAATAAATATTTGCAACTGTTTAGTACACTGGAAGATACGTTTTGCTTGTTTGGGTTCTGCAATAGTGACTTTCGTATGCAGGCAAAGACAAAATGTGATTTTTAACAGCTTGAATAACTTTATAGAATAATTTATACCATGGCTTATGAGATCCTCTATTATCGTCGTGTGTTATTTTAGAACTAGAAGCGCCCTTTTAGAGTAAAGTGTTGGTAATAAATTTACTGCTTTCACCAAAACTCTTTTAGAAGCACAACTTACATGTTCGTATTAAATTACCATTAATCTGAAGATGATATTGATTGGTTAACAAAGGAAATTTTTGTTTAGATTCATCAGCAACTTTTTGTTCTGATGTTTTCTTTTCAGCGATGTTTACAAGACTTGCTAAATATGATTCATTATTACGTCCTTGATTATTGAGAAGTTCAGAACATTGTGAAGTGTTTGGCTAGATACATAACATAGATTGTTACTTATCGTATGGAGTATTATGGATTGTAATGTTTGTAATACATTCGTATTTGAAGGTTTACTACAGTCCTATAGTTCTTTTCCGTATGCTCAAACGGGTATAAGTATAGCTTTGTACAGAAGCAGTTTATTTTCAAGAGATAACTGAGACTTTTTGTTAAGTAACCAGTTCATATTTTTAGTTTAAGGTATAGTCATTTTCGTTTAGTTTTAATGTGCATTTTCCATGTAGTTTTTCCTCCAGATACAATCCCAAGTATTTGACAACCGATTTTATGGGAATTCAGGTATTAATAATAAAAACTTGTAGACATGAAAAATTTCTTGTTGTAAATGTAATTTGTACAGAGTTGCTGCATTAACATTGATTTTTCTTCGTTTAAGCTAGTTTTGCAATTGGTCCAAAAGATTTTGTACTTTTTATGATCCTACGTTAGAGTCATATCCACTGCCAAAATTCCCTTGTCATCGGTAAAAGTAGTAAAGAAGGTATCATTGCTGGTTGGAATGTCTGCTATAAATATCAGATACAGAATTGAGCCAAGACCGCTACTCTGTTTATGTGGTAATTTAAGCAGCTGTCTTTAATTTTGACTTGAAAGTAACGGTCAGTGAGAAACGATTTTAGAATGAAATAAAGTTGGTCTCATAGGTGTAATTTTAGCTTTTAGAGGAGACCTTTATGTCATACTTAAATATCGAGAAACATTCTAGTGCAAAACTTTTTTTCTTGGATAGTTGTTTTACCTGAGCAAATTTCCATTGTATTGGAAAGTAGCCATGACGTAGTATGCTGTTGTATATTATTGTTAATAACACCACTTCTTTCGTCGGTAGCTTCTGGAGTAATTATCCTGTTATCAAATCATAGCCAGGAGTTTTCGTAGAATTTAACATTTTTACGTGTTATCAAACCTCTGTCGAGTAAATGTTTTTGAAGGAAGGGATAGTTAACATGGAGGTTCAAGGTGCATCATCTTCATCGTTATTACTTTCGGGTGTTGATAATACAGTTACAAGATGCTCTGCGAATACTGTGGTTTTTTCTGCATTTGTGCAGGCCCAGGTCATATCTGTTTTTCTAAATTTGCAATTGTCTGTCATTTAAATTTTTTTGTAGCTTTCCATATAGAGTGGTCTTCATGTGAGAGGTTTGAAATATAAAACTGAAAGAAGTCATATTTTTCGTTATGTAGTGCTCTACTTAGTCCTTAACGTATCCGTTAAGGTACGTTTTATTTAGTAAATTTCTAGTATCTTGCCATATGCGTCGAGCTCTTCTTTTATCTGCTACGAGTTTTCTTATATGGAGGGGGATATTATGGTTTTTTTTGCACACTACTTTGACGCTGTAATGTTGTTTCCCATCCTTTTGTTTGTAAAACGGTTTTTAAATAGTCTACCGCTTTTTTACATCTTGGCGTTCATTTATCCCAAAGTCCAGTCTAATCTTTGTATTTACAGAGTTTTAGAAAACATCCCAGTTTGTTTTTTCAGTTGTCAATTTGGGTAGTGGTGTTCTTTATATTATGTGTGTGCTGAAAGTTGTTACTATTGTGTAGTAGTCTGATGTTAAATCTAAGTTTGATTTTATTGCACTATGGATGTCAGCTATCCCTTTTGTTACAGCAAAATCTACCAAATCTGGGATTTTGTTGGGGTTCGTAGGACAGTATGTGGGTTCTCCAGTTGATAAGTATCTAAAGTTATTTTGTTGAATGGTATTCATTAATACTGTCGACCTTTAGGTGTGATTATTCCTAAACCTCATGTGTGGTGTGTTTGACATTTCAGTTTCCGGCTACTATAAATTTGTCTAAGTCTAGGTGGACTGTAGATTAATGCTAAACTAAGAGAGGTGTTTGTTTCGAGTTTAATGATTGTTGCTTTTTTCTACAATAGAAGGTTGGACTGCATAGTGCTTAATTTTGATTTAATAATAAAGGCACAACCTGCATGTGCTCCTTCGTTTGGATGGTTTGCCTAATACACAATATAGTAAGGTATCTTAATAACCATTCTGTGTATGGCATGTCTGTTTACATGTTGACTGCAGTCAACATGGTTAAAATCGTGCAATTTTGATTTTGGTGTTGATAGAACATATTTTCGAATTTTTTTTAGAAAATTTCATAGTTTATCTGCTTATTCATTAGGCTTGTTATCTGTATTTATAGTTTCAATAGTAGCATCTTCATAACTAATTGAAGTTGAACTTATGAGCATGACTTTGGATAAGTATATTTACATTGGGACAGTTGACAGGATTTTGAGTGGTGACTAATTTGGAATTGTAATTGTATATCAGGCACTTAGCAGTTCACGATAAACAGAACATCCTCTCTAATTAGGATGGTCTCCGTTGCAGTAAGTGTAAGTTGCTGGCGTATTTTTTGGTTTCTTGCTACCTTTTACGCAATTACATAATTTTGCACAGTACGTTTTAGTGTGACCATATTCTTGACATCGTGTATATTGTGATATATTTCTTTTTATTATCGGTGATTCTACCCTCATTTTACAATGTTGTATATACTGTAGTTGAAATATTTCGTTGTTGTTTGTTTGAGGCTTGAGGTGCACAAAAAATAATGGCAATGGTTCACGGCTTAATATGTGTCTGACATGTGTAATGTTCCTTACCATGACCCTTTTTTCTAGATTTCCGCTTTTATTTCACCTATCGAAAAGGAGTGATGTAGATCTCGAATAACTGCTCTGTAGGCTCTCTCTTCCTTAGGTTTATATGTATGGTGGATTATGTTCTTTTCTCATACTTAATGTGTTAGTTTTCCTTAGGATTCAGGTGTCTTTGGAAAAATATTCATTGTGTTATTTGTTAAGGCTTTAGTAAAGTAAGTCTTTTCATCTACTGTTTGTGCTAAGTTATCTATCATTTTACTATAGTCATTCACACCATTTATAAAAATTGCAGCGTAATGTTTAAATAGTTTTCCTTTTGTTTTTATCGTTTGCAATGGGTATTTATTATTTTTAAAGTACTCATTTTCTTAATCTGACATCGAATCATCTTTACTCTGTGTTTCTGGGCTGTTGTTGAAGTTTAAGTTGGCTTGCGAGTTTGATATAGAATTAAAAGAGTTGGTTTGTTGGGAAAATGTTGGCTGTAACTGGTATTGTTGTTGATAATTATTAAAAGGTACCATTTGGTTTACTGTTGGTTGATTTGAAGACTATGGCAGAGCGTGAGTATTTATTTGACTTACTTGGTAATACGGATGCATTAGGTTTGTAGACTCTTTCTACATTACAATTAAAAACCGCACTGTATGATACTGAAAATCACTTGAAACTGGTCCGTTTCCAGTTGGAAACATTTTCAGTTTACTTAGAAATCCATTTTGATTCATATTGACTGGGAAAATGAAAATTTATTTATATAAAGAAAAAAAAAAAATAAAGCAGTATACGACATGATAGACAGAAAAATAATGACGTAAGATAAGAATTGACTATCTATTATCGGCCAATGAGAAATAAAAAACAGTACAGAACAAAATGAAAATATTGTATAAGTAGAAAAGATGAAGTGGATAAAAAAATTGTAAATTTCAAACGGAAAGAAAAGAAGTGCATAACTAAAGTTTAAAGCAGGAATAAGCAAAAATGTCAAAACATTGGAATGAAGAATAAGATTTAGTATTTTATTGTTAAATCAAGTACACGAGATATTCCGATTATAACAAATACAAAAGGGTTCTAATTTGTATATGGTTTAGCTATTTCATACAAATCTTTTTCTTCCCCTTTATGAGCAATTCTGCTTGTTTATTATCGAATTAATACCTCTATGGAAGGTTGTCACTCCATCTTTTGTCCGATACTTCTTCTGCCTATTGGTGACTTATCTCTTGCTATTTTGACGACATGGGTCTTCTTATGTGGTTCATCTTGCTTCTTTGGTTTATTATTTAGGGGAACTCTATAATACAGAAAATGGATTACATTTTTTAGTCTTACTCTGTCAAACGCTTTCTTTAGGTCAATCAGAAACAGAAATACTTTTCTATTATACTCTAGTGATTTCTTAGAAATTTGCTTTATTCGTCCCTTTGTTCATCTGCTAAACTTATTAACTGATTTATTAGAACTTGTAATTTTTAGCGTAGTACTTAATAAGTTTACACCTCTGTAGTTTTCTGGCTGGTTTTCTATCCTTTTTTGAATAATTTTATTAGTTCGCTTGGTCTCCATTCTTCCGGTATTTTATTGTGTTTTATAATTTTATTAATTATTGTTGTTAATTGTTCTATCATACAAATGTTTAGGTAAAATAAACAGTTATTTACTTTTTTATATGGACCAACAAATTGTTCTTTATGATCTACCAAAAACTAATTAAATATTATAAAGTTTATATGTTCTCTAATCCTTTGACCTAATTTATTGATACATATGTTTTAGATCTATTAAAAAAATATTTTTATACAGAGCCATGAAAAAAATCGTAATTTAAGAAGGCCATAAGTTCACTTACTACTTACACTTTACTGAAAATTAAGTTATTCAACACAGCAATTATTAATGTGTCCAAATCTAAGAAGTATAGTCGATTATGTTTAGGGTGCATAATGGCTGAGCCAGGGAAAAGAATGACGTAGTAAAAGACTAAATCCACAGTTTTTTGTCGAATGGCACGTGTACTGCACTGTTGGGGTTAAATATGGAGTGCCACCGCTTATGGCCATAGTTACCTCTAATTTTCGTCAGAGGGAACATGGCAGCTCAGCGATAGTTAGAAGAAATTCTAGAACATTATTTTATATTCTTCCTTCACATGCTCCAATTTTTCAGCAGGACGGCACAAAACCCATATATTGGTAGAAGTCAGCAATGGACTAGAACATGAACAGTCTGGAGTCGATCTTTTACCCTTGTTCCCAAGATCCCCAGATTTATCTATAATTAAACATATGTGGAAAATGATGAAAAGGAGACTTCTTTATTTAGTTTAGAGCATTCTCCTCAAACTTTGGGAGCACTTCAGAGGAGTTAATTAGGGCATGGAACGAGATACCCTAGGATGATATTGACTACTATATGTCGTGAATATCTTGAGAGACTATTGACAACACATCCAAGAGCGTGTTGCCCACCAATGTGCTGAACACATCATTAATTGATTCACCCCTGTAAGTTGTTACAATTATATTGAAAAATTTTATTTTGCTATTCTGTATAACTGTACAAAATATTTTTAAAATTTAACAATTTTAAGAGTGTTCGGATTTCTCTGTTACTAGTATAAGTTTGTCACTTGAATGACGTTGTATTCATTCTATTACATTACTAACAAATAACTCTCCTACACATATTACAATTTCATTGTTTGGATGTGACCAACCATCCAAAAGAAGGAAGGTTTATTCCAAGGTCTGCTCAAATTACGATTTCTTTCGATATACTTTGCTGGTATTATTTATAATTAATATATAAAAATTAAGTTTTCTGACTTTTTTTAGAGCGCGAACAAAATGAATATTGAAAGTCTATTTAACTGTAGTAAAGTATTTGTGATCATCGTGGAAAATTGGTACATTAATTATCATGCAAATGAGTTAACAGTTATGGTAAGTAGTACTTATTTCCCCAATAATAATAAAAAGGAGAAGGTAAAATATGCGCCAACCAATTTATTATTCTCTTCACATTGTCTTTACCTATATTTAGTTTCGGTTTTTTATTCTTTATATCTCCATTTTTTAACACAAACATTCCTGTTATTCTCTATCCCTATTCTAACTAACCCATTAACTTTTTCATTTAATATAAGTTTTTCTCAAGTTCCTCGTTCAGTCTTGAACGACTCTTGTGTCTTAGGCATGTCGAATTATAATATTTCCTGCAAATGTGCACTTGTTATGAAATTAAATTGGAATATTATTGCAAAATAAATATGCAAAATAAAAAACAGAACTTTGTTTTTACAGGTTTTATTGTTTTTACACGTTTTTTATATGTTTTTTACATGTTTTTTGTTCCATAAAACCATATATAGTTTTTTTTATATGGTAATGATAATAATTGTGAAAACAAATGTCTGTGAACTTAAGATTTTGTAATACATCAACGAGCACATTAAAAGAACACTTTATTGGATTTGTTGCTGGGGTGAGACAACAGAAGAGTATTTAATTAAAGCCATACTAGGCCATTTTTTACACCTTGCGGTTGTCATAGCTGGAATCTGTTGTTTGTAGACGCCGCGCCGCTAATTCTTCGGTGAAATCAAAAACATTTTTTAGTTTTACCAAAAAAATGTATTTGCTATTTTCAGGTTCCAGCAAACGCTGGTAATTGATCAAAGATAAATTAAAACTTACCTTTATCGGACACGAGATGGGAAAGCAGAAACTAGACAAGTCCATTTAGTCCATATTTTAATTTGATGATATTGCAGGATGTATAGAAAGTTTGGAAAATCAAATGGATCAATCATACGGTCTACATTTATCTAGGCGCGGTCTAGATTTATCAAGTTGATATCCTTGCTGTGCTGCAGTAATCTCAGTTTGGGAACCAAGATGCGGATAGTGAGGTGCTACATTCTTGCAGTTTTACTATATGGAGTTGAAGCCTGGACGCTGACGCAAGCCATATAAAAGGGGATTGAAGCCTTCCGAGATGTGGCTCTACAGGTGAATACTAAAAATATCGTATATGGACCATGTCACCAACGTTGAGGTCCTACAGCGCAAAAAGAAAAAAAAAAGTGCTTATATTGGTGAAACAACGTAAGCTTGACTACCTCGGCCACGTGATGCAGAACGAAGAAAAATATCGAATTCTTCAACTCGTTATGCAGGGTAAAGCATTTAGCAGGAGAGGACCAGAACGCCGGTGTATCTCGTGGTTGAAAAACCTCCGACAATGGTTTGGGACCACCTCCGCAGGGATGTTTCGCAGAGCAGTCAGTAAAACCATGATAGCTTTGATGATTGCCAACATCTGGACCGGATAAGGTACTAAGAAGAAGAATCAATCAGACACTTTCAGTAATTGTGATTCAGCCGTAAAAGAAATTTAGAATTTGTAATATTTTTACATGAATTGTATAAATTGTTATCGCGTGCTAATGTGATAAGCAAACTATGGCAATCTGTACAAGTCCATTTGAGCATTGCCCTTAAACATTTACATACATTTTATGACTGGATCAAACAATATGAGCAAACTGGATGTGAAAAATGCTCTGCTGTCCAATAATTTATTGAAAAAAGCTGTCGAAGCTGCCGAACGAATTTAAAAACAAAAAAATCGCGAAAAAGAAAAGGGTCTTTAATTATGAGGGCGAGAATCAACATATACAGTGTCCAAAAAACCAGTATAAATCAAATTTTTTTAACAATCTGATGGATTTAATTATTACCAATATGGATTTGAGATTTATGGCTTTAAATCAACATCATAAAAATTTCGGTTTTCTGTATGATATAAGCAAATTAAAAAATATTCCACGTGAACAAATATTAAAAAATTGTCAAGATTTACACACATTCCTACGAGTGGGTGAGAGCAGTGACTTTAAACCTTACGAATTATATGAAGAATTACAAATAATGATCCTTAATTTACCTAACTTTATAACAGACGTGAAAGAATTGCTTCAATACATTGTAGATAATAACTTAAAAAATATATAACCAAACACTTACGTCGTCATTAGAATGTTATTAACAATACTAATTAGTACAGCCTCTGCTGAAAGAAGCCTCTCAAAATTAAAGTTCATTTAGAATTATGCCACATGAATAGTGTGACCAATTCCAATTCAATTGAATTGGATACAAGGCTAAAAAAATACCTGAATCCATTTTTTGTTTTTTTTTTTAACAAGGACTGTAATATCATGATTTTATTGATTATTTAATATGTTTATGTTGACAATGATATTGTTGATGGGATTAAGCCATAATTGGTTATGATAATTATATTTTTGGTAGTTTTTGACGTTTCGACTTCCAATCTGGAAATCATTCTCAAAAAAGGAAAAATTAGAAAATCAAGGACTTAAGTCCCGAAGTCAAGTTAGAGTAACTTCTATAGAGTCAGTAAAGTAAATAGGAAGAAAAGCATCTTAAGTAACTTTCAGATCATAAGCCTCCTCACGTAAGTCACACGATGGGGAGGGGTGAAGGAAAAGCCTGGGGGTCAGATAGGTACCACTTCAACTAGTGAAGTGTGACCGGTTTGATCTTTGGACATGCGGATCCCACTCTTACAATGGTATACACATGTTCCTTAGGAACAGGGTTGGTCACTGCCTGTATGTGTATAAATATATTTA
This sequence comes from Diabrotica balteata, assembly GCA_918026665.1. NCBI lineage: Eukaryota > Metazoa > Arthropoda > Insecta > Coleoptera > Chrysomelidae > Diabrotica > Diabrotica balteata. The sequence continues at coordinate 71,199,800 of OU898277.1, forward strand.
GCTCGTACGATATGTTGATTTTCATTGAGAACATTCACGGACATGAAATCTTGTTGTCGTTATCTAGAGTACACATATTTGGCATCATAAGAATTATAATTTATTTTAGTATTTTTTTTTCAGAGCAAAAAATTGGCATCAAGTATTTTTTCTAACGGATGGTACGATTTGGATGAATCTACTAAAAAAAGTCTTATATTGATAATGATACGATCCCAGAGATCTTTAAAAATTGACATTGGTACTATATACTTTTTGGGAACCAAACTGTTTATTAAGGTAAATGTGCAGTTATTGCTTTTTGCATCCCCTGTCAGTTATCATCGTATGTAAATCTGTAATTCGAAGAAAATCCCTACAGAACTAAAAAAAACTTCTGAACGACATAATATTCTACACCTATTAAACACTATGTCTATGTACAATATTGGTATTATGTCTCAAAAATTACTGCTCTCCACATTTATCACAATGGCTAAGAAAGCTGATGCAAAAGAATATTTTATTCACCGAAGAATCTCGGGTCAATATAAGATAAAATCCAGAAGGAAAACAATTCCTGTAGCTGGCTGTATACCACGTATCACAAAAAAGAGGTTAGTCTTCGTAAGTAGGTATATTTATTTAAAAACCCTTAAAAGGGCTACATCAAAAAACCAAACGTTTTCGGACTAAACAGTCCATCATCAGGTTTAAAATCGCCTAAAATAAGTATAAACCATTTAGTTAAAACAAACGTGGTTATGAAATTTTGACTATGGTTAAAAAGCAAAAATGGCTACACTTACTAGGTTAAAATGCCTGAGCCACCAAAAATACATGGGTTAAAACCCTTTAAATTACATATAGTTATAAAAGATTATATATCTTGTTGTCAAAAAACTGTGATGTTCAGTAATAAATTAAATATGACTTCAGATAACATACATTGCAAAAATTGAGTTCCAGAGCCGGGGAGAAAACCTATACGCACGGAGAACAGCTGGAAACTGATTTACAATATACCTATGAAAGGTGTCAAAAACAAAATGTCAATGTAACATAGAACTATATTAGTTATACCTAGTATTACTACAGCCAAAAGATTCAAAAATTATTTTTGATGATTTTAAAAAAATTAAAACAGCAATATAGGTGTTGGGATTTAAAAATTTGGGTTATAATCGATGTGAAATCACCAATGGTGTTAAAGTCATGTTTAAGAGGTTGACCTTTGTATTAGGCAACCTATGTTGCTTGTTGTCGTATGGAATATGGTCTAAAAGTTTATTTTATGTTAAATTAGCTTATATATATATATATATATATATATATATATATATATATATATATATATATATATATATGAAAATTATCCTTTTATGTTTATCACATCTAGGACAGGTAAAAATTTTAATAGCAAATATTTGAAGCTAATATAAGACTTTGTATTTAGATGACTATTTCAGACTGTTAGTATGGTGAGAAATTAATAAAAACAAGTTTGGTAAATTGGAAATCTACAGGCTAAAGAAATCAGAGTTATAACCTATGTAATTAATTTAAAATTGAAGAGGCTGAGCTCCTCAGAGACTTGATGAGAATAAAAGTAGAGGAAATGACTCAAGAAGGAGGGGATAGTTAAAGGAGAAAAGGAGTTAATCAACAATTAGAGATAATAGGGGTCCTTTATGCTTACAGCATCTAGCACCCTGAACAAAATGTATTTTAGTAGTAATAAATTTGGTTTGTAAAACCCTAAAATTTGATGTATAAGTGTGCTACTAAGTTGTTGACCAAGAGAAGGTGAGCAATGTTGGATAAGGATATTTTAATAGGGGAAAAATACATGAATTTGGAAAACAGGTAGATGATGTTCGAATGATTACTGACTTTAAAACTATTGAGTGCATGTTAGATATATGAGTTGACCAAGAAATAATGAAAGAAAAGAAAGGACAGGGATGTGAGGAACTGACCATATCATACCTTTATCTTCCAACCATCCAATGTCACACAAATATGCAGCCTTCCATAGTTACATTCATTGCCTATTAACAATCCCACTATCACAATCTAACTACCATACAGAACTCAACATCCTTACGCAAATAGCAGTCAACAATGGGTATGACCCCCATCTCATTAACAAACTAATAAATAAGAGACAACTCAAACTTTTGAGAGATACTGCGTTCCCCAGAGACTTGACCATCAAACCACATTACGCTTCTTTACCATATCTTCAAGAACGTCTTTCTTGAGATATTAGATATATCCTAATCTGTTGAGAACACCCACATTTCTTTCAAAGTTCCGAACAATATAGGACAATTTTTAACCAATACAAAAGATCCCATCAACTACATGGATCGTAGTGGTGTTTATAAATTACAGTGCTCTGATTGTGATGCTACATATATAGGTAGAACCTGTAGATCACTAACTTCCCGTTCCTTAGAACACACTAAAAAAGAGAACACTTCCACCTTCTCACAACATCTTGCATAACATAAACATACCCTCAACATCCCAGAAGACGTCTCTTTGTTACATAATATCCCTCAAAAATTTTTCTAAAATTAGATCTATATGTAGACTTGGAAATAGTTAAAGAAAAGCAAAGTAGCCCAAATTGCGTTAATCGTCATATATCGTTCAACCGGGACTTTCAACCCTTACATCGACAACTTTTCTCATAGTCCACGCTTCACAATATTGTCTTACTTTCTTTGCCCGTCTATCCTATACAAACTTCAACACCTTTGATCCTATACAATTTGTGTGTTTCTTTAAACAATCTTCCTCTACAATATTGCCACACCTTCACCTCAAAAATTTTCTACCCCATTGTTAACTTCAGAACCATCCATATCTATAATAACAAAATATTTCAACATTTTCTCCACTCTTCACATCTACATCACATTCCTATCCATTCTTTTCTCTTTCATTATTTCTTGGTCAACTCATTTATCAAACATGTACTCAATATTTTTAACTCTTTATTCTCTCAAACCTTATCTAACATTTTATTAAAATTAATATTATTTGTGCTTCTTCAAACAACCAGTCTCTAAACTTTTGCCACTTCTTTCCCTTATTACTTTTCGACCCTAGTGTTAACTTTATAATCACCCACATCTATCATACCATAATATTTTATCATTTCCTTCACCCTTCACATCTACATCACATTCCTGTCCTTTCTTTTCTTTCATTATTTCTTGGTCAACTCATATATCTAACATGCACTCAATAGTTTTAAAGTCAGTAATAATTCAAACATCATCTAACTGTTTTTCAAAATTCATATATTTTTCCCCTATTAAAAAATCCTTATCCAACATTGCTCTCCTTCTCTTGGTCAACAACTTAGTAGCACACTTATACATCAAATTTTAGGTTTTTACAAACCGAATTTATTACTACTAAAATACATTTTGTTCAGGGTGCTAGATGCTGTAAGCATAAAGGACCCTTATTATTTCTAATTGTTGATTAACTCCTTTTCTTCTTTAACTATCCCCTCCTTCTTCAATCATTTCCTCTACTTTTATTCTCATCAAGTCTCTGAGGAGCTCAGCCTCTTCAATTTTAAATTTATCACATAGGTTATAACTCTGATTTCATCAGCCTGTAGATTTTCAATTTACCAAACTTGTTTTTATTAATTTCTCACCATACCAACAGTCTGAAATAGTCATCTAAATACAAGGTCTTATATTAGCTTTAAATATTTGCTATTAAAATTTTTACCTGTCCTAGATGTGATAAACATAAAAGGATAATTTTCATATATATAAGCTAATCTAACATAAAATAAACTTTTAGACCATATTCCATACGACAAAAAGCAACATAAGTTGCCTAATACACATGTCAACCTCTTAAACATGACTTTAACACCATTGGTGATTTCACATCGATTATAACCCAAATTTTTAAATCCCAACACCTATATTGCTGTTATTAATTTATTTAAAATCATCAAAAATAATTTTTGAATCTTTTGGCTGTAGTAATACTAGGTATAACTAATATAGTTCTATGTTACATTGACATTTTGTTTTTGACACCTTTCATAGGTATATTGTAAATCAGTTTCCAGCTGTTCTCCGTGCGTAGAGGTTTTCTCCCCGGCTCTGGAACTCAATTTTTGCAATGTATGTTACCTGAAGTTATATTTAATTTATTACTGAACATCACAGTTTTTTAACAACAAGATGTATAATCTTTTATAACTATATGTAACTTAAAGGGTTTTACCCATGTATTTTTGGTGGCTCAGGCATTTTAACCTAGTAAGTATAGCCATTTTTGCTTTTTAACCATAGTCAAAATTTCATAACCACGTTTGTTTTAACTAAATGGTTTATACTTATTTTAGGCGATTTTAAACCTGATGATAGATTGTTTAGTCCGAAAACGTTTGTTTTTTTGATGTAGCCCTTTTAAGGGTTTTTAAATAAATATACCCACTTACGAAGACTAACCTCTTTAATATAAGATACTTTCTAAAATATTTTATAATCGCCTCCATAGGTAGCTATGTATTTACTTAAATATATTCACACAGTAATTCTTCCACCACTTCGTTAGTTTTTCCCTTTTTAAAGGTAGCGGTTACTTACTCTTCGTTGTCACTCATTTCTGTCCATCATATCTTTTTCACTTTCTCCCTTAAACCTTTTTCCCTTAAGTCCTCTGCAACATCTTGTCGGTTTTCCTCTATGTCTTTTTCCATTAACTTCTGTATCCCTAAACCCACATAGTTTTCATTTTACGTCAGTCTGACGTGAGCAATCCATTTCAATCTTATTAAATCTTATTTGAGACTGTAGTCACTTTTTTCCAGCTCACAGAGCGATGCCTGGATATTAATCAATATACGCATGTTTCATAGACTCGGAAAAGTATTGTGATAGGATATGTCATGGCTTATTTAAAGACATTCTTTAAAGTAAAGGTATTGATGATAAATATCTGGGAATTTATTTTGGAATTAGAAATCAAATATGAGAATAGGTCATATATTTGACAAAATAGATATAACACATGGAGTGAGATATGCGTATATACTGTCTCACTACTGTTTAAAATTGATTGAAAATATTTGGTAGAAAGTTATTGTATGTAGCTAATACAGTAATGTTGTTAATAACAATGGAAATACTTTTCTTTTCTTTTCTTCTTCTTTTCTTTTCTTTTCTTTTCTTTCTTTTCTTTTAACAATGGAAAAATAGACTTTTTCTAGAACATATGAACAGAACATACAATAATTAGGTAGAGGAGATAAATTATTAACAAAACTAAGTATATGATGTTCAGTAAGAATCCAGTTCATCATGGAAATATTAAAATAAATAATACTTCCATCGATAATGTGAAGAATTACAAATAGTCTACAGAAATTAGTGACCAAAACGTGGAAATACGAAAACATATTAAAATTGCAGGTCCATAAAAATAAAGAAATTGTTTATTAGTTGTAATATAAGTCTCCCTCCATAAATAAGAATGTTAAAATGCTATGCATTTAGTACCTTGATTATATTAGGATTATTTTAGAGAATTTCTAACCACTGAGTTCGAAACGACTTTGTAAAACTCAGACTCATTATGTATTTCAGTAGAATAGGCGTATTAGAAACTATGTAGTTTCTCGTATAGTTTACAAAGTGTATATTATATATACATATATAGTTTAAATCGTGTTTTACCAAAATAGGTGGCACCCTTTTGAAGCTACCATAACTTATGCGCAACAAGCCGACTGATTATGTGTGAATTTGTATCTTTCCCAGATCTCTGATAAAGCAGAGTATGGTGCGGAAATAACATTATGATACCGATTCATGCACGTTTGACGAATTGTAGTGCTGCGCCATATATATGACTCAATTCACCATAGTGATAGCAAAGTTTTACAATTCATTTTATTGAACTGTAAACTTTATATATATATATATATATATATATATATATATATATATATATAAGATTCTCAGATATTCACATATCCGATTCAGCTACCAAAGCTCTATCAAAAGGCTTCAATTTTTCTGTCACACCTCTTTCAATCCCAACTGAGAAAATTATTTGTCAAACTGAAGAAGCTATTTCTCATCTTCCTTCCGACCAAGCCGAAGTCGCCAGACAAGATGTCGCCAGAATTCTCCGTACTTCCAAACCCCCATCGTCAAATATCAGTCTTTCAGAAAGACGCGCCCTTAAAGAACTTTATAACAACCCTGACATTGTCATCCTTCCGGCCGACAAAGGTAATGCCACCGTCATTCTTAACTCTTCTAATTATTTCAACAAAATGTTCGAACTTCTCAATTCCACGGAATACAAACGCGTCCCAAACGATCCCACCACTTATCTAGAAAAAACGACCAAATCCATTATAAATAAGTCTACTCTACCTTCAGACATCAAAAAATCTCTTATACCCAGAGAAAAATCATCCCGAATTCCAAAGATATACGGCCTTCCAAAAATCCATAAGGCCAATGTTCCCCTAAGACCCATCGTCAGTGCATACAACTGCCCCACTCAGAAATTGGCAAAACATCTCGCTTTATCTTTACAACCATTAGCCGAAAAAGCTTCGTCTTTTGTCAAAAACTCTTTTTATTTTATTGACCTTCTGAAAAATATTTCTATTTCTCCCTCAGATATACTAGTTAGTTGTGACATTGTTTCTTTGTTTACCAATATTCCTATCGATGAAACCATTTCCATCTTGGACTCCAAACATCATATCCCCCAAGACACACTATCTCTTATAAAACACTGCATGTCTAATACATACTTTTCATTCCAAAATCATTTCTATCGTCAAATCAAAGGTGCCCCAATGGGATCCCCCCTCTCTCCCGTAATAGCTGATATTTTCATGGAACATTTCGAAACAGCAGCCCTGTCCTCATCAAATCTTAAACCCACCTGCTGGTTACGGTATGTTGATGACACTTTTGTCATTTGGCCTCATGGTAGGGACGCGTTAGATCTCTTCCTCTCCCACCTGAATGGAATGCATCCTAGTATTCAATTTACGACGGAAGTCGAGTCTGAAGCGTCTTTGCCATTTCTTGATGTCCTTATTCAGAAAAACTTACCTCACAGTTTTTCCTATCCGTGTACCGGAAACCGACTCATACAAACCGATATCTTAATGCCCAGTCACATCATCACCCCGCCCAACTCAATTCAGTGGTCAAAACTCTCATTTCTCGTTCCATAAGACTTAGCGACATCAATCATAGGTCATCCGAAATCAATTCAATAAGACAAACACTCTTAGAAAACGGCTACCACAAAATCCAAATCAATAAGAGCATTCAAAAACATCTAAACCCCATTCCATTGAAAAAAGAAACCTTGCCGCCGGATCAACCCAAAATCTTTCTACCTTTTATTAAAGGTGTCACTGACAAAATCAGTAGAACTCTTCTTCCTCTAAACATCAAAACTATCTTCACTACTCACTCCAAGTTGTCCAATCTCGTCAGATCCGTAAAGGACCAAATCCCTAATGAAGACCACGGTGTCTACGAGATACCTTGTTCCAGTTGCCCACGTACATATATCGGACAGACAAATCGACGAATCCATAACCGTGTTTACGAACATTCTATATCAGTCAAACATTCCGATACTACTTCAGCCCTAGCCCAACATCACATTCAAACAGGCCACAAAATAGACTTCGAAAAAGCAAAAACCATCGCCCCCATCCGCTCCTTAAAATCAAGAATCGTTCGTGAAGCCATCGAAATCGAAAAACGGCCTAACAGCTTAAATACGCGCGACGATACAAAACGATTGCCGCCAACATGGCGGCCTCCCGCTCATACCGTTCAGGCCACGTCAGTCCAGATCACGTCAGTCCAGACCACGTCAGCCCATACCGTTCCCGCGCGTACAGCGAGTATAAAAGCAGCGTCACAGGGTAAGACCGGTTGTCACTCGACACTGAGGAGTAGGCAGATTGAGACCTGAGTGCCGAGAGACAGTTCTTTTATTTATAATACAGAACACGATACTGGTACGTGTCGAGTGAGGGGAGTCGGCAGATTGAGACCCCGAACTCGAACCGAACCGTATCCCTCTTGATAATTTAAAAATGTTAATGGCTTAAAAATTATAACCAAAAATGTGAAAACAGTATCGAAGCTTTACACAAAAACAAAAGATCCTTTCACAATACAGGAGTCATCGAATGTTGTTTATTCTATACCGTATACTAACTGTAATAAAGTTTACATAGGAGAATCATCTCGTAATTTTCACAGCAGGGTGATATCACATCGTAGTGATATAAAAACCAAAAAAATCAATGCATGTGCATTGACAGAACATGCACTAACTCTAAAACATGAATTCAGTTTCGATGATTCCTGTATTTTGGCAAAAGAAAAGAACCATTCGAAACGTGTTTTTTTGGAAATGTGTTTCATAAAATCTAGCATATATTGCATCAACAAAAAGTCCGACATAGATAAATTAAGCAACATTTATTGTTATTTACTAGAAAAACACCAAAAATAAAATAAATATTTACCTGTACATAAATTACACCTCTATGTATAATATGTTGCATACCATTAAGACAGGTTTAAAAAGTATAGTCACCTCAGAAGGGCCTCTAGTATTTCTTGAAAAGAGAGATAACATCAATTACACCTAATTACATATTAATTACAGTGTTTTTACTTTCCATTCTCTGTATGAGTTAATATAGACCAGTAAAACATAACATCAACCAAGTTTTACTATTTTTACAATAAATTTTAAAAATGTTATAATGTATTATGTCCATAATTGTATATTTTAATGTGTGGTATCAATGTTGACTGTCAATGCTTACAAAAATAATCTCAACGACTAGTAAGTTACACTGAAGAATTGTGATATTTTTTAAATATTTACATAATTGTCTTTTACAGTGTCTTGAAAAAGGAATAAAACCATTCCGAAAGCTCGACAAAATGTCAAAATAGTGTTTTTTTTAACATCCCGGCCAATATTCTGACTGCAACCCTAATAAACGGTGTTGTTTGTATATATTCATACATATATATATATATATATATATATATATATATATATATATATATATACAAACACTAATTTCTAAAGTTAATTGAAAGAATAGCAACGTTTGAGCAAAGCTACTGGAGTACATCTGTCTGTACAGCAGAAACGATAATTTAACGTTTAAGAGAATACTTTACCAATCGTAATTCAAATAATTCATAAGAGTTTCCAGCTACAACTCCTGCTAAATGGTACCAAACTGTAAAAAGGACTACAACAAACTGTTCATTGGACATACAATTTATCATTTGCTTTACCTTCTTTACTGGCTTCATTTTCTACATCCTTGCGCTTCCATTTCCAATCGTTTTACCTCAATCCTAGATAATGTGGTTTCAACAACATCCTTCTCTCTTTTTCTGTGGCGGCCTATTGATGTTCTATCTTAAAAAACACTGTTTTAGCACTCTGTCTTCCTCTGATTTTACCACATGAGATGCCCAGCTTGTCCGATTAGCTTTTATATGACTAGCGATGTTTTCAGTACCATAGAGAGTAATCAATTCAGTATTGCAGTGACTTTTCCACCCTCCTGTCTATTAATATTTTAAGGTCCAAATAGCATTCTTTGAACTTTTATTTCAAATACCAGCTGCCATTTTTTCTCGTTGATGCAGAATGCATGTTTCACTTCTATATGTAACAATTGGGTGAATAATTGATCAGTAAAAGCTTAATTTAAATTTTCTTTTTAGCAGCTTAGATATCAATATTGATGATAGTGTACCGTTTTTAAATAAAACGAGCGGTTCGAATTTATATAAATATATTTATTTATAACTTTACAGTTCGGAATTCTCTTATCAACTAAACTTATTCCTAAGATCGTTACATATATATACTAAAGTTACTATTTTCTAGAAAGTTCCCACCTCTAGGCGAACGCGACAGATCTTTCTCGAAATATCGAGTCGCTTTCGAGATGCCGCCGCGCCGCATGGAAGCATGAGGTGCTGTTTCGAGATGCAACCGTTATACGTGCCTCGTTAAATGCACGTTCGTAACACTGCTCCCCTCTTAGATCTGAGCGTCCCGATCAGCAACTCTATATGTAGGCCCAGGATGGCGGAATCTACAGGACTCTCTAGCTCTGCATGAACCCCTCAGAAAGAAATAACAGTCTACTGTCTTTGAAGGACACAATCTCTTTGGATTAGTGCAACATACGGTAATTCTTACACCGGTTTCTCGGAAGATCACTTCTAGCATGCTTCTGACAATCTTCCAATCCAGATTATCTAGTGCATGGCCTATCTTGGGTAAGGCCAAATTCTTAATGTCGTAATTGCAGACGATTTTCTTCAAATTAGTTAGAGCACACCATATATCCTCGTAGGTTGCCCTGTCTGTATACGACTTCCTGGTCACCATATACAGCAAAGATCGAGAACCATCTTCTAATCTCAGTACTCTTCCAACTTTAGGCTGCTGGTTTTTTAACTCGTCCAAACGACCGAACTTCTTATAAAATACAGATGAGATTCCTTTAGTCATCTCAAGATCTTGGGCAACACAGTGGGCTAGAGAGACGTTATGCGGAACACTAAAAAGATCCTGCTGAACTTCTGTCGTCACGCCGAATCTAGCATTCTTTCTCTCTGCGTAATTTGACATAAACTCCTTAAAGCTTGGTCGCCGTTTATCTTTGATCTCATGTTGAAGGATTCGTGCTTCTTCTGTTTCATTTGAGCCAGCATAAGGTGCAAGCCGATTTATGTGAACTACTTTTGGTTTACCTTTCGGTAACTTTTTAATTCGGTATATTACGTCATTTATTCTCTTTTTAATTTCATACGGACCCTCCCATTGTCTTTGCAGTTTAGGAGACAAGCCACGACGACGTTGTGGATTATAAAGCCAAACAAGATCACCTACTTTATAGCTTTCATTTTTTGCATCGAGAATCATATTGATCTTTCATTCTGTCACTGGCTAACTGGATGTGTTGTCGGGCAAGTTTATGAATGTTGTTCATTCTTAACTTCAGGCGATCGACATAATCTTCGCTTGCAACATATTCTTCGGAAGGTCTGCAGCCAAACTCTAGGTCGCAGGGCAAACGAACTTCACGACCTAACATCAGGCAGGTTGGAGTCTGGCCTGTAGTTTCATTCACGGCCGAGCGGTATGCCATTAAGAATAAATGAATGTGCTGATCCCAATCTCTTTGATGTTTTGATACAACTTTGGACAGGTGTTTACCCATCGTTCGGTTCATTCTCTCGACCATTCCATCTGATTGAGGATGCAGGGGTGTCGTTCTGGTCTTATTGACACCAATCAATTTACAAACGTTTTGGAAAAGGTTTGACTCGAAGTTTCGCCCTTGGTCATTTGTAAGCCATTTGTAGTGTTCGAAAGCTCTCTGGCACTCTTCGCTCCATGTATATTCTTTGCCTTCTTCTGTCAACTTTGTTAATGGCTTGGAGATGTTGGCAAATCCTTTGACAAAACGTCGGTAATATGTACAAAGGCCAAGAAAACTTCTAATTTCGTGTTTATCTCTTGGTACTGGCCAATCCTTAATTGCTGCAAGTTTTTCAGGATCAGCTGTTACTCCATTACTTGCTACAATATGTCTTAAGTACTTCACTTCTCGTCGAAACAAGTGACATTTCTTCGGACTCAACTTCAAATTCGCTGCCCGCAATCGTTGAAAGACTTCGGTCAGATTATTGGCATGTTCATCGAAGGATCTTCCAACTACAATTACATCATCCAAATAAACCAGGCATGTTTTTCATGTTAGACCTCTTAAAACTGCCTCCATTAATCTTTCAAATGTGGCTGGAGCATTACATAAACCAAAGGGCGTAACTGTGAACTGCCAAAGCCCTGATCCTATCGAGAATGCGGTTTTCTCACGATCAGCTGGCTCCATGTCTACTTGCCAATATCCACTTTTCAGATCGAGTGTGGAAAACCAACGAGAACCAGAAAGTGTATCCAAAGTATCGTCTATTCTGGGCAAAGGATAACTATCTTTTTTAGTTACCGAATTGAGCTGTCGGTAGTCAATACAAAAACGTGTTGAACCATCTTTCTTCTTTACTAGCACTACTGGTGATGTCCATGGACTGTTTGATGGTTCAATTACCCCTTGTTTGCTCATATCTTTGATGATGTCTTCGGCTTCATCTCTTTTCGCAAATGGAAGTCGTCTAGGTTGTTGTCTGATTGGCTGAGCGTCTCCGGTATTAATTTTGTGCTTTACTATGCTTGTTTTGCCATTATCCTTCTTATCAATGGCAAAAACATCTTGAAATTCTATTAGCATAGACTTTACTTTTTTAGTTCGTTCATCATCAAGATCTTGGCACGTTTTAATTATCGTCTCAACCAAGCTCCTTTGGATACTTAGATTTCGACGTTTTCTCATTAGTACTCATGGAACAAATCGAAGCCACGGGAACACACTGTCCGATCAAAGTTCTTTTACTTAACTTAATAGCAGTTCCCTTTAAATTCATAACTCTTACAGGAACGACATCTCGAATTCTCACCAAAGCTTTTGCCGTTAGGAACTCGGCATTGTTCACCTCTTCGACCATCCTTAAACTTCCCTCTCGGCAGTAACCATCAGGTCTGGTCATCAAAATTTTCTCACTATTACCGGGTATTGTTACGTCGCAAGTAGTTATTAAGCTGATAACATCTTCTTTCTCTTCATGAAACGGCAACTCTTCACCACTGATCTCGAGAACTCCATCTTTGACATTCAATACAGCCCCAACTTTCCTTAGTAAATCCATCCCCAATATGAACTCATCGGAGATCTCTGCAATTAATACTCTATGTTTCACTGTGGTCTGGCCAATGGATACTGACATATTAGCCTCGCCATATGTATTAATTATCTCACCAGTTGCTGTTCTAAGCTTTACTGTTGCAGGCGATAATTTAAGATGGTCTCGTACTACTTCTACCAAAGCAACATCTACCAAAGCTACTTTTACAACATCTACCAAAGCAACAAAATGAAAGTCAGAATAAATCGACAACTTACAGAACATATAGATATAGGCAGCTGAATAAGACAGGGGGAGCCATTGAGCCCTATGCTTTTCAATTGAATCATACATAAAATCGTAAAAAGTGTCAACAAAGAAAGAAAATGGAAAACAAAGAAGTAAAAATACTCTGTTACACTAACAATGCAATATTACTAGCCGAAGATGAAAATAGTCTACAAAGACTAGCTCATGTAGATTTCACATAAGAATAAAAAGCTTTAATAAGACAAATTTAACTCAGAGAACTAAAATAATAGTAATTACCAAAGAACAAATCACATGTAAAATAGAAATCGATAGCATCAGTATTAAACAAATGATGGAAATAATATACCATGGAACTACTTCTCTTCTTCTTCTTCATGTACCATGTCCTTTCAGAACGTTGGTTACCATCATAGCTATTTTAATTTTATTCACTGCGACCCTAAATAGCATGCTTGTATCTACACCATACCAATCTCGCAAGTTCTTCAACCATGAGGTTTTTCTTCGTCCTGGACTGCGTTTGCCTGCTATTTTTCCTTGCATGATATTTTGTAGCAGTCTATATTTGGGACCTCTCATTACATGTCCGAAATATTCCAGCTTTCTCTGCTTGATGCTTTTTATGATCTCAGTAGTCTTGCTGAGACGTTCAAGTATTGTGGAGTTACGAATCTTCTCCACCCAGGAAACTTTTAAAATTCTTCTATAGCACCACATTTCGAAAGCCTCAAGGCGATTTAGATCGATTTTATTCACAGTCCAGGACTCGACAGCATAAAGTAAGACCGAGAACACGTAGCAGCGAAGTAGGCGGATCCTTAATGCCAATTTTAGGTCTTTGTTACATAACACCTTGGACATCCTTCTAAAAGCAGCTCTAGCCTGCTCTATTCTGGATCTAATTTCGCCGTAATTTTCTGCATTACAATTTAATTGCTGTCCAAGGTAGACGATTTTATCAACTTGCTCAAGTTTGGTATTATTTACATATATAGACGGTTTTATATTCTGTTGTTTACTTATTACAAGTATTTTGGTTTTCCTTATGTTAAGATCCAGACCTGCCTCCCTACAACTCTCAACGACACTATCAAGTAGTGTTTGCAGATCTTCTTGACTAGAAGCTAGGAGTACTGTATCGTCCTCATATCGCAAATTATTGATGACTTCGCCGTTCACAAGTATTCCTTCTTATTTTTCAGAAAGTGCTTTTCTGAAAATTCTTTCGGAGTAAACGTTAAAAAGCAGGGGTGACAAGAGGCATCCCTGCCGTACTCCTCTTTTAATATTGAGAGCTTGTGATTCCACACCATCTACTTAAACTGATGTTGTTTGATTCCAATATAAATTTGCAATTATTCGAACATCTCTGCCGTCCAAGCCAATGTCTTTTAGAGCTTCGATCAATATAGAGTGCTTAACACGATCAAATGCCTTTTGAAAGTCAATAAAACAACAGTATATGTCTACAGATATATCACGACATCTTTGAGCAAGTACGTTCATTCCAAACAGGGAACTACACTGTTCAGCTATGGAGACCTGGACAAAGAAGTAAGAGATTTTGTACAAAAAGCAAATAGACTGACTGGATATATTAATATCACTATATGGCAAAACCATTCAGATGAAGTCAAAAATAATATAGCCAGTGTAAAACCAATAATGACATATGTATCAGAAATAAGTCTGACACAACCACAACACAAAGATTACTGGAAATGGCAGAGATGGTACTGAAAGTAATTACAGGATATACTCTAAGGAATCGAAAGGGAAGTGAAAAATAAAGACACTAAACAGAAAAAGGAACGAAATAACCACATTAGCAGAAAGGAGAAATCCACGTGGTCAAAATAGCAAGAGATAAATCACCAATGGGTAGAAGTATCAACCGACCGCACAAGAGATAGAGTGACAATCTTCCATAGAGGTATGAATCCACCAATAAACAAGCAGAATTGCTTACAAAGAAGAAAACGTGTTGCTTCAGATATAATACAATGCCAATTATGTTCTATTATTTTTAAAAATTTTGTACCTTCAACAATTTGACCTATTGTAAATTATAAGTATGTTTTCGAACGCCACTGCTCTGATGGGTTACGTATTACTGTTCCGAAAAATTCTCGCTAATGCATTTGAAACTGACTGTACTTGGACTAAATAAAATAGCAAAAGTAAGTAAATTTAAATATTCGGTCTATCTAATAAAAGAACAAACTATACATTTCTGAAAAATATAATGCAAGGTATAATCTTAACACGAAGAAATCTGGGGCGCCGAAGAATATTCTGGATAATAAACTTAAGGAATTGGTCTGGTAGCACAACTAACGAGGTGCTTAGCTTAGTGCAGCTGTAAATAATGTTAGAATAGCCTTAATGATATTCAGTATATGACAGGAGAAGAATATAAAAAAGACAAGAATATCAGTAGTTTTATGTATGCGGTTGTAACGAATAATATTCCCGGGTATCTTGGAGTTTCGTAACCTTTAAATTCGTATTGTGGAAAAATTATTCAATTTTCACAACGCAACGTATAGTATCACGTCTTAACCAATGTGTGCTTTTGTTTAATAATACTTTAGCATTTATGTATTTATAATATTTATAAAACGCCTAATTTAATATTTTTCTGTTTTAGATTTTAAAAGGGGGATATACATTCATTGTATTTTACAACTTTTAATGCCCAAATGAAAAATAACGGAAAAAGTGAATTTGCACTTCAAACTTTGCACCTGATATTAGTAACTAACGTTATAAATGCACCATTGAGCATCATAATATTTTTACTATTAGAGTAATAGTTAATATTAAATAAATTATTATATTATTAGAGTAATATCACATACTGAGAATAATTAATAGCCTAGAGCACGTTGTTTAATAATTTTAAATAATATAATAGAGTTAGATACAAGGAGTTTACTGTTTATTATTTCTAGCTTATTAAAACCCTTTAACGCTTAGTGACTACAATTGATAAAAACTGAATGCATATATTTTTCTCTTATAATAATAATAATAACATTATTTTAATAAGAAATGGACTTGGATACGCAAATAAGACTATTTTCTCCTGAAAATATGACTTTACTTTTTAATAATACGACAAAAGAGGGTGGCTAATAATTTAGCCACCTAACGTTCCTGACCACGACCAACGCTCGTGAATAGTGGCTAAAAAGGTGGACACAAATAAATATACACACAAATAATTTATGTTGTTTCTATTTAACTAATTTAGCAGGCTACAACTTTAATAAAAAGGATATTCTAAGTAAAATTTCAGAATAAAAGAAATACTATTAGGTGTTAACAACACTTTTAATTTTTTTTTAATTTAGTTTTTATGAAAAGGATTAAAACATTGTATACAAAGAGCAACTTTGCGTGCTGTACACTGTATACCGGATCTTTTTACACTTTTTTTAGTGTTACAAAAAGCACATCTATTGCATTTACGTTTTTCAGGTAAATGTTGGCCATCATTGGAAATAACTTTATGTCTATTATATGTCCTTCCAGTTTTTTTCTTTGTTACAGTGACACCTTCAGTTTTTCTTCGAGACTTCTTCCTATTCGTAAAGTTTCCTATTAATTGGCTAGCTCACATATTCCTTAAGATTAATTGAGACATGGGTTTTCCAATTAGTGATTATAGTTATATTGTCATCTTGTATAAACTAAAAGAATTAATTATTGCACTATCCACCAAATCAAAAATATTTTCAACCACCATCTCCTAGATTTCCATGAAATAGAATATCAAGCCATTGGCTAATCAACTAGATCTATTTCACCCATGTTCAGATTGTAATAGGCAATAATTTGTCGACATAGAACCTGTTCTTTAGTGCCGGTTTTATTAGTTCTCTGTATCGTTGCTTTAGTTGTGGGTTTATGTATATTAGATGCCATTACTACACATTTTTTTCTCTATCTCGCCATTTTGTGAGTAATATCTGGGTAGACATGGTGTAATCATCTTCACCATATTTCAATTTTTTATCTGAATACAATACATATTTAGGGAGTACCGTCCTGAATAAGGTACAACATACCACGTTTAAAGCTGTCCAAAAATAAAATTATTTTGAATGGTAAATTAGCTTTCAAAAATTGTTATTTCATCTGTTCATAAAGTTATAGTGCTCACAATATAGACTGACGTGAGTACTCAAAATTACATTAGTATAAACAATATTATCAGAAATATAACCTGCAAAATACAGAAAGATAAAACAACTTTGGTTCTGGATCCGGAACGACAACCAGCTTTCAAACTGGTGACAGAGCCGGACTTGCGGCATCTTAAAATATCATGACTTTAAACGACATAACTTTAAATAACACTACCTTAATCAACACGAATCAAACACAAACCTCATTTTTAAATTTATATTCTAGTGTAGTAAATTCTTTTAAACACCCAACAAAAGAACAGGCTATTATCCTGTCTAGTATGGAAGATACCAAAATTCACGACTAGGATCACTAGTAGAACCACCTAATGTCATCTTCGCATCAAGAATTTTTAACAACCGAATTTGTATTTATCTTTTCTCAAAAAGCACGGTCAACTCACTTCTCCACTCCTACAAGTTTGTATACATAAAGGAGTCACAAATAGAAATAAGAAGATTGATCACTCCAGCCGATAGACTTATAGTATTTAATGCACGCCCTACAATTCCTAACAACAAGATGACTATCTTAAGAATAGGTATGACACAAAGAGAATACAGCCATGTCCTTAGTTCTAGAAGGCAAATATTTATCACTCCCCTAGAAAATATGTCTATCCCCGGTTATTTTAATGTATCACATGACAACACCGTGTATCGTATGTACCTTTCACTAGATGGATATAACTACTCAAATTATAGAACTATTGGTTATAAAGAAGCAGAACGTCCTCACTGAACTGATTTCACCCCAATAAACCCTTCTCTAGCACCTATTCAACCTAGAACAACAGTTCAGGAATCTAATCAAAAAACAAATTTAACAATGGAAGCGACACTACTCCAGTAACACCCATAACCAACACTACTCAAAACTCTTCCCCCAATACATCATCAGTCTCAAACAGTTTAACCAAAAATTTAGCAGAGGAAACATCTCTACCTTCTATAAACATTGCCAGTAAAACCAATCATGTTAAAAGACAAATATCGTCTTCCCCAGATTTTATTGAAAACAATGCTCAAATTAATACATAACTTTTTATGCCTCCTACTCTAAACAAACCTAAGAAAAAAATCTAAAAAATCAGATAAAACTTCCCGTGAAGAACTCACTCTTTCTCTGGAATCAATAAAGGACAAAATAGAGAACAGATCGCCTGCATTTATTCTAAATTATAATGAGATTTTTATGCTACACTGTGCCGGTGTAGTTTCAAAGAAGGAGGGGTTTTGAATTGAGTAGGGGCTCTTCAGTACTTCTGAGGCAAGAGTGGTACTGAAGTAAAAGTTGGCTAAATTAGCCAACGACATTGAGATGTCAAACGCTCCGGGATGACTACCACATTAAAGATTCATAAGGATATCCCCAGCATACCACAATGGCTGAAAATCTTAAACAAATGGCCCTCAGTCCCGAGCACACCTTAAGTGGAGAGAGGGTGCTAAGAATTTCCCGGTCAGCCAATAATGTCCCAAAAGTTAAAAGCATCGGTACATGGAACATTCGAAACATGTACCAAGCAGGCAAAGCAGCAAATACTATACAAGAAATGACTCACCTGAACATAGATATCTTAGAATGCAGTGAAGTACGATGGCCAAACTCTGTAATAAGAATTATAGATAAACACCATATCTATTATTCTGGAGACGACACAACAAGAAACAGAAATGGCGTAACGATAATAATAAAAAGGGAAATAGCTAAAGCAGTAATAGGATTTACGCCTATATCAGACACAGTTGTGCTATTGAAAATTAACTTAAATCCCTCTAATATAAACATCATTCAGGTGTACGCACCGACATCAGAATCCACTAAAGAAGAAATAGAAAATTTCTATAGGACTATATCAGATAATTTCTAGAAGACTCTCTAAAACTGACCAAAAAACATGAAATTGCTATTATCATGGTAGTTTTAATGCCAAAATAGGACAGTCGAGAACGTCGTGGGGTCATTTATGGTCTTGGCATAAGAAACGAAAGAGGAGAAAGACTAATCCAATTCTGCCAAGAGACGGATATGGTTGTAACGAATACACTTTTTACAGTGGTAACCCACTGAAAACCATACGAAACCAAATTGATTTTATCAACATAAACAAAAGGTTTAGAAATTATATCACCTCAACAAAACATATCCAGGCGCAGATGTCTTCTCAGATCATAGTCTATTGGTTGCAAATATCAACATACGACTCAAAATAATTCATAAGAAAATGAGGCCCAAGATAGATATAAGATTACTAAAAGAAAATGACACCCAGAAAAAAAGTAAAAACAGAAATTATTAAAAATTTTGCGAAAATAGTTGAACACACTACTAGAGGGATAGAAGAACAGTGGACCGAAATAAAGACATATATTACCACAATTTCGCATGAATATCTAAAATAAAAAAGGGAAAAAAAGAAAGAATGGATGGCAGATAAAATATTGCAGATGATAGAAGAGCGAAGAAAACTAAAAGATAGAAATGGCAACGAATATAAAAAGTTGCATAAGACCATACTAAAGAAAATAAAAGGAGCATAAGAAGCATGTCTAACGGAAAAATGTATGGAAGTTGAAACACTACAACGCAAACATCACGATTTCCATATGCACAAAAAAATTGAAGAGATACAGAATATCAGTAAACAACGGAATACCGGCAAAGTTGTAGACATTGAAGACCAAATTTTGACTGCCATTGAAGATAAATTACAAAGATGAAAAGAATATATGCAAGAATTATTCGAAGTTGCAGCACGAAGTTCGACTGAAATAAACAACCCCTATGGCCCAAAAATATCAAACGAAGAAGTAACTATGGGTATTAAGCGGATTAAAGATGGGGGTAAATCACCAGGATGATAAGGTGCATGGTGAAATTTTTAAGCTATTAGAGTCACAACAAATCACAGCTCTTACGAAGCTATTCAACAATATCTACGAGACTGGTTACTTATCCTAAAAACATCAGGACTCGATGGTAAGGATATAAGACTGATCTCAAACTTATATCTCCAACAAAAGGCAACAGTACGATTAGAAAATGAACTGTCCAATATCTTCACAGTCAAAAAAGCAGTTAAACAGGGTTGCATATTGTCACCTGAA
Organism: Diabrotica balteata; assembly: GCA_918026665.1. NCBI lineage: Eukaryota > Metazoa > Arthropoda > Insecta > Coleoptera > Chrysomelidae > Diabrotica > Diabrotica balteata. The sequence goes on from OU898277.1 coordinate 71,220,192, forward strand.
TGATTTAACATATACTCTGAAAACATCTTTAGAGAGGCCTGGATGAATCAGAAGATGGGAATGCTGTAAATGACCAACCTATAAACAACATTAGATATGCAGACGATACAGTGTTGCTGGCAGGTAGTGCGCAGGGGCTCCAAAGGATGATGGATAACGTTATAGAAACATGTAACAAATACAGTCTAAATTAAATTGCAAGAAGACAAAAATAATGATCATTAGTAAAAACACCGGCATAAACGCCCAAATTACAATTAAAGATACACCGTTAGAAAGAGTGGAAAAAATATGCTATTTGGGCTGCAACATTAAAGATACTTTACATTATAGCTACGAAATAAAAGCTCGTATTGAAAAAGCCAGAAGCTCTTTCAACAGCTTAAGCCAGATTCTCTGCAACTTATCTGTATCAATATAAGCATAACAATTCTTAGATGTTACACTAGTAACATAACTATTCTCCATAGGCTAAGAAAAGACAAAGAAATTATTAACACCAAAAAATTGAGTTATTTTGGCTGGATAAATACCGAGTTCTACAGTTGATTCTACAGGGCAAGATTGAGGGTAAGAGAGGCCCTGGACGTAGACGTATATCCTGGCTGGCCAATATTAGAAAATTGACTGGTCTAACGTCAACTGATCTATTTTGAGCTGCTGTGAATAGAATAAGATGTGTCAATGTGGTCGCCAATATCTCTAGAAGATAGGCACATTTAGAAGAGAATGAGATTTGCGATTTCCTAGACAACACATTACATGCCCAATATCCTCAATTAATCTCTAAAAATTATTCGAATGTACCTACTGAACTAATCGATATTCTTAACTTTGTCCATTGTTATATCCACAATTCAAAACTAAAAAACAACATCACCCATTTAAAGAAGAAACTAAATTCCAATAAAACATTTTCAATTGAAGAGTCCGATGAACCGCAATCCCATTCGGAAATCTAATGTCAGATTCTATTATTGTGCAGTGGAGCCTTAATGGGTTTTACACTCATATTGAACAATTAAAACTTTAAATAAATGAACTATCTCCTAAAATGCTTTGTCTTTAAGAGACTCATTTTAAAAATAGCAATATAAATCTCCGAAATTATCAATGTTTTCTAAAAAATAGAAACGCACACCAAGCCAGTGACGGGGTAGCTATCTTCACTAGAATACATATATAAGCTAAACCAATTGTACTAGTATTGAAGCTGTAGCTGTAACAGTTACTTATCAAAAACATATTAACATTTGCAATACTGCCTCATCCCAACGTTCTCGATTTACAAAAATTTAGAAATCTTATAGATCAAATTCTAAACACAAAAATAATTTTAGGTGATATGAATTGCCATCATCCGGGATGGGGAAGTCATAAAACTGACAAATTCAGTAATTTAAAGAATCATTTCATTGATTCCTCAGATTGAATACTACTTAATAATGGAAAGTCGACCCGATTTAACTTTTACAACGGCTTATTTTTCGCCAAAGATTTGACATTATGAAGCCAATCATTATCAACTTATCTCTTATGAAATACTTTAGAATCACTACACGACAGTAATCATTTCCCCATTCATCTAACACTTAATAAATCTCAATCTACTAAATTCCCAATATATAAATCTTGAAAATTAAACAATGTAAACTGGAATTCCTATCAGATCGACATCCAAAAGAAAATTGAAAATTTCCAATTAAGCAGTGACATAAATTTTGACATTAAGGCCTTAAATAATCATAACAGTAGCTGCCTTAACTAATATCGGTAAAACTAAACTCTGCAATAGACAACGAGTGCCTTGGTGGACCACCGAAATTGCATTATCTCTATCTATAACAAAATGTGCGTTTAATTAACTTAAAAAGCATAATACAAAAGAAAATTAACTTAACTTTAAAAAACTCAGAGCAAGATCGAGATATCTCATAAAAAAAGTAAAACAAATACAAACACTAATTACTTGTAACAAAACTATTACAGACACATTTGCTGATATTTATCAACAAAATTATAGCAATAATGATATACCTCAGGAAATGTTAACTCGCAAGGAAGTTATAGAATTCTCTATTATTACCATAAACGATACCAATGATCCTTTAAACATCGCTATAACTCTTCAAACATGGAGATTAACAGGGGAGGCCTATGCCCAAGAGTGGGCGTTTAAGACTGATTAGATAGATTAGATAACTCTTCAAATATTAGAATTTGCTATTTCTGATTTAAAAAACGCTTTGGCTGGACCAGATGAGGACCAGATAACATACCGCCAACAGTTATAAAAAACTTGCCAGTTACAGCTAAACTAGTTTTACCAGATTTATTTAATATTTGTTTTCTAAAACATAAATTTCCTGATCTTTGGTCCCAGGCAGTAATAATTCCCATCATCAAGCCAAATAAACCTAAAGATAAGATCACTTCTTACCGCCCCATCTCGCTTACCTGTAGTATGTGTAATAGTATGTCCGACCATACAAACTTGAAGGTTGTGATTAAAAATGAAATAAAAAAAAACTTAAGAGAGTCACTGAAGACATAGAGGGCACTTTCAGGCAAGTTGTGCTCGGTAGCGTCGAGAAAGGAAAAATACTAGTAAAAAATACCGGTGATAAGTCACGATGAAGGAGACTGCAAGCGTGTTCACACAGATGGACTTTGAAGAATTCTCATCCGAAAAAATTAGGGAAAGAGAGATAGAAATAATCACAAGGTCTTGAACTCAGGGGAAAGAAACTTTGAAAAATATACGAAATTCTAAAAATTGAATGGGAAAAAGATCACTATACGGTTACCAAACCGGGAAGAGGAAATAAAGCAGCAGGCGACTTGATAGTGGTTATGGAACCTGGACTTTTCGGTGAGGGGAAAAGGTTACACGACCTGATAAAGAAAAAACCGGAATTAGGAATATGTACTGAAGGTACATATAGATCAGGACAAGTGGAATACTTATAACTTAATACTATAAACACAATTACAAGGAAGGGCCAGAAGGAGGAGAACCGAGGAAGCCGTCAGACCATGTTTATAGTAACTGTGGTAAAAGGGGAGACAGAAATGAACGGATACAAGAGACTACTGGCAATTCTGTCAAAATTGAGGGAAGACACAGAGATTGTAGGGACCAGAGAGACATCCCTAAAAGTAGTGGACGGCTACAGGAAGCTCCTTGAAGTCACCTTTAGAGGTATGGATCCTCGTGTTGGAGGAGTATGAACAAGAAGAAATTAGGGCAAAAACGCAGAAGGTTATCGTGAAAGGAGGCGGAAAATCTTATGTCGAGTTGCTGGAACAAATAAAGGGTAGCGTAGATACGAAGAAGGAGGGGATTGGTGTCAAAAGCGCTAAAAAGACCAGGGACGGAGATCTCATCCTTGAAGTAGCAGGGATAGAACAGACCGAGCGCCTGAAAAAGATTGACATATTTGATATAGACGGAGATGTCATAAAGGAAGAAATTATGAGGCAGTTCCGGAGATATAACGGCAGCAGGGGACTTAGTGACGTCAAACTTGTCTGTTTCCACGGTCGGACTGACGCAGATCGCAACCAAGAAAGCATTGAAAAACGAACACATACCTATCGGCTGAAACTCGTGCAAGATAAGAGAGACATTGCACATCCAGCGATGCTTTAGATGCCTGCAGTTCGGGCATAGCATAAACGAATGCAAGGGAGAAAACAGAGCGGACTGTTGCTACAAATGTGGCAAAGAGGGTCCAAGAAAGCACTTAGGACCAGGAATCAGACAGCGTACGGGTAAGTAAGTTAAAGAGATAAGACCCATTTATTACGAAGTTTCTTCAAATACCTGTGGGAAGGTCGAGGGCTGCTCACGATGTTGCAGAGGCACTTGCACCATCCAACCACGGAAGGTTATGACATGATCCTATTTCAGGAGCCCAACGTAAAGTTGGTCTCTAAACAGAAGATCATTAAATATAGGAAATCTGATGTGGCCGTGTACGTGGTGAATCGAGGAGCTGGCATTATGTGAGGAGGATGGATGTACATATACATGAGAATGAAAGAGAAAGAACGATAGTGTAAAGGCAAGGTGGACGAAGGAGCTTATTCCCGATCTGAGACCGTGGTGGGAATGTTAGTTCAGGAAACTAGACTTTGACACCTTCACAAATCAAATAGGGTAATCTGCCTCGACAGACTGTACTGTTTGTGCGGTACCGGATGCTCCCGCCCACATTTTTAACTGCCAGAGATGGGCAAATGAGATGGGAGATTTCGAGAGGCAAATGGGTTTCGGGCTGGATGAAAGAAATATTGTAAACATTATGTTGAGAGGACAGAAAGAATGGAGAGAAGTACACTGTCTGATTTTTGGGGTGATGAAGAAAAAGGAACAGGAGGACAAAAGAGGAAATTAAGCCAGGGATCTAAAAATTTATAGTTAATTTTTTTTTATTAGTTTATGGTCTAACGTCTAAACATTTTCTGATTTACGGTAATAGATATGGTTATATATATATTTATATATATATATATATATATATATATATATATATATATATATATATATATATATATATATAAAATTTTAGTTGTTTATTGAGTGGCAAGACCACCTCTCTGGAACGGTGGTTAAGGTTTTAGCCGGAACACGGTTAATCCGGCACTACCCTGGTGTCTTCTGGCTTAGTATCCCACTCGGCCGAAATATAACAGGGTGTCTTGTTCCGTGACGTAGAGGTCCAAAAAAGATTTCCCCTACAGTTGCCTGTCAGAATTCAATGGATATCTTCTTTGACTTTTACTGGAATCTGGCAATACGGCAATTAAAAAAAAAGCTGTTATTAAAATAACTTTTATAATGAGACATGGACGGGATTGTTTTCTTTCCTTTTTTTTTTCGAAGATATTGTCCCCCGTGATATTTTTAAAGCAGCGGCTACTCTCTTAATAAATAATTATTTAATAGTAACTGATTAACAAACACGCATTTGATATTTTACCTCTTGAACAGCTGTAAGGGTATTCTTCATATAAATGTACAATATGCGGTTTTTTATTTTATTTCGAATTCTGTCTTTTAATTCGAATAGATATTTTTGTAAATCCAAAACTATTGAAAACAACGAAGTTGTTTCGAGAATTATTTTTTTTTTGGTTTGGCTGCAAAAGTTTTACAAATATTTTTATTTATCGTCAAACCTTAAACTCGTCACTTCGGTAACTGTCCTACAGTCACAATTTGTAGTTTAAACCCAAATATATATAACACTTTTTAACGTATATACCTTTTAGAGTCATTTTTATAGAAAATAAATATTAAACTTTTTAATTAAATATAAAAAAAATTAGTTCTTACCAATACAAGTATTGTAGATTAGAAAGTTATGTCCCAGACCTCTCGCATCATTAATTTCGGTAACACAACTTTTATTCGAAGAAATCTACAATACCGACTTAACTTGTTTATTTCTTTCGAGTTTCATGTTCGCGCGTAGCCTATGTATGAGTTAAGCCTGATTTATAAACGGACATAAACATAATTTTAGTCTTTAACCATAATCTTATTATATAAGCATAATGTTAAAAGTTAATAAATAAATGTACCCATTTAAAAGCATCCATAATACATAAGACATAAATTTAGTCCTTAAAACGTGACCTTGAAAGTTGGTAACTTTCAACATTTATGAATTAAGTATTAAACATTATGGAATTGTTGGAATATGCGCATGCGTTGGTAGAATCATCTGCAGTTTCCTCCTATACATAACCCTACTATTTTAATTTAATGTTTCTGGAGCGAATTCAACCACATATTTATTTATTTCACTTTTCTATGAATCTAAAGACCAGAAAAAAATTCTTCATGCTCTATAAAAATTTGGTTAGGTTTGTATTTTCTGAAGTAGTTCTTAAATATTATGGTTATGTATTATGTCTGGTTATAAACCAATCTAAATCTTATGAATTATGATTGTGGTTGAAGTTATGTTTATACCTTATGATTTAGTACTATGTCCGTTTATAAACCTGCCTTTAGTGGCAGTGGTTTTTAAATAATATGGTAAGTTTTTTTTAATAAATTAATGAATGACTGATTTTTTGGCGTATACTTATTATTGACCATTTGTCATTAACCATTGACAAATATATATATATATATATATATATATATATATATATATATATATATATATATATATATATAATGGCTATACACCCCAGTGTGGGGTTAAACCGCAAATGCTTTCTAGATCCTATTTCTTAAGTGGATCAGTCTTTTTTTGTTTATCTTATCTTCTTGACAATATCTCTCCATTTTTTCCTGTCTCTAGTTCTTCCTCTCCATTCACTGACTCCTGCCCTTTGGAGGTCTTCTTCAACTTCTTGCAGCCACTTTGATCTCGGTCTTCCCCTTCTCTTTCTTCCTACTGGATTCCATTCTATCATTGCGTATGTCACTGCCTCATCGCCTGCTTGCCAAATGTGACCTAACCATCTAACTCTGCGTTGCTTTATTTTAGTTACGATGTCTTCCTTAAGTTCTTCCTTAATTTCTGCATTTGTTCTGCTTCTATATTTATTTTGCTCTGTTCTGATTGGTCCTAGTATGGTTCTTATAATCTTTCTCTCTGATATTCTTCAAAAGATGAAGTCTTCTTCATCTTTTTTAATCATCGTCATTGTTTCCCCTGCATATAATAATATCGGTCTAATTATGGTGTTATAAATGCTCATCTTACTTTTTTTAGTCAGTGTTTTGCTTTTAAGTAATCTTTTGTTTGCAAAGTAAGCTTTATTCACTGCTAATATTTTTTCTTTTATTTCGGATTTCCTTTCTCCAGATTTACTTATTGTAACTACTAGGTTTTTGAAATATTCTACTTCTTCAAACTCAGAACTGCCTATTTTGATTTTTTTCTTCATTGGTTTTTTCCCTAGTCTTAATATTTTTGTCTTTTCTTGATTTAATTTTAGTCCCATTACCTCCCCTTTCTCTCTTATTTCTTCAAGCATTTCTTTCATTATTTTTCTGTTCTTTGCAATAATAGCAATATCGTCTGCATATGCAATTATTTGACCACCTCTTGTTCTGAGATTTCCTTTATTTATATTTCGCAGTACATATTCTAATGCTATATTAAATAGCGTTGTTGATAAGGCATCTCCTTGTTTCATCCCTTTATTTATACTGAATTCCTCTGTCTCTCCTCTTTGTGTCTTTATGCTTATTTTTGTAGTTCTTATTGTCGTTTTTATTAATTTTCTGAGTTTATGTGAAATTTTTAATTTTTTAAGTGCTATCAATAATACGTTCCTTTTAATTGAATAAAATGCCTGTTTGAAGTCTATGAATAACATTTCCAATTCTAATTTATACTCGTTTGCATTTCCCATTATTTGTTTTATTGTGTGTATTGGATCTATTGTAGATCTTCGTTCTGTGAGTCCACATTGGTACTGTCCTACTGTCTTCTTTGTGATCTTTGATAACCTCTTTTTTATTATTGATGTCAATATTTTAGATGTTGTATTTAGTAAAGTTATTGGTCTATAATGTTCACAGATTTGTTGGTCTCCCATTTTATATACTGATCATTTTATGATCAGATCATTTTATGATCTGTCCTACCTCCCAGTCCCCTGGCATTTTCTCTTCTTTCCATATATTTTTCAATAGTGCTAGTATTTTTCCTCTTAGTTCCCTTCCCCCGTATTTTATTAGTTCCATACTAATTCCATCTTTACCAGGGGTTTTTCCATTTTTGCTTCTCTGTATTACTTCATCCAATTCCTCTAATGTTTGTTCTTTTAAAATTTCGATGTCTACTTCATCTGCTTCTTCTTTGTGTACCGTTTCCTTCTCGTTATGCATTTCTTCTTCTGTCGTTTCCTCCGTCAAGAGCTCTCTGTAGTAATCACTCCATACTTGCTTGTATTCTTGGTCCTCTATTATCACTATTCCCTCTCTATTTTTTATTCCGTTTGTTTTGCCCTTGTATTTTTGTTTTGTTCTTTAATATTTTTGTAAAAACTTTTCGTATTTCTGTTTCTTAGCATTCCTTCTTAATTTTTCATATTCTTCTCTGTCTTCCTCTTTATCTGTTTTTAGCCATTTATTTCTGCCTTGCACTTTTTTTTTCTGTTATTTCTCTACATTCTTGGTTATATTAAGTTTTTTGTTTTAGCCTGACTTTTACCTATCTGCATATTTGCACCTTCTTCTATTGATTTTTTGATCGTCTCCCATTCTGTGCTTATATATTCTGCTTTATATTTCTCTTTTATTTGAACTGTTACTGCCTCTTCATATTTTTTTCTTACTTCTTCATTATTCAATTTATTGACATTCCACTTTTTATGTTGGTTTTTTTGTTTTGTTTCAATTTTAACTGTTTGTCTTATAGTGGCTGTAACCATGTAGTGGTCTGAATCTGCACACGCACCTCTGAACGTTCTTACATCTTTTATTGACGATTGTTTTCGTTTATTAATCATTATGTGATCAATTTGACTATATATTTTCTGATCTGGTGACCTCCATGTTACCTTATGTATTTTAGGGTGTTCAAATTTTGTTAAGCTTATTGCAAAAGATATAAAGAAAAGAAAAAAAAAATGAAAGGTGAAACCGACAGATTTGCTAGAGATAATTCACCCGCAACAAGTGAAGATGAAGTTACAATTGAAAATCAGGACGACCCATTTCATGAGGATCTTGCGGAAAATTTAGATGTTATGGATGTTGTCAAAAAGAAAAACACACCTTCAGGGCAAAAAAATGTTGGCTGACAAATAGTGAAAAAAAAATCTTCATGTTGTAGAAAATTAAAAAAGGCAGAATTAAAAATTAGAAACCTAACCAAACAGTTAGCAAGAGATCGAAAAAGGTTACAAAGGTAGAAATCTAAATTTAAACAATTTTTAAAACAAAAAAAAAGAAAAAGAATCTCCTGAAACAAGGGTGACTAAATTGATAGCTGATATCAAAGTTCCAGAGAAAATCAAAAGAAAGTTAGTTTTTGGGGAAGTTATTAAAGATTAATTAGAAGAAAACGTCAAAATGTTAAAAAATCACAAAGCTAAGAATACGTTATCGATTGTGTCTGGAAGCATAATAAATAGAAAACGTTTAAGGGCCGAGACTTCAAAAATACTTTCGTACAGAATGCATCGCAAATTCATTAATAATTCCCAATAAGAAAGAAAAAACGTAACCATGCAGTTATCCAAAAGTTGTCAAAATCAGTTCAAATTTTTTTAGAAAGGGATGAAAACTCAAAAATGCGTCCAGGAAAAAAGGATTATATAACTAAAAATAAAGTTAAAAAACAAAAATGTATTATGTTGGATTCTCTTTGCAACTTACACAAAAAATATTTAGCAACTGAATTCGCATTTTAAGTTTCCAGAACAACTTTTTGTAGATTTAGACCTTTTGGGTAGTCGCTCCAAAGCAAAGTGATAAAGAAACTTGCGCTTGCTCAAAGCATTCAAATGTAGAAATGATATGTGCATCACTGTATAATGCTAAAACTATACCAAATAAGAAACCGGGCGAACTTTTAAAAGTGATGAGAAAGATATAGATTGCATGCTGCGCAATTGTCCTAGATGCAAAGAGAGAACAATTCCTGTAAAAAGCGAAGTCACTGAAAATTTAAACAAAATCATAACATACGCAGTGTGAGAATCAAAAGCCAAAAAAAGGGATATCAAAGGAGAGTTTACAGATGTTTGCAAAACAGTAAAAATTCAAAAAAATGATATTGTTAAAAACATTTTGAAGATTTTACAGGTTCAATTTACGCCGTACATGAAGCATGTTTTTTTTTATGCGACACTAGCAGAAAGAATTGCAAAGACTAAAACAGTTTAAAACTAAAACTTTTACTACAGATTGATTTTTCCGAAAATTACGTTGCAAAATATAAAAGCGAAATCCAGTCAATACACTTTAGTGCTTCAAAAAAGCAGATTTCACTACACACTGGTGTTTACTATTACAGAACAGAAAGTGATGCTCTTGTAAAATCTCAGAGCTTTTGTTCAGTCATTACGCAGGATATAATATTAGTTAACCCATCAGTTCCATCAAAAGGACTTAAATTATCCACAACTCGGAGCTACTTGATTTACTAAGAGCTACTCGTAAAAGATCTTCTCGATGAAAAGCTTCTTGAAGAAGAACTACTTGATGGTTCTATTGTTAGAGGATAGAATAGTACGAATAGCACGAGATAAGTCACCAAATAAACGAAGAAGTATTGGCAGACCAAGAAAAAGATGGTGCGAAAATTTAAACAATTTAGGAAGCTAATATTGAAGAAGAAACAGGCTTTAAAGTCTACATACTAGAAGGAAGAAGAAGAACCTCGAAGCAAATTATAGATTTACTTTGCACACCAGAAATGAAATGCGAATCTCGATCGGAATCATCGGAATCAAAGTCGCCCTGATCTGAGTGCATCAGTGAAATGTAATATTGCCTTTGGTTGGAATCTGTAATCAATAAAATGTAATCTGTAATTACTAATCTTACTAAAGAAACTGTTTACGTTAATTTCTTGAAGTACTTGATGACTCGTAAATATTGAAGATATATGTGGTGGTTGTACTTTCGCAACGTCATTGTTCTCTATTTGGGCACCAGGCAATTATTTGTACTTTCCAGTGACAATAAAGACGGTGAACAGAACTCCTGCTCCCATAAGTACTCTCTCCAGGACTCATAAGTATTTCATCTAAAAATGAATCAAGTAATATTATTGGATTAAATATACAAGTACTTGAAGCAAGAATATTACAAAGAGTGTAGTAGCTCTAAATTTATAAAATAAAATAGTTGGTAAGCCTTCCAAATAACACTGCTACACATTTTAAATAAGTTATTACTATCCGGTGATCGACAAATATATCATGATTAATAAATGTTTTACAAACAACAACAAAAATGATTTAAAGTTGTGATTCAACAATAATGTAACATGTTAAAAATAACGAACTGAAGCAATAATAGTGTCATTAGTAAAAATATTAATTTAAAAAGTGCTGGTGTAAATCAGTAATAGTGTATTAACTAGAAAAACAGCAATGTTATGGTTATATTTTATTATGGTTAATTAAAGCAAAGCGTGCGTTGGTTGCAACTAAAGATGACGCGATATTGTGAGGAGGTGACGACAGTCGGTCAGTCATGAATAACGTCTTATGCCGCCATCCCTTATTCATTTATTGCACTATTAAAACGACAGTTTTTATGACTTATAGGGAATTGAATTTTACGTATTGATATAGTGTTATGTCAATTTCGAAACATTTTGAGTTGCGACACTATGGTATTATTAGTGCAACATGTGACAAGATCAACTTACACAGCTTGAAAAATACGATTTTCGGTTATAAGAGTTGTACCAGTTTTTTTATGATGCGAACGGTACTATATTGGGATGTTACACTAAAATGATAATTTTGTGAACACTATTTCATTTCATGGTTATGTTGACCCCTTCTAGAATAAGACTAGAGCAGAAAGCAGATTGAGATTTTTTTGAAAAATGTTGTTAACTGATTTTCTATAATAAACAGTTATAAAGGAATTTAAGATTTTATTTAAATAATCAAGACAAATCAAATCACAATTTATACATAGGTTTTTTTATTTTTATTGTATTTGAAAGTTTTAACCACTTACATAAATCAATAAAACTAAATTACTATTAGAGCGCTAGAAAAACTTTTAAAGTATTATATTAATAATTGTAAAGAATAATGTAACAACTTCGGCACGTGTTTTATAGTATTATGTATTGATATTGAATTCTCATTTAGTGAGTTGCATAGGAAACTTCCTTCAGTAAGATGCACTTCTTTAAAAAGCCGATATCAATACTAATAGGTGCAGGTATTTGTTACCATTTATATGTATAATTGTGAAGATGATCTACATTCAGACTCAACGTGTTACAAAACTGTTTAGAATATCTATGGATATAGAAAATAAATTTTCACGTCAAGAAAATCCAGAAGTTAGAAATATTATTCGCAAGGCAGCCAAATATCACCATAAGCTGTTTGTTTTTTTCACAGTACAATGCGTTCTGATGCATCTCCAATCCATTCTTATAAGTGTCTTCTACCTTCTCCCAATTGGCACTACAATTTATCCCTCAGCCTTGTTTCCTTTTAACAAAAATTTTTCAGCTTTATACCAGATTATCAATGCTATCTATATCGTTACAATATATCTGGCAAGTGACATGCTGTTTGCATGTTTATTCATGTTCACAACGTTAAGAATTGAAGTCTTAATGTATCGTTTATTGAATTTTAAAAATATTTGCAAGAAATATCATTTATCACAGAAAGAAGTTTTAACAGAAATAATTAAAGAACATCAGGGCCTTATTACGTAAGTACTTAAAAATATTCCATTTTTTTGTGGCTTTAGCACTTAACTATTTAGCCAATGTGCTGCGTGTTGCCTAGCTATAGAGTACGTGTTGAGAAATAATCAAAGAAAAATTGCTAATATTAATATTATAATATAATTAATACCAAAGAAAATAAAAAAGTGTATATCTATACTAATTGCTAGTGAAAAAAGTGTATATATTCTAGTCAAAATAAAACCACATAAAATCCCTGTAACTGAATCAAACAAAAAGAGCAAGAAAAAACAAATATCAGGAAAAACAGGGATACTGACTTCTCGTCCATGGATCCATTAGGACAGTTGTTTAAGTTATTACTAGTAATAGGTCACAAAAGAAACTATACTAAAGAAACTAGAAAAGACTACTAACACATATTTGCATTATTTTTAATTTAATAAGATAATCATAGACTTTTTTATTATTAGTAACCAATAGGTTATTTATTTGATATGAAGGAAATATTTGCAGAGTTTGTAAGTTGTTTCAAAAAGTTCCTGAATGCTGAACGTATTTGGACACTAGGACGACGTCAGATGATATCATTAATGGGAAAAGACGAAAATGAAATCACAAGTAGAGAAAACTTACAGACACGAATAGAAGAATTTTACACAGAACTTTACAGATCACATCAACAAGATTATAAGATGAGACCAGCACGAAAATTAATAAAAAATGTTGGATCAGAAATAATGCCAAAAGTAACAATTTCAGAGGTAACTACAGCATTGGAAAACATGAAGAGAAATAAAGCTGCAGGAGAAGATAGTATTACCACAGATATGATATTAGAAGGAGGTAAGGAACTAATTGCAATTGTAACTAAGCTTGTGGACAGTTGTTTACATCAGGGTACAGTCCCTAAGAGCTGGAACAACTCTAAAGTAATCTTATTACACAAGAAATGTGATAGTCGAAAATTGGAAAACTACAGACCCATCAGCCTACTGTCACACCTGTTTAAAATACTCACCAAAGTCATAACTACTCGACTAACACTAACAAGGAAATTAGACGAATACCAACCATATGAACAGGCAGGTCTAGAAAAGGCTATTCAACTTCCGATCACCTGTTAATCACAAAAATCTTAATAAAAAATTTAACGAATACAAGTTTCCAGTTTTCCTAGCATTTGTAGACTACGAAAAAGCTTTCGATACCATAGAACACACGGCCGTAATAAACGCAATGCAAAATTGTAGAATAGACAGCAGATATATTAACTTAATAAAAGAAACTATGAACCAAGCTACAGCTACACACTACTTAAATGAAAATGAACACACGAACCCTGTACCATTAAACAGGGGAGTCAAACAGGGAGATACTTTATCACCCAAACTGTTCACCTTAGTTTTGGAGGACGTTTTTAAAAACCTAAATTGGAAATATAAGGGAATAAACATCAATGTCCGCTACCTCAGTAATCTACGATTTGCAGATGACATAATCCTGATAGCTACTGACCTACAAGAAATGCAAACCATGCTTTTAGAACTACATACCGAACCTTCTAAAATAGGACTGAAAATGAATTTAAACAAAACAAAAGTCATGCACTCCAAAGACACCGTGACAATAATAAACGATAAAGTTATAGAAAAAGTTGAAGAATATATATACTTAGGACAAAAAATCATCCTAAATAGGGAAATTCAAACTGAAGAAATAAAAGAAGACTGCCAGGAAAAATTGGCTACAAGTAGCGTACTATAAAAAACAATGGAAAGGAGGTAGAGGAAGAAGAAGAAGATAATATGTTGTTATGGTTATATATCTTTATTAAAAAATGCGAAATAGTCGTTAATATCAAGGTTGTTATTACTGTTAGTATACTTGTTGTTACACATATAAAATATAAGGAATTATTGATATATGAAATTTTCACTACAAATTTTTCACTAAGGGAATCTGGTCTAAAATGTAAAGGAGGTTCTAAAGCTTTAACATGCAATGAAGTTATTGGAGTAGACTTAATTTCTCCCATACAGGTATGTAGAACAGTCCGTTGAAATACATCAATTTGAATTGAAATTTGTTTACTTGCTGATCCATGAAGTATACATCCATAGTCCAGAAAGGATTTGATGTAAGATTTGTAAAGAAGCAAAGCTGTTTCTACGTCAGTATCCCACCAAGTCTTAGAAATTGATTTTAAAAAATGTAAACCTTTATTGCTTTATGCTTTAAATAAAAGTCGGCTGAATTTGGATCTTTTGCAGGCTTTAAAATCAAAATAACAATAAAATGTTTAATAGAAAATATCTTGCTACTTCTGGAAGGTTAATAAGCATGGAGTATTTAATATGATCGTATTCTGGACTATTATCTTTACGATAATTTATAGCAAAAATTAATTCATTTTAAGTGAAAGGTTTAATACAAAATGATAATGAACAAAATGTCAGATGGGGGTAAATCTATGTAGCTGGATTTTTGAGGGTTCGCAGTTGGTAATCCAACTTTAATAATAAAGTCATCCATCCATTTCTGATCGAAAGATTTTATGTTTGATAATGGTTTTCTGTAAATTTTTCTAGCTTGAGTCCAAAGAGTTGTAGTTGGTTTATTCCTATAAGAGACCCATTCAATCCAATGTTTTTTTGTTAGCCGGGATCTCCTGGTATTGAACGTAATTTTCAAAATTAGTTCTTTTTTAATTTATTACAAAATCAAAATTCCACCAAAGAGGTGAGTGCCGTTTACATTTATAGGGTTTATATTGGGGTATAGCTGGTACTGCGGCCGTATTTATATTATTAATAAAGGTTCAGTTAGATTATCCGAATAAAGATTGTTCGTATCGTGCAAAGTCTGACTAGTCGAAGTATATAACGCCCATTAGCTTTTTTAATATTACATTTGTTTTAGAAGGTATTTCATTTTCATTAATTGGAAAAATAAATTCTAAAGATATAACATAGGGATTTGATCCTAGGGTATCAGAGACGACATTCCAAGATGTCTTGTTAACTAGTTCAGGTGAACAAAAGGTTACATCAATAGCTGAATCCCGTTGGTCAGGACCTCTTAAAATTGTAGGGTCTTCATTGTTTAAAACAGTTAAATTTAAATCATCTACCGACATTTATTAGTTGTGATCCTGTGGTATCATTATTAGGACAATCCCATATAGAGTGGTATGCATTAAAGTCACCACCTAAGGCCCATCAAATTGTTCAAAAATTTTTATCCAATCATCATACATTGTTTATATTTTTGGAGGCCTATAAATAGATACAAAATTTAACGATAATGTTTTATATTTAATTTGGATACCACACACTAAGATATTTTCATTGTAATTTATATGGACCTTGTGTTCTGTATCAAAATTGCCACACCTGCATAGCCATCGTTTCTGTCATTGCGGATTATATTGTAACCACTAAAACTATATTATTGATTTTTTAAAACCAAGTTTCGCTTATAAGCGCAAATTCGGTATTTTTATCAAAAAGAAAATGTACCAGACTATTTTTGTTAGCTATAGCAGAACGTTTAGTCCATTGCATTATATTTAAATTGCGTGTATTTCTAAACTAGAGTAGTTTGGTTGTGAAGGTCCAAAGGCGAATGGAAATAATGGTTTGTGGACAGGTGATTGGATAGTTTGATTTTTTCTTCTTTTTGGTTGGAGGTCTAGCACTCGCATGAGTGTGTTGGGAAAATGAATTGTTTTGATTGCCATTGAAATCTGTAGAGATTTAATTAACGATAGAGATAGCGATAGATAACGATATAGGTTCGTTGTTAGGAAGTTCTGGAACATTTTTGTCATAATTTGTTAGCGATGCAAAGTAGTTGTGACTTACTAAACTGGGTAAGGAATTTTCAGTTATTTCTTTGGCTTCTTTAAATAAGATTTTTTGCTCTATCATTATATTTTTAATTGTCATAAAAGGGATACTTTTTTGAGATAGATACGTGACCTCTGATCTTACAGTGTATACAAAAAATCAAATTTTTATCACAATTCGGTTTATTATCTTTAATTTCACCGCAATGTATACACCTTTCTTGAGTACTGTTGCACTGCTTAGATACGTGGCCATATTTGATGTAACACTATATTTTATGTTTGTAGCACTGGGTTTCTCTTCCTAAAAATTGTTCAACTGAAAAAAAAACTTGATTAAAAGCTATGCGATTTGGTAAAATTTTCCTCTCAAAAGTAACGACAATAGATTTTTTAGGTACAAATTCGACTGTTTTGTCTTCTTTTTGGACTTTCCTATAAAACCTATATATGTTAGTAACGCGAGTTATAGTCGTTGACCCCATAAGCCAATACCCTAAATCCGATGCGTCAGCACCTGAACTATGATCGACCTGAATGTAAAAGTGCAACTTATGAATTATTGTTGTATTTTCCAATGTGTAATGTATTTTATTTTTTGAATTATAATTCAGTCTGATTTGAATCTTTGTACAGTGAAGTCCGATTTTAATATTGTAATAAAGTTCTCGCATTTGTAAAGTAAATAATTATTTTTTAAAAATCGTCCCTGAAGGGCAGAAACTATCAGTCGCGTGAATCTGATTTGATATTTTCCGTGAGATAGTTGACATCATAACGAGTATTAATCCTTTAATTACCAGTGAATGGTTCGGTATAAATGCTCTTAAATTTTCTGATTTTAATAGTGGATGTTTTACTAAATTATTTGCCTCTAGAAGTGATTTTAATAAAACCTTAATTCGGTTAGGCCTATACTTTTAATTTCCAAAATGCTTTTAAGATTATTTTTTTAAAGAATATGACCAACAGCCATTGGATGCAATCTACCTAAATTGTTTTTGTCGGTACTTTCTATATATACCCAAATATTTTGCACTTTGAGAGGAGATTAAACGTTTTCGGTTCTAACTACTTTGCTGTTTTCTGGAAATCACTATCATTACTAGGATTAATATTATTAACATTTAAATTCGAATCAATATTATTCATGTCAGTATCAGTCGTCATAAAAGACGTCGCTTGTTTATTTTTGTCCCCCATCGGGGACCGGTATTATTTTGTATTAATTATCAGTATAATCTTTTTAATTATTACCTAATGTGTAAAAAGTTAAATACAAACACCAAGTAATTAGGAACCGGCTCTAATTACTTTAACGGAACACTAACGGAAACGGAACTAAAGGAACAAACGATACTGAAAATATGCCATTAATATAGACGTATCCACTAATTAATTTTTTTTTATTTAGAAATTACAGCCGCATCCACCATAATGGTTATTAGCGGCGGCTACAGAATTACAAAATTAGAGTTTATAAAATAGTCCTATGGATTTTAAGAACTTTACAATATTACTAGCTGAGAAATTATTGCCTAATAAATTACTTAAACTCTTCGGTATGTTAAATGTAACACGAAAATTGGCAAATCTATGGCATTCAATTAATAAATGGTTAACGGTTAATTGTACATTACATGTTTCGCAAATAGGTTGATCACTTTTGGTAAATAAGTAGGAGTAAGTAAGAGTCGTGTGTCCAATTCGTAATCTCATTATCACCAATTGTTCTCTTCTGTTCCTTGTTGAGGGTTTCCAAGCTGCAACGTAATTTTTAACTTGCTTCAGTGATGTTTGAGAAGATTGCCATTCGTTTTCCCACTTGCACAAAACTTGATTCTTTATATCACTCGCGGCTTTTATATCACTCGCGGTATTTCGATACTCGGCTTTTTCTATATTGGCACATTTAGCAATTTCACTCGCGCACTGGTCCGCACTTTCTTTGCCAGCAATGCCAATGTGGGATGGAATCCATATAAATCTGATACTCCTAGAATTTTCTTGAGCTTGCATAAGTTCTAGTTTTATCAGTTTCTCAAGGGGACCTTTAGGATAGATCTGTTTAAGGGTCTAATGTTATTAGAATTTATATGTATGATAGCTTTAAACACGTTGTTTAGCGGAGAAAATCGAAAAGAAGGTTGAGAGACGAAATTGATATGTATCGTTTGGAGTAACGAATACAGCATCTACTCGTTTATCACACTTAGATGCATCTGTAAATATTTTATAGCAATGTTCGTAATGCTGACGGTGAATTAGATCTAAATTACTCTTAATATCTGCATGGCAGTTAATATGTTTGTCGTATTGGGTTAAACCAGTGTTTATAATTATCCAAGGAGAGGGGCTTTTAATATTGATTGGAAAGGTTATTGGGAATTCGATATTGAGACATTTCAGGTAACACCGTACTCGCTCATAGTAAGACTTATGTTTGGTACTATTGGTAAAGAGATTTATATATTTATTAGTGAACGTATTTTTAAATAGAGGTTTGTTTACATTTGAGGCTATTGACGTTGCGTGTGATAGTGTTAAGGAAAATCGGCGGTGATATAATAAAGGCTCCCCACAGAGCAAGAGCGTCAATGTTACTATTGACAGGAAAAACATTTGCAACCAAAGATTTTTTGACAAATGTCATAACACCACCTGAAGAGAAATTATTGTCATGTACTCTATCTTTTCTAAAAATGCTAAAATATTTGGAATTATATTTTTTTTGGGGGTTTAAATTTGTTTTCTTGGAGACATATTATTTCGCTAGGGAATTCAGAAATAAGTTTTGTAAGGTTGGAAGTCGATGGAAAAATCCATCTATATTCCATTGCAGTAGTTTAGTGAATTATATTATATAAGAAAAAATATGAATTTACGGGTTAACCTGATATGACTCGCCCTCGGATTCAGAGGTGTCGTTACCCAAGTGTTGAAGGATTTTCTTTCTTAAGAAGGTGATATGACGTTTGGTTGATCTATCTTTAAATTGTGGATGAACTTCAGTTAGCATACGAACTAATCCCACAATGTCAGAAGTAAACTCTTGAATTATGTTATAAGGATCCTGCACGCCGCTAACATTGCTTAGAAGTAGATTTAATTGGTCAAAATTGAGGACAAATGTGGGTAGATGATTTTGGATAAAATCTTTGGCAGGCTAAAGGTCATATGATTTTGTTAATTTTATGCATGTATGCTCCTCATTGCTTTTAACTTTCTTGACTCTAGATTTGGATGTAGGTACAGCAAATAATTTTTCTGTTGTTTCAGAAGTTGTTTCTGGAGACATAAGAACATCATTGATACTACGTTTCGGCTGAAGATCGATATTCATTACTTTGCAGCTTTCCATGGTGTTAACTTCTTCTTGACCAGCAATGTTAGGATTGCTCAGATTGTTTGCTAATTTTTCTTGGACGGAAATTTGTTCGTTTGATATGGATTTTGCTGCAGGTTGAGGCGTAATGTCAGGGGAGGAAGAAGTAGTAGATTGACTGCTATTAGAATCAATTAAGTTTGTTGTTGATTCTAGTTTATCAGACAGTTGGTGACGATGTGTCCAGACTTTTTGCAGTTATAACAGGCCATAGTTTCTTGAGATAAGAATATCCGATATGTTGTATTATCGAAGTCTAAGGTGAATAAGTCGGGTAAGGAGATATTATGGGGACTGACGTATATTTGTCTTCTGAAACTTAAAATATGATTATATTTGGAAAGAGTGGAACTGATTTTTAGAAAAGTGACAGGAGAGACCATATTAAGTCCAATACTTTGTAGATAATCAACTAACAGACTGTGTGGTATTGTTGGACATACGTTTGAAAAAACAATATGTTCCGCTGGTGAGATTAATCTTCTAACTTGTACAATATTGTTCTGGATTTCTATTTGTCCATGATTTTGCATGAATTCGTCCACGACTTGTTTGTTTGCAAGGTACATGCAAATCCGATTATTGGATAGTCGGGAGGAAAATATAACATTTTTGGGACGAATTAGGTTACCCAAAGGAATTAAGTAATCCTGCAGTCGCGTATTTTCTAAAAGCGCTGAAGACAATTGCTTGATGTTTTGAGAGAAATTGTGTAGGAGCTGCTGATGAATAGGTTTTATTGGTATTTGTCTGTGATTGCAATACATTTGGTGTGTTAGAGAGACTCTGAATATTAGGTTCCATTTTTGATTCTAACACGGGACATGTGTTTAAAAATAATACGGACCTGACTAGTAATCAAACAGGTAATAAAACTGGAATAATATTTCTTGAGTCGTATCTTATTGATAATTGTTAAATTACAAATCAACAAAAAACTGGTTGATCACGTTATATTAATGAAAACTAATATGATGTGTTCACTTACTGGTATTTCATGTAATTGTCACTTAACGATTTATAAATAAACTATTATAATTACTGCATAAAAATTGCAAATTTGTTGAGACCAAAACAAACACGCCGTTCGGTATCTCGTTCAGTGCCGAACTCCCAAATTAATTTTTGTTAATACCATTTTGGAAGTTTGACTTTATATGAAAAATCGCTGCAGTTCATAATCATTTTTAAAATTCAAACTTTGATATAGTCTAAAAAGATATTGAAAATAATGAGTTTACTCTCCTCAAATTAAGCGGGGGGTAGAGTTAATTTTCAATATTCCAAACAGATTTTTAAGAATTATTTTTTGAAAAACATTTTAATATAAATTTGTTTATAACATTAGTACAATACAATGCAACAATTCAAGGTTATTTTTTGAAATTTCGGTACAAAAATATTAAACATTGAGCCAATGACAGCTAATTTTCCAAGATAAAAAAAGTCACAAAAAACGAAAAAAGATATTGTTAGTTGATGAGTTTCTCACAGTTGTATCGTCGAGATATTATTCGTTTTATTGTTTCTTCAAATTTTAGAAGTAAATCTATTTATTATTATTTTTTTTATTTCAAATTACATATATCGGCCGCTGCGGTCATTGACACGAGGAACTGTATTACAGAATAACAATAAATTAAGTTATATTGATTCAATAACTTTCAATACAGATGATATCAAAAAAAATAAAAAACTAGCGCATTATTACAAAATTGCAATAAAGATAGATGATACAATTACAACAGGTGATATAATTGACAGTTTTTAAGGAACTCTAGTACATTAACCATTTTGTTTCTAGATTTTAAAATATCACATAAACTTCCGTGGATACCATGTTTGATCCGTGCTGCTGCGTACTGGTTACATTCATCTTGAAAAGCTAAGGATCTTAACTTCTCTAAAAATAATTGTTAACTTTGTGTGGGTTAAAGGTCACTCTAATATTCCAGGCAATCCTGGAACTCTCTTACTCCATTAGATCAATTCTATGGGAATTTTTCAAACGTACCAAACGGAAAATCTGAACTGCCCTTGTCAGTGTTGTGTGAATCCGAAAGAGTAGGACGTTAGTTGTTGTATTTCCCATTGTCTCTCCTTTTATGTCCTTTACCTTTAACCATTATTTAGGTAATCGAAATGCAACTATTAGATCAATTTTATGGGAATTTGTCAAAAGTACCAAACGGAAAATCTGAACTGCCCTTGTCAGTGTTGTGTGAATCCGAAACAGTAGGACGTTAGTTGTTGTATTTCCATTGTCTCTCCTTTTATGTCATTTACCTTTAATCGTTGCCTGTATTGTTTGTGTTGAAAAAAGTCGCTATAAAAGGCACCTTAGCGTGAAGCGTGTGTTCATGTTCAATCCTTTTTGTATAGTCACCCAATAGTGTTTTCAATGGGAAGGTTAGGAAATTGAGTGAATGTGCGAATGAACGAACGGTTAGGAAATTATCATGAATTTAAAGTAAGTGTAGGAGATTGTTTTTACGTATTCAACCTATATTGTCTGGCTAAATAGGTCTTGAGCCTAAGGCCAAAAAAGTTACAAATAATAGATGAGTTGGTCTATTCATAGTAATTCTTTTTCTATTTAGTTTTCATAGGATTTGAATATCTTGGTAATTCATCCTTATTTGCAGCTTTTATGTATATTTTCTCCATTTAAGAGTTTATTAAATTATTCTGCCAGCATATTAACAAGCATTTGTATTTTATTGTTCATGATTTTTTATAAATTAATAGTTAGGATGTCTCTAATGTTAATTTCTGGTCTACGGATTTGATACTGCTTGGTGTTTGTTGGAGATTTTTAGGTTTGGACGCTTATAGTTCTTTTGCGTAGTGACTTTTAAATACATTTATTTGACGGTTTATAGGTTTGTTGTAGTAATGTCCTCCATCTTTAGATTTCGTATAAATCTCCAAGCCTCTAAAGACTGGCTTCCGCGTAGACATGATTCCACTTCCCCGCATTTTAGTTGTCATGTTGGGTTTTTATATATTATAACCATTCTTTTAAAAATCCTTTGTCGATTGCAATATTGGTTTTTATCGTCTACTTATTGGGAGGTAAGCCATTTATGATGTGCTCTCTATTTTATCTGTTTCTGTTGTTCGAGCTTATCACTCCTTAATGCGCTCTTTTTTGTTCATTGGTAGATTTATTCTTTTTGCCTATGCAGCTCTCTTTAGTGATTCTAATACGTGGACATACAGCATATTTATATATATTTATAATATATATTTATATATTTTTGGGGGAGAGAATTCATTCATGATTTTAAGGTCAAATTTTGTACATAGGTTTATAAGTCATTTTCTGGTAACATTTGTCACTTTTTTGGCAAAGATACCTATTGCTAAAATCTTTTATCTTCTTCCAGTTCTTGTGTTTAGGTCAACCATTATTATTATTTCTCGATCATTGCCTATTTTGAAAGTATCTCTTCCAGTTATTGATACAATGTATTTTTTTTGTACTGATGTATCTTAATTAGGGTTTATACGCCTTATATAGTAAGTTTGTGTCCGTAGTAGATGTTTAGATTCGCAATTACTACCATTCATTAAATCCTTCCCAATTTGGTATTTTGTTAAATAAGTATAGATATCCTCTTGGCTTATCCTATCCACAAGCGTTTGAAACATATGCAGGGTTACGGCAGGGAGACGCGCTGGCGTGCCTTCTCTTTAATATAGCGTTATTATAGAAAAGACTATAAGAGATGCCGAGTTACACAATAGGGGAACAATCTTTAATAAATCAACGCAGATTATGGCTTACGCTGACGATCTGGATTTGATTGCACGTACTACACGAGGACTTAAAGAGATGACTTCCGCCTTCTTGACAGCCGCACAAAATATGGGCCTTAAAATAAACGAGGAAAAAACCAAAATGTTAGCATCTATTCCAAATAACAGAGATAGAGCTAGAAACGCCGAACAAAACTTCAGTATAGACCAATATAATTTTGAGGTAGTAAATAAGTTTACATATTTGGGTTCTCTCATAACCAAACGATAATGACACATCTGAAGAAGTTAAACGGAGGGTACTGCTAGCAAACAAATGTTATTTTGGACTAAGCAAGCAGCAAAAAAACAGAAATTTAAGCCAGAAAACCAAACTAATAATATATCGAACACTCATCCTACCAGTGCTGACATATGGATCAGAAACATGGACCATCTCCAAAACAGACGCAAATCTTCTGCTCGTCTTAGAAAGGAAGATACTAAGAAGAATAATGGGCGCATTCTGTGAGAATGGTATTTGGAGAAGGCGATATAATTTCGAATTGTACGAGAAGTATAAAAAAATAGTAAATGGTAGAGATGTAATATCCTTCATAAAAATAGGTAGGCTTAGATGGGCTGGACATGTGTCAAGAGCAAATGAAAATTACCCACCCAGACGAACTCTATTATCGGTCCCAGTAGGAAATAGGAGTAGAGGCAGACCACGACTGAGATGGAGGGACGGTGTGGACGAGGACGCAAGGAAGATCGGCGCGGCAAATTGGCAACGGTTGGCGATGAACAGAAACGACTGGCGAAATAGACTGGGAATGGTCAAGGCTCAACTAGAGCTGTAGCACCACTGATGATGATGATGATCCTCTTGGCTGATCTATTCTCATCTGGTCCGCCACTAGAGATGTAGACAAATTTTTTATTTAGTGTAAGTGTAGTTTTTGTTATTTTACTCCTTTAGTAACGTCTTTCGTTCAACTCACCAGCCCTGTTCGTTCCATGTTTCAAAATTGATTGTCCTGTTTCATCGCCGTGGTCGTCTTTCAAGTATTCCATACATTTTTTACCAGACAAGGGGAAGGCCCAAAATCTACCTGTAGAGCCTAGCAATTTTTTCTCAGGGTATTTTTCCCACATACCGATTGTCTTTCAGGACCTAAGAGATAATCTGTCTTTCCTTTAATATTTATTCAGCTTCAGAACCATTGGGCAGAACCTCATTTATTCCATCCGCTGGTAATCTTTGTCAGTAATCCTAGACAAGGAGTCCCTCACAGAGTCTTATTATCTGTCCCTCACAGAGGCTGTATCGGTTGTAGAGGTTCTCAGTTCCCACACAATTAACACAGGCAATTTACATTAAGGATATTACTATTAAATTCAATTAGTTTATCATTTAGTTTAGAGAAATCATTATATACTAATTTAATAATATTTTCAAAAATATAAAAATCATTAAGGTCCATTAAAACTTTTACTAAATAATATATAAAAGAAATAAAACCAAATTTAAGGTCTGATACTTCATCGCCATTTAGAAATTTAAGCTAATCTAGCTTATTTTAAGCTAATATTAAGCTAAGGTTTATTTTCCCTTTTTGTGTATTTTCATGACGTGTGAAGTTCTTTTACTCTGAGTGCAGATAAATTTGTGAAGATCGGTCAGGTTTCCTTTCAATTTCTTTCATTTCGCTACATATTTGTTCTTCTGTTGATCTCTTAACTGATTCTACGTTGAGCAACATATATTATACACCTTTTTTATTTGTTTTGTGTTTTATTTTGGTTTTAAATTTTTTTCTATTGTATACATGGCGAAATTAATGATATCCAGTTCTTCTTCTAGAAGATCAGAAGATCTAGAAGATTTGTTCAGATCTTTCTAGCTGTTTGTTAAATTTATACAATTTGTGTTGTTTATAAATTCATCTGCTCAAGCGATATTTCCTGAGAATCGATTATGTTCTTTTGGAATGGAGTAACAATATTTACCTTTATCCAGATGCTGTATTAAAAAATATTTCCTCAATCCTCTGGTTTTCAGTTTTAATCGTGAGGAGATTCGCATCTTGCGGCTTGTACTAAAATGTGTTGAACCTAAATCTGCGTTCGTAATATATAACGGACTAGATATATTCAGTTTGTTACGAGTTTGATTTGCAGTTACTTACGTATCTGGAATCAAAATAAAATTCATTAGCCTTAGAATTATACTCCCATCTTCTTATTATGAACTGCCCTAAAAAGTTAAAAGTTTTTTTTTAAACTTAAAACAATGGAGGACAACAATATTTTTTAAAAAAATAGTCATAAATTTTCTCTTAAGATTTAACTTGATCCAACGATGTAGTTGTTCTGTCGTCTCTGCAACTGATATCTTGGACACTCTATGAGGACATGCTCAACACTTGAGTGGAACATCACTTGTGCTACATAAAGTGTGATTAGTGTGACCAATTATATGCACATGTGTAAGCTGGGTATATTTTAAATGAATTCGAGTAAGAACGACTTAATAAGCTCTGTTGAGAATTTGATATTTCTACGGTTTACAGATGTTTTCACTCGCGAAGTTTTGAAGCTGAACTGTTGCACTTTACTTTAACAAATGATTTTAAATCATTTAGTACTACGGTTCTCGATTCACTCGCCATTTCACTGTTTTCTGCTTGTTGGGTTATGCAATCCGCTTCTATATTCTCTTTAAGGCCAATATGTGAAGAAACTCATAGAAATTGTAGAGTATGGTTGCTGTTTTGTATAGTAGCTAGTTTTATCCATTAGGGAAGCAATTGGATGTGCTATGTAAAGTTAGTTACTGGTATTGATGGAGTTGAAGGATTCGGTAATTATAATAGCAAGAGAGATAGATTACTGAAGTTAATATGAGTGAGAAATTAATAGAGCTTTTGCCAGTATGTATACAGCTTAAGGATGGTGGTTTATACTTAAATGTAATATTTGGAATTACGACAGCTTCCAAACTTCAGTAAAGGTGTGGTTTTGGAGGCGTGTATACGTAAGTTTGTTGACAAAGGTATTTTTTATTAAGGAGTAGGGGTTATCGTTCCTTCTATAGATATTTAAGGATGTGTGGAATTGAGGAATGCTTATTATTCAACGAGGAGGTATTCTTATAAAGTTGGAATAGGTATTTGGTATCGGAACTTGTAAAACTATCAAAGTTTACCTAACTCTTTTGTAGAATGGTGCTTCGCGATGTATATATATATATATATATATATATATATATATATATATATATATATAATATATATATATATAAATATATACATCGCTAAACACCATTTTACAAAAGAGTTAGGCAAACTTTGATAGTTTTGCCTAACTCTTTTGTAAAATGGTGTTTAGCGATGTATATATATATATATATATATATATATATATATTGTTGTGATCTGCTTTATGATGTTTTATTATTAATTAACACTAATTTAATTAATCCAATTATTTAATTAATTAATTCACTAATTTATGCAGAGTCATACAATTCAATTACTATTAAAAATTCTCAGGGTGCCTTTTTTTGTTAATTATTACTTTAATCATTTTACTTTATATATCTCTTCTAGTGGATTCAGTATCTCCTAGTTGCTCATAATCGGGATAGAACAGGAAACGAAACTAACATTAAAACAACATAACTATGCACACAAATTATTATTTATTTTTAATAGGCAATACGATGAATATTAATAATAACTTTTGTGGGCAATTATCTTTCCCAACAAATTCCTATACTCTAAACTTAATTTTAATTACAAACTATCTATTGATCTGTTTTATAATAATATCTACTAAAAAAAAATGACGATATAAAATATAATTTATTCACAAAAAAAATAACTCTTTGAAACTTGGAATCTTAGTTCGTATGCTTATATTTGATTTTATCTTTAGAATATCTTAAAATTTTCTTTCATTCAAATTATTTGACTGACCTTTATTTTTACACCAATGATGTCTCCTCTCGATCAAACCACAGTTCCTTCCTTGATTGATTATGTCCGGCTACCATCAAATCTTTCCCGTTCTCAGCATCGATCCAAACCGCATACCAGCAAACTACTCCTCCGAAAACACAAGCCCAAGCCTCTTTTGACCGGTACTCTTTATTCACAAATTCTCCTTTCTTTCTCAATTATATCGGCATATCTCAATTTCGGCAATTATATCTCGTGGACTATGCAGACTCAAAAGAGGTATTAATCTTCTCGATTTTGATCTGCTCTCAACTTCCACCTTTTTCACTAACAAACGAAAACACTGGTACTCAGATTGACTACACGAAAACACGTCTTCTCCTCTGGTCTGCCGGTAATATAATAATCTTTCAATCTCTATCAGACAACCGTCTCAACTCCCTTATTCCCACAATTCTTTTTTTAACCAATCATAAGCATTCATCTTTCCCACTTATTTTCGATTTAGAAAATTTCCAACATGATATTTAAAACAAATAAACTACTTTCACTCAAATTACTTTTCAGAAACCATTAACAATTTTGCCTTTTTCAACAGAAATAAGTTTCCAAATTCTTGTTATGTCTTATCTAAATCTAATTCTTATTTACTTTCAAAAAATGCCCACCGCAAAATACAATTACAAGTTTATTCCTAAATCTATAATTATACGGGTTCCATTGTCCTTTTACTATTCACTCAGTCTTTCACGGAAAAACTCGTTAGGGTCCGTCACGGAACAATGTTTTCTCTTATTCTAACTATTACAAATAAGTACAGGGTTGTATTTTAACTTATATGCCCGCGGTATATTAAAATAATAAAAACTCTTTATTCTATTTCTGATCGATAGACTGATCCATAACAATATATATCGCGAAACACCATTCTACAAAAGAGTTTGGGAAACTTTAAAGGTTTTACAAATTCCGATATCAAATACCTAGTTCAACTTTATAACAAATACCTCCTCGTTGAATAATAAGCATTCCTCAATTCCATATATTCCAATTCCTATATATATATATATATATATATATATATATATATATATATATATATATATATATATATATTTTAGTGGATTCTCTTGGCTTAGGTTCATAAAAAAAATTTTAGTTTGATACTAAGAATTTTTATATATATTTTTTCCGACGTTTCGGCAGGAAATCCATGCCTTTTTCAAGAATATATATTGACAAGCATGTAAAGATTTGGTGTTAACAATTAGACGTCACAATTAAAATAATGTAATTATTTTAATTGTGACGTCTAATTGTTAACACCAAATCTTTACATGCTTGTCAATATTTATTCTTGAAAAAAGGCATGGATTTCCTGCCGAAACGTCGGAAAAAAATATATATAAAAATGTCTTAGTATCAAACTAAAATTTTTTTATGAACCTAAGCCCAAGAGAATCACTAAAAAATATATATTAAGGTTCAAGAACTAAACTCAAACTATATATATATATATATATATATATATATATATATATATATATATATATAATATATATATATATATATATATATATATATATATATATATTATATATATATATAATATATATATAATTATAATATATATATATATATATATATATATATATATATTATATATATATATATATATATATATATATATATATATAATATATATTATATATATATATATATATATATTATATATATATATATATATATATAAATAATATTATATATATATATATATATATATATTATATATATATGTAGAAAAGAAATTTAATCTTTGCAGATAAGTTAAATAGTAAACTCTTAAATTGCAAGTATTACCAAATACTATAGACTATAATACATCCAACTCCGACACAAAACTGGCAGCACGTTGCTTCTAGCGCCACGGCGGCTTGAGTTGATAACTACGTTTTGTCAGCATAAACATACAAATTTTCTTTTTCAAATTTTTGAATTATTAGCTAATCTCGCTAAATTTCGTTTCTACTTTTACACAAAATATCACACAAAATGGGTTCGGTGTGCGCTATGTACGGCTGTAACAATTATAAACAGCAAAAGGAACACAAATCATTTTTTAGAATGCCAAAAGATAAAAATGTGTAAGTAAAAATATTGATTGAAAAGTTAAAATTTTGGTTTTTTAAGTATTTAGCGGTATGTATTTTAAATATGACTAAATTTCAGTTTAAAACAATGGATTATAGCTTGCAAGCGACAAGACCTTGACTTGCTATTTAAAGAAAAAGAACCTGAACATTTTAATAAAAGCTATGTGGTGTGTTCAGATCACTTCGAAATACAGTGTTTTAGAAACAAAAACTTATTCAGCCAAGGGTATGTTCTTTACTTTATGATAAAGTAGTTATTAATAAATTGTAAAGTATGTTACTCTTTTACTATCCATTTTGCAGCTTGTTCGTGGATCGGTACCAACTATTAATTTATATCAAATTCAAAATGCTCCAAAAAGGAAGATTCGAGATACACCAGTAACGCACGAAAGGTTAGCTATTAACATATAATTTATTCTGTAATATTTTATGCAACATTTATTATAATTTTTAGTCATAAGAAAATTAAATTAGCAGAAATGCCGATGGATTTCACAAACGCCTTAACTTGTGCTACAACAACTAATGATGCATTAATTAATGATCTAATTGAAAATTTACAAAAAGAAAATGCAAATTTAAAAGTATCTATTGCCATGGAAAGAAAAAAATTAAAGAACAAAACCAGTTTATTATCTAAATACAAGAAGCAAAATGAAATTTTAAAGCGTAAACTTCAACAATTTAAAAAACAAAGATCATTAAACTTAGTCGGTGAAAAATTAAAAATGAATAAAGTTGGTAACCAATTCATTAATAGTCAATTAAGGTTGTCGCAAAGACATAAAAGAGGAAGAAGGTACGAAAGTTTTGATAAAGAGTTTGCTTTAGCTTTATTCTATAGTTCGACAAAGTCGTACACGCTACTTCAAAAATTTTTCTGTCTTCCAAGTTTAAACTCTTTACGATCTTGGCTAAATAATTTGCATGTATGTTGTGGTATAAATGAATCTGTATTAGAATTGTTGAAAATTAAAAGCAAAAAACTCCTACCACATGAAAAAGTAATTTCTATTGTATTTGATGAAATGGCTTTACAAGAAAATATTAATTATGATGCTCGGAAAGATATTTTTGAAGGATTTGAGGACTTTGGTGATAGAAGAGCTAATTCTTTGAAAGCATGCAACCACGCAATGGTTATAATGATTAAAGGTTTATACCTAGATTTCAAACAAGTAGTGGGATATTTTTTAAGTAAGGAGTGCATATCAGCAAATGTTTTCAAAACTTTATTTTTAGAAACCATTAAAAAACTGCAAGAAACTGGTTTTATCGTTAAAGCTATAGTTTGCGATCTAGGATCTAATAATGTAAAATTAAGGAAATTATTGACTGTTACTGTTACTGATCCATACATTACAATGAATGAAGAAAAAATTTACTTTTTTTTTGATCCACCACATCTGTTGAAATGTATCCGCAACAATTTAAAAAAATATGATTTTCAATATAAAAATGAAATTTATTCATGGTCTCATATTGTAGACTTTTATAATGCCTATTCCCAGCAAATACCTAGGATGGCACCAAAATTAACTAAAAAGTGTATTACTTTGCCCCCATTCACCCCGATTAGAGTATGTTTAGCTACAAAGGTTTTAAGTCATGCAGTACACGTAGGGATGCTATGTCATGTTACATTAAATAAATTACCAGCGAGTGCAGCATACACAGCTAACTTTATTGAGAAAGTGGACACTTTATTTGACATTTTCAATTCTTCAAAATATAATGACAAGAAATTCAGAAAGCCAATTTCAATAAAAAATCATCATATTGATAAATTGGATGATTTAAAAGAATTTCTAAGTAATATCAGAGTATTGAACAGAAGAAGAGTTAATCCAACATGTATCAATGGATGGATATCAAATATTAATTCTCTGAAGTTGCTTTGGAATGATTTAAAGAGCAATTATGGGTTTCAATTTCTTTTTACAAGAAGGCTAACCCAAGACTGTATAGAAAATTTATTTTCCATTATTAGGGCTAAGGGTTTTAATAATAATACACCTGACAGTGTGAAATTTAGGTGCAACTTGCGATCTGTCATGGCAAATCAGTTACTGCAACCATCAGCGGACAGCAACAGCGACATTGATGCTTGTTCATTTTTAATTCAAAAAGATGAAATGCTCAAAAATCCAATTAAAGTATTGCTTAATAATCCTATCGAGCATTGCACCGAAAACGACATAAGTAATGACAATTACGATATGATCGAAAAAAATTCTGAGACTTATGTGTTAGGATGGGTTTGCAGTCAATTGCCTCACGAACAATGTAGAAATGCAGTATGTAACTCTTTTAATAATTATTCTTTAGAAAATACCTTAATAGAGTTAAAAAAATATGAGAAATCATCTAATTTTAAATTTCCAAATGATGAAGCCAAGGCAGCTTCAGATAAAATTAATGAAATATTTAAAAGGTATTTTCAAAATTATATAAAAGAAAGCGTTGAAAATGTTAAATATAAATTGAAATTAAAATGTGACTTTCAAGAAACTCTCCAAAATGTATGTACAAATTGTTACAAGACTTTTATAGATAAATATTTTAATGTGTTAATAAAAGCTTATGTAAATAAAATTAACGACAGTAATAAGGAAAAATTATATAAATTAAAATGTAAAAATATCAAATTAAAGAAAATAACTCATAATTAAATTTGTATTTTGATTTAATCTATAAATAAACTAATAAATTACACTTATTAAATAACAGGCTGTTAAATGCATAAGTTTGTAGTTATCAACTCATACCATGAGATGGCGCTATTTTGTTTGCTGCCACAAAACTAATGGGAAATGTCAAGAGTTGTATGTATTATAGTCTATAGTATTTGGTATTACGACTAAAGTTACTAATTTAAAATTAATGTTCCATGTTATTGGTGTATATGTTTAAATAATTTAATAATTGCATAGTATATTTTTGAAGTCAAACTGTAGTGACTAAAGTAGTTTTCTTGTACTTATTCTTTTTAAAACTTTTAAACACGTCATAGTTAAAGACTAAATTACCTCTAAAGGAATTTGCAAACTTCTGAAGTTGCATATTAAAAGTTGCAGAGGATAATATAAGTAATTTTAGCTACGTATTTTTTTGGTGTTCATATTCTAATAGCAAGTCTCATTTAGTTAAAGTTTTTTAGAAAGTTTTAGAGACATTTAATTCTTTAAATATCTAATATTAATACTAATTGCAGCACGTGTTTAGTTACCAGCTAAGAAGAACTTTAAAGAAAAATAACTAAATTTTTAATAAATATACAGAGCTGTCTTTCACATACTGTTTGTTTTCTCGTTAAGTGGTTTTCTTATGTGTCTTATAGTTAAAGATGATAAACACAAATAGGATAAAATTATACTTCAATAAGAAATTAAGGAGAGTAACGAGTACACATAAAAGAATCTGCTAATGATCTTTTTCTTCATGTTTCATCTCCAAGAATGTGGGCAACCATCACGACAATTCGCATTTTCTGTACCTCTACTGTAAAACGCAGTTAAACCAAGCTCTTAAACTATTCAATGAGGTGGTGTATGCTCTTTTACGACTCTTTCTACTTCCTGTCTTCTTTCTTGTATTATTAATTGCAGTAAGTTATAACAGTCGCCCCTTATGAAATGTCCCAGAAATTGCAATTTTCTAGTTTTAATGATATTTAACTTTTTCTCCTTTCCCATTTTTTTAACACCTTGACTTTAACTGCTGTAACATCTTTTTTTATTGATGGAAATAAATAATTTTCTTTATAGATAAACGTTTTATCTATAAAGAAATTTTAATGTCTCCGCTATAGAATACTTTATCATACCAGATGAAATCTAATACGTCGTTTAATAATAAGAAAAACAAAATAATAAGGTGTCATAACATAGCATGTTATGCATGTCATAACAATTGCAACGACAGATGTATTCACGATGAGTTTTAGCAAATTAAAATTTGTTCAGCACAAATTATCCAAACCTCAATGTTTTCCTCTCGATCAGTGGCGTTTATGAAGTTATTTTAAAATATGGTCTAAATCTAAAATTGAATTGGTTCGATTGAAGTGTAGCAAAGTTTCAAATTTCTAGACATTCAATTCTGAGAAAGGATAATTGAGTTTTAACGACAATATCGTCCTACACAGCTATCAAAATATAAAAAAAATCAGTTTTTTTCAGCCAGTTGTTAAAATATTATTCTAATTGTTTATAAGCAAAAAATTGACATGTTTTTGCCAAATTATTTTGCAATATTGAAAATTATTTTTCCTCCGTGTTTTTAAATGATATTAATAGAATAAATCTCCTCTTTTAGAATCGATTCGTTTATCTAATATATATCTTTCATTTTCTGACTTTAATTGTGAAACGTCTAACGGAAGAAGCGAAGTCTTATCGTCCTATATGACCTCCTTTATCCTAAAAACAATGGGAAAACTAATAGATTACTACAAAAGAAGCGAAACTTTAGCAAGGAAACATCTTCACAACAGTTTGCCTACCAGACTGGCAAATCCACTATAAATGCTCTGAATTCGCTAGTCGAAATAATTGAGAAGACAATAGTGGCAAAAGAAATAGCTCTTTGCGCTTTTATTGATATAGAGGGAGCATTCGATAATACCTCATTTGAATCCATAAAAAGAGCACTAGTAAAAAGAAGCATTGAAGTCTCACAAATACAGTGGATTCAGTCAATGCTAAAAACGAGAATCATCACTGCTAGTATTGGAGAAGAATCTGTAACTGTGACAACGGTAAAGGGGTGCCCTCAAGGGGAATATTATCGCCTCTGCTGAGGTCTTTGGTTGTGAATGACTTTCTCACTAAGTTGCATGATGCTGGTTTTATAACCCAAGGTTACGCAGATGACCTAGTTGTTACAATTAGGAACAAGCATGACCAGACTATATCTAGTCTCATGCAAACTGCTCTTAACTAAATTAAAAGTTGGTGCTCGAGAGAGAGTTTAAGTGTCAACCCCAGTAAAATGACTTTGATACCTTTCACAAGGAGACGTAAATACAATTTAAAGGCTCCAACTATGAATGACATCACATTAGACTATTGCAAGGAAATAAAATATCTGGGGGTAACCCTAGACCAAAACTCACCTGGAATAGTCATATTGAAAAAATTTTATCCAAAGCCTTGGTGGCAAGTAGGACCTGCCGCAAGACGTTTGGAAAGACTTGGGGCCTACAACCAAAAATGACTCTCTGTCATTTTCAAAAAAAAACACAACAAACAACACCTAACGCCAAGCTGCAAAAAGTGTAGCGGCTAGCTTATCTGGGAATCACAGGGGCAATGTCAACATGTCCCACTGCAGCTCTAGAGGCGATGCTGAACCTTCCTACCTTGCAGTTATGCATAGGGAGTGAGGCAGTAACTACCGCCTTAAAATTGCGACAGACACAAATAATGAAACCTGGAGATCTAGTTGGCCACCTGAAAATCTTAGAAGAAATTCCATTGGATTCTAAGGACATACTGACAGATGCTATGCCAGTCAAATTTGACTTTGAAACACCCTTTGAAGTGGTCGTAAAAATCACCAAATAGGTGAAGAAATTGAACCAAAAGTGGAAGAAGGTTCACTCGTATAGTATACAGATGGATCTAAGATAGATGAAAGGGCAGGAGTGGGAGTTACTAGTCAGAATTTCAATCTAAATCTCTTGGAAACGACCCAACTATCTTTAAGTCAGAAATATATGCTATAGACATAAGTGCCCAAAAATGTCTCAACCGAGACACCCGTAGGACAAAAGTCTTTATTTTATCAGACAGCCAAGCCGCCTTAAAAGCTCTAAAGTCATTTACATGTGAGTCAAAGTTGGTTTGGGACTGTAAACAATTTCTCAAGGAGCTGGCGGAACGCAACAAAGTAACTGTGATGTGGGTGCCAGGTCACAAGGGAATTGTAGGAAATGAGAAAGCTGACAGCCTTGCAAAAGAAGGAGCTAATACCCCATTCCAGGGTCCGGAACTCTTCTGTGGACTATCGAAAAGCCACATCAGAGAGGAACTCCGTATCTGGGAACTCGATCAACTAAGATCATATTGGTCTAACACACCAGGACAAAAGCAAGCAAAAAGATTCGTAAAAGTGTCGCCTA
This sequence comes from Diabrotica balteata, assembly GCA_918026665.1. Lineage (NCBI taxonomy): Eukaryota > Metazoa > Arthropoda > Insecta > Coleoptera > Chrysomelidae > Diabrotica > Diabrotica balteata. The sequence continues at coordinate 71,255,787 of OU898277.1, forward strand.
CTGCAACAAACCGCCTTCTCTAAATGAGTAAAAAGGATATCAAAATGGTCACTGGCCTTCTCACTGGTCACTGTCCCCTGAGATATCATCTCAAGAAGATGGGCAAATCAGATAGTGAGAACTGTCGTTTCTGTCATAATGAAAAAGAAACGGTAGAACATATATTATGCAATTGCGTAACACTGTTCTGCGAACGACTAAAATTACTAGGAGAGGTCAGTCTGGCGTCCTCTGACATACGAAACAAGTCACCTAGGAAGCTAATCAACATCATCAGAAGTATTGGCATTCTAGAGTTTAACTAGATTAATGTATGTACAAAAGATCTCTATAGGTCGAAGTGCGGTGAGGCCGCATGTCTTTAACGACCTAATGACTTATTTTGCAACTTTCTAAGCAACAAATAAGGATAGGGACGTTGAAAAAACGCCAATTCGAACGTTTTTATATGACTTATAAGTTTCTTCTTTTCTCAAATTTGTTTCAAACGCTTCAAAATTTACCATTTTTGGCCTTAATTTGTAAATAATTAAGTATAAAAATCGACTACAGGAAACATATAGAATCTTGGTATAGAGGTCCATACTACTCAAAACAACTGTCGGTTGTATGGCCGGACGAGTGTCACAAACAGGGTACTTTTTTTGCTTACTTCCCTGGTCTAAGTATCCATGTATAATTTTTAATTCTTTTAAAAAATATAAATGTTTTGCAGTCAAACTGTTTTTATAAATTTATTTTCTCGATATTATCTTCCTTGAAAGTTTTAAACACGTTATCACTAAGGACTAAATTACTGCTAAAACAACTTGAAAACTTTACATTAAAATAGTTATAGAACGGTTATAGTTACTTATTCAACTGTATTTATTTCTTCCTTCTTTGAAAGTCTTACATGAAAAATATTTAAACTACAAAGTAATTTCTTTATTTATCAAAATAGGGTTCCGCCAACAAAAATATCGTAAATTAGGGTTCCGCCAAAAAAAAATATCGTTGATTAGGGTTCCGAGACCAAAAAAAATTGGGAACCCTTGCCTTAATCAACAGCAAAGTTAACGTATTTCGCAATTTTTGTCTAGGACTAAGACGTCAGTCTTAGGTACTTGGAAAAATAATTTTTTACGTTTTATGTTTTTGCCATATAATAGTCTAATTTGCCATAATTTTTCAGATTTGTCGAGGAGCTTAACGACTGCTTGTGCTGGTGTTTTTTCATAGATTTTACTATTAAATCATACAATTTCAGCCAGGTTCTTTATGCTCTTCTAAAAGTAAGTAAATTTTGTATTGTGTGAGAGTAACAATTTTTAAACTGCATCAGAAAATCTAGTCATAAAAATAAATAAAGCCAAAGGGACTACAAAAGTGTCATAAATACTATTTATACCTTTACCGTCATATTAACTAAGAGAGAGAAACTCCTTAGTCCAATCGGGTTAGTCTAAAACAATGCTTAATCTTACCTAAAGGGCAAGCACTAAAATTGTTGTAAATGCTATTTTCTACAATATCTTTTTTTCAAACGTTTTCGTGAGGTCAATATTTTTTGAGTTAATGGGGAAAATATTCAAATTGGGGGGAAGCATAATCACTGAATTATTCGTTTATTATGACGACATTATCTCGACATGAATGTACCTGAACAAAAATAGAGAGAATTATATTTAATGCAATTTTAACTACTGCAAAATATTTGGGGCTATAAACGATCAAGGGAAAAGATATAATTTAATTAATCTTAATGGAGTTTAGTTTAAGAGATTAATTTAATTAATCTCTTAAACTAAACTCCAATAAAGAAGCCAAAGATAGATTTCAGCAAAAAGCTTCAAAAGTAGCAAACCATGAGGTTTCTGCAAGTTCAGAGCTTATAAAATATCTCATTAGAAAACAGGAAACTGAAGAAAATCGTCGGGTATTAAAACCGGACACAACTGATGTATTTTTTCAAAGTCAAAGAGTTTATTCCATATTATTGGAATATTGCAGAAAACAAAATTTTCAATCTATTTCAACAACTAGAATTTTACAAACGCAAGGTCAACCATCAGTTCCATACAACCAATCTTTTTTACATCAAAATGATGGTGGACAGGGTGCTTCCCCAATGATGATTACCCCGTATATACCTCCATCAACCTCCCAACCATCAACTTCGGTAGGGTTTTATCTCGCAACATACTCTTATGATGAGGATAACTCATGTTAATTGTTGTTAACAGTTTTGTATAATAATTTGTAAAAATATTATTATAAAAAATAATAAACTGAATCTAGTATCCTTTCTTGTTATTAGTTTTTCAATAGACGACAGTAATTCGAAGAACTTGAATCTTGGCATTCAAAACTATTCAAAGAATTTATTATCGTCATCCATAATATCTTTAAACAAAGTTATGTATTCTCCTTCTATATTATGTATACAATATTTCCGTTTCATTTTTGTATTTAAATTATTTTCTTCATCCTATATAATAGTTGTTATATATAATTTTCTTCAGACCACATTTTATCAAGCAGGAAAAAACACGCGTATTGGGATGGTGGACACGAGGATGGTGGTTAAAATAATGGGAGGTATATGGAACAGGTATGGAAAGTAAACGGAACGTATAGTGAGAATCGACCTTTAGGGATCATAAGATGGCCACAGGTTGCCAGAAACCGAACATAACGGCGACGAATCTTAAAGCAGGTCATGATCCACAGAGGATTGTCGAGTCAAAGGTGATAATGATGACAATTTTGATCTGTTTCATATTTTTGCTAAAATCAATATTTGAAATCGTAGGTATGCGGTAAATGTGCGATCAGAAGACCTTGCGGTGATTGGTTATATAGGAATTCGTTTTGTTCAATATCTCAGCCATTTTAAACTTGTTAGCAAAATGGTATGGACATAAATTGTCATTACGATTTCCTACAATGTCTTTTTAACGAATTTACGACGTGAATGTACATAACCAAAAGTGGAGAGTATTCTATTTTATACAATATTGGTTTTTTTCATTTTTTGCTAAAATAAAAAAACACTTGGGGTCGTAGGTATGCAGTAAAGGCGCGAGCGTAAGACCTTGCAGAGATTGGTTTTATAGAAATTGTACTCCCTAAAGGCTGTAATAATAAAATTTGGGGCAGCTCGCCATGAAAAATTAATTGCTTTCCACCTAGACATGCTGAAATATCCCGAGGTGGCATTTTTACCATTTAATTACCTAGCTACAAATTAGATAGATCAAAATTACGAACAAAAGGATTAACGAGTTGGAATAACGATTATAATCGCTAGAAAAAAATAAATAAAGATTGTATCGCAATTCATTTAAAATACAAGAAAATTAAATGAAGATGCTGTTTAGTTTCCAAATGTTTTAGAAGAAAAATCTTCTTTAAGTTCTTTACTATTATTGCGGAAGGTCTTCTGGCCTCAGTCTTCTTTCATCAAATAATTGGGTAAATAAAATATTTATCAATTCGTTGTGGTTCAGTGGTGCGATTTTTAAATTTTATTAAATGATTTCTTTATTGCGTATTTGATAGGTGAGAAGTCTGCTTGTCCACAAGTTTGAAAAACTTGTGGACAAGCAGAATTTCTTGTTGTAGAAGTAATTTGTACCGAGTTGCTGACATTAACATTGATCTTCCATCACTAAAGCCAGTTTTGCAATAGGTCTAAATGATTTTGTACTTTTTTAATCCTACATTAGAGTCATATCCACTACCAAGATTTTCGTGTCATCGACAAAACTAGTTAAGAAGGTCTCATTGCTGGTTGGAATGTCTGCTATAAATATCAGATACATAAATGGGCCAAGAAAGCAAACCTGAGGTAGGCCAGATTATATGATGTGGTAATTTGAGTAAATGTCTTCAATTTTGACTTGACATTAACAGTCAATAAGATATGATTTTAGAATGAAATATAGTTGGTTTATTAGATGTAATTTCAGTTTGTAGAGAAGACCTCTAGCCAGAAGACTTATGTCATACTTAAATATCGAGAAACCCTCCAGTGCAAAACATTTTATTTTGAAGAATTGTTCCACTATTATGTGGCATTGTTGGATGGTGGAGTGTTCACTTCCAAATTTCGGTTATGGTAATAACTTGCTCGTTTTTATCTAATAGTAGCCTTTCTAATACTTGCGACATTAAGGGACTAGGCTTAAAGGGTGATATGAATTTGCTTGTGCTACGGGTTTACTTATTTTTATAGTAATCTAAGAAAATTTACATTATATTGGAAAGTAACGTAGAGGTAGTATGCTGTTGTATATTATTGTGGAACCTCTGCGGAGTATATGTTGTCAGAGGAACAGATAGTTAACATGGAGTTTCAAGGTACATTCTTATATCATCTTTATCGTTTTTAATCTCTGGTGCTGAGAATATAGTTAAAAAGCTGCTCTGTGAAAACTGTAGTTTTTTTTCTGCGTTTGTGCGGGCTCAAGTCATATCTGTTTTTCTAAATTTGTTATTGTCGGTCGTTTAAATTTTTTTGCAGTTAAAATAAAACTAGAAGAAGTCGTTTTTTTCTTCATGATAAGTTTTATTTAGTAGATTTCTCGTTTGTTGCCATATGCTTCGAGCTCTTATTTTTTCTGTTGCGACTTCTCTTATATGGAGGGGTATATTATTGTTTTTTCGCATACTTTTTTGACGCTGTAATGTTGCTTCCCATTATTATGCTTGTTAAACTGTTATTAAATATAGTCTACGTTTTTCTTCGTATCTTGGTTTTCTTTTATTTTAATGTCCACTCTATGCTTTGTATTTACAGAATTTTCGAAAACATCCCAGTTTGTTTCTTCAGATGTCAGTTTAGGTAGTGGTGTTCTTTATATTATGTGTGTGCTTAAAGTTATTATTTTTGTGCTGTAATCTGATGTTAAATCAAAGTTTGATTCTATTGAACTATAGATGTCAGCTACCCTTTTTGTTACAGCAAAATCTACTAAATCTGGGATAGTGTTGGGGTTTGTAGGCCAGTGTATGGGTTCTCCAGTTGATAAGTTATTTTGTTGAATGGTATTCATGAATGCTCTCGCCCTTTAAGCGTGATTAGTCTTGAACCTCATGTGGTGTGTTTGACATTCCGGTCTCCGGCTACTAAGCATTCCGATCCAAGAGTTTGTATGAAATTATGGTACTCTTCGCTTGAAATTGGATGTCTAGGTGCGCTGTAGATTAATGCTACACTAAGAGAGGTGTTTGTTTCGAGTCTAATGATTCCTGATTTTTTTCGAAATATAAGGTTGGACTGCATTGTGTTTAATTTTTGATTTATTAATAAAGGCAGAGCATGCATGTGCTCCTCCGTTTGGATGGTTTTAGAATACACAGTCAGAATACACAATACAAAATGATATCTTAATAACCATTCTTTGTATGGCATGTTTTTCAGATATTATTAGAATGTCTATATTATTCATTTTTAAAATAGTGGTACCTCTAGTATATTGTTTTAAATACCATTAACAGTCCACGACGCAATTTTTAATAAGTTAAAAGCTATTTTGCTATTTTGTTAAGGACTGTAGTTAACATGGTTAAAATCATGCAATTTTGATTTGAGAGTTGACAGAACATATTATCGAATTGGTTTAGAAAACTAGATAGTTTATCTTCTTATTTATTGCTGTTATCTTTGTTATCTGCATTTATGGTTTCAGCAACTTCTATAATTGATTCTATTGAACTTAATGTTGGGTAAGTATATTCACATTGGGACTGTTGACAGGATTTTGAGTGGTGACTAATTTTGAATTGTAATTTTATCTGGTGATTGTCTCCGTTACAGTACGTGTAAGTTGCTGATGTATTGTTTAATTTCTTGTACTCCTTTGTCTTGCTCCATTTTATGCAATTACATAGTTTTGCACAGTACGTTTTAGTGTGACCATATTCTTGACATAGTGAACATTGTGGTATATTTCTTTTAATTCTCTTTGATTCTACCCTCACTTTACAATGTTGTATATACTGTAGTTTAAATATTTCGTTGTTGTTTGTTTGAGGCTTGAGCTCCACAGAAAATAATGGCAATGGTTCACGGTTTAATCTATGTTTGACATGTGTAATGTTCCTTATCTTATGACCTGTTTCTAGATTTTCGCTTTTATTTCAGCTATCGGAAAGGAGTGATGCAGGTCTCGAATACCTGCTCTATAGGCTCATTTTTCCTTAGGTTTATATGTATGGTGGACGGTGTTTTCCTCTCATACTTAATGTGTTAGTTTGCCATAGGATTCAGGTGTCTTTCGGAAAATTATCGTTATGTTGTTTATTAAGGCTTTAGTAAAGTAAGTCATTTCTTCTATTGCTTTTTTTTACTTGCTTCCATTGCTGTTAGTCTTTCACGCCAAAATTGCAAAAGTTTTGAGATTGGTGGACTTTAATTCGTATCATTTACGGAGTTTTTCTGTGGTAGTGACAAACCTATTTGAAGTATAATTGGAGATTCTTTTTCTGTCAAAGCTTGATGTTTAAATCTTTTTCTTTTCGTTCTTATCGTTTGCAATAGGTGTTTATTATTTTAAAAGTATTCATGTTCTTTATCTGACATCGAATCATCTTTACTCTTTGCTTCTGGATTGTTGTTGCAGTTTAAGTTGAGTTGCTTCGTAATACGGATACATTAGGTTTGCAGAGTAGTTCTCCATTACAGTTAAAAACTGCACTGTATCATACTGAAAATCATTTGAACCTGGTCCATTCCCTGTTGGAAACATTTTCAGTTCACTTGAAATGAAAATTTATTTATATACCAATAATTAATTTATTGAATTTATTAGATTTCAAGAAGATTAATAAATTAGTAAGCACAATTACAATATCTCCAAAGAACCGGGAAAAAAAAACAGAATTAGACAAAGCTGAATAACGATGCAAAGAGATAACTTCAGAATACACGCTAGCGAAACTAGATTAAAAAACAGTACTGAACGAAATAAAAATAACGTGTAAATAGAAGGAATGAAGTACTAAGAAAAAAAATTGTAAATTTCGAACTGAAAACAAAAGTGTATAACTAAAGTTTAAAGCAGGAATAGGCAAAAATGTCAAAACACTGGAATGAAGAATAAGATTTAGTATTTTATTGTTAAATGAAGTTCATATTCCGAGTATTACAAATACAAAAGAGTTCTAATTTGTGCATTGTTTAGCTATTTCCTATAAATCTTCTTCTTCCTTTTTATGAGCAATTCTGCTTGTTCATTGGCGAATTAATACATCTATGGAGGGTTGTCACTCCATCTTATGCGCGGTCGTCCCTTACTTCTTCTGCCTATTGGTGACTTATCTCTTGCTATTTTGACGACATGGGTCTCCTTATGTTGTTCATCCTGCTTCTTTGGTTATTCCAATCTTTTTTCTATTTTGTGTCCATTCATTTATACACTGTACGTAACATTTTCTTCTAATGTCTTCAATACTCTTTCGATCTCTTAGCATATCTGCTGTTTCCAGCAGCCTTTGCGTTATGGCTGTGTCAGGTCTTGTTTCTGACGCATATGTCATTATTGGTCTTACACTGGCTTTATAAATTCTTGACTTCATATTAGTGTTAATGTGTCTGTTTTGCTATATAGTGAAATTAAGGCATCCTGTCAGTCTATTTGTTTTTCATACTTGATCTCTCACTTCTTTGTCTAGGTCTCCATAGTTGGCAGTGTAATTCCCAGGTTTTTATTTCCATTACTTGTTTAATACTGATCCCATTAATTTCTATTTTACATTTGGTTGGTTCTTTGCTGGTTACTATTGTTTTAGTTTTCTGAGATGAGATTTTCTTATTTAATTCTTTTGCTTTTATGTTAACTCTGTTGACCAATCTTTGCAGGCTATCTTCATATTAGGCTATCAATATTGCGTCGTTTGCGTAACAGAGTATTTTTATTTCTTTGTTTCTCATTCTGTGTCCTTTTTCTTTGTTAACGATTTTGATGATTTCATCCATGATCAAATTAAGAGCATAGGGCTCAATGAATCCCCTTATCTTATTCTGCTGCCTATTTCTATAAGGTTCTGTAAGTTGTCCATCTACTCTGACTCCCATTTTGTTGTTTTTGTAGATGTTTTCGATATATATATATATATATATATATTTTTTAATATTTAGGGGAACTTGTCTATTATACAGAAGATGGATTACATTTTCGAGTCTTACTCTGTCAAACGCTTTCTTTATATCAATCAAACACAGAAATGCTGATCTATTATATTCTAGTGTCTAGTGATTTCTCAGTAATTTTCTTTATAATGAATATTGCATCTGTATACGATCTTCCACTATGAAAACCCTGTTGTTCATTAGCACTTGTAAAATTTTAGTTGTAAGTTTTAGCGTAGTATTTAACAAGTTTATACCTTTGTAGTTTTCTGGCTGTTTTTATCTTCTCCTTTAAATAATAGAATTAGTTCGCTTGTTCTTCATTTTTCCGGTATTTTATTGTGTTTTATAATTGTATTAATTAATTTTGTTAATTGTTCTGTCATACAAATGTGTAGGTAAAATAAATAGTTATTTGCTTTTTTATGTGAACTGACAATTATTGTTCCTTATGATCTACCAAAAACTGAGTAAAAATTATAAAGTTTATGTATTATCTAATCTATTGACTAAATGTAGTGATAGATTCTACATCTATAGATCTCTTAAAACAATCTTATTATACAGAGCCGTCAAAATAAATCGTAATTTAAGAAGGTCAAAAGTTCACTTACTTCCAGGAATTGATATTTATAGCTTGACATTTATAGTTTGATATTTTCAATGTAAAGTTTGGTTAGATCTATATTTTTAACAAATATTTTTGTAAAAATTAAGTAATTTAACACAGCAATTATTAATGTGTCTAAATCTAAGAAGCATAGTCAATTCTGTTTAGGTGTGCATAATGGCTGAGCCAGTGGAAAAAACAACGTAGTAAAAGACAAAATCTACAGTTTGTTATCGAATGGTACCTACACCGCACTGTTGGAATTAAATATGGAGTGCCATATAATATTTTAAGGGTGATCGGATTTCTGTTACTAGTGTAAGTTTGTTTTTTGAATGACTTGTATTCATTTTATTATATTACTAACAAACTACTATATTACTACTATTACTACTATATTACTATATTACTAACAACTTCATACTGGTATCTGATCGGCCTATGGTGGAGCAGTACGACAAAAGATAAGGGCTTGCGGTTCGGTGATACTCCTCCATAGATCCCTACCGGAAGGGCGTGTGCCGCCTAAACACCGGGTATATATATATACAGGGTGAGTCATGAGGAACTTTACATACTTCTACCATATGTAGAGTCTCTCAGGGTGCATATCATGTGGCCACTAAAAAATGTTAACTCCTCTTCTTTATTAATTAACAGGGTGATTTGTGTAATTGACCATTTATTTCATTTTACTGTGGTGTTTATACGGCTCATTTGATTTTTTTAATTTTTGCATGATACAGTACACTACTATCAAGCATTCGACTGGTATTAGCTAAACTAAAAAATTCCAGGACTGGCTTTGAAAAAATTAATTTAGGGATTCGTATTAAATATTACACCCTGTATATATTTTTTTTTAAATGCAATAAGTGATTTTCAAACTACATAAATAGCCAATGAAAACGACATATGCGACAATGTTGTCGCACTTTTATTAAATTTTTAGTGAACGATCAAATCTTACCAAAAATAGAACAACCATAATGAAGTATCAAATTATAAGGTAATTAATTTAAACAAATGTTATAAATTTCAAACATTTTAATTAAAATGATAAACTGAGTCACTGCACAACAAAAAACAGTAACTACTAACAATAACGACGAACAATTTAAAAAAAAAAACTAAAAATATGTACATAGTTATGATAAACCCATAAATTAGAACTGGAAAAGATACAATAATGGTAACAAAATAAAAATAATTCAAAATAGATTTTTGAAATGGAACCCTGCAGCCTTTACACATTTTTGTTGCTGAAATATTAATTGACGTATTGAATTACGGATACTCTGGGGATCGTTTCTAATAGTATTACAACAATGTATAATTCTATCAATTAATTGTTGTCGGTTATTAATATTCACTGCGTAAACTAGTTGCTTCAATCGTCCCCAAATATGATAATCAACGGGATTGAAATCAGGGGATCTTGAAGGCCACGAAATAGAACCTGCACGTCCTATCCACCTGTTGCCATAAACATTATTGAAATGTTGTCTAACTGCCAGTAAAAAGTGTGGAGGTGCCCCATCATGCTGAAAATACATCCCTCGGATAGCAACCTTCGCGTTTGCAAGCAAATTCGGCAAAATATTTTGTAGAAAGTTCAAATAGACCTGCCCTGTTAAAGAACCATCAAAAAAGTGAGGACCTACTAGTTGGTTATTTATGACACCAATCCACACGTTAACCGAAAACCTTAACTGAGAACGACGTTCTCGAATAGCATGGGGATTTTCTTCTGCCCAAACATGTGAATTTCGTGAATTATTTATCCCGTCTCTTGTAAATTGGGCTTCATCTGTAAATAGTGTCCTGTATAGCGTTGGTCGATTATTGTTAATCCATCTACAAAATTCCAACCTATCGATCTCATCTCCAGCATGTAGTCGCTGAACCATTTGAATGTGATATGGGTATAGATTATTTTTTTGTAAGACTCTACTTACTTTTGATTGAGTAACATTGAGTTCTCGACTTACTTGTCTAGTGTTTATTGTAGGGTTCATAGTAACGGCGTCCATAATGTCATCTTCCTGCGCTTCATCTACATGTCGCTCTGTTGTTCCACTAGAAAAAGTGCCATTTTCTCGCAAATAATTAAAAACTGACCCAAATGTTGGATGACTGGGAGTTCGACGATTAGGAAATCTCCTGCGATATTCTCTACTAGCAGCCCTACCATTCCCATTACAGAATCCATAAACAAATATTATGTCTGCATATTCTGTGGTCGAAAACTGATGTGGCATTTTGAACGAAAGTAACAAAAGCTCTACCAAAACTAACACAATGTACTTAACGTAGATATGACAGAAGAAATATGTATTCTTGTACACATAAATAATAATTGTTAATGACAATAATGACAATGGGTATAAAATATCAAGAAACGTCAAACGGTTAACGCCAACCTTCATTTTAAACTTTTTTAGATTTATTTTTATTTAGTACAGTTGATGCAATGTATTATTATTTGACATAAAATTTTAATCATTTACAATCAACAAAAACTAACACATACAAGAGGTTTGACTTTTTAATCAACTTAATTTATTATTTATCGAAAATAATGGCCCAATACGATCTATGAGTAAAAATTTAAAATTGAAAAACAATTGATTCTATCGTAGAGATAATACAAAGTGACAGTATGTTAATTTTCTACGTATTAGATTATGTTGTAGGAACTCATTTTAATTAAAATGTTTGAAATTTATAACATTTGTTTAAATTAATACCTTATAATTTGATACTTCATTATGGTTGTTCTAACAGAAAAAAACAAAAAGAAGAGGGAGATATACGAATCAATAGAAATAAAAAGAAACACCAACGCAATAAATGACAAAAAAGATACACAAAACCTAAATAAAATATATTTCAATCTGATTTACTCAATAATAATATAACATCATAAAAAGCTCTTAAAGTCATAACATATCTCCACCTTACCTTTTTCGACAACATCAACGATACGCCCATATAAAAATAATTATATACTAATAACAGTAAACAATGAGATATCAGATATCAACTTTTATGTCACTTCGTTAATGTCTGTGTCACATTTTACATTTTGGTAAGTCATATATATATATACATATTTTACAATATCTGTTTGTCCTTATATATATATATATATATATATATATATATATATACACATTTTTGAGAATCTTGACAAAGGCAAGGGTTTCTTGCCGAAACGTTGATTGATTGCAATGGAAAATAAAATCTAGTTCCACATGTAACATATCTTTATTGAACCTAAACCCAAGAAACATTAATTTTATATATATATATATATATATATATATATATATATATATATATATATATATACATATATATATATATATATATATATATATATATATATATATATATATATACTAACAAATAACTCTCCTACACATATAAAAAATGTAACAAAAATAGTTTATACGTGTTTGAGACCATTTTATTAAATATATCTTAAAGGAACTAAACAATTGTATACAAAGGTTGGGTTATGCAATATTTATTTTGAATTCATTGTTTGGGTGTGACCAACCATCCCAAAGAAGAAAGGTTTAATCCAAGGCCTGCTCAAATTACGATTTCTTTCGATAGACTTTGCTGGTATTATTTATAAGTAATACATAAAAATTCAGTTTTCTGACTTTTTTTAGTGCGCAAACAAAATGAATATTGAAAGTCTATTCCACTGTAGTAAAGTATTTCTGATCGTCTTGGGAAATTGGTACATTAATTATCATGCAAATGAGATAATAGTTATGGTAAGTAGTACTTATTTCCCTAATAATAATAAAAAAGGTACAGGAAAAATATGCACCAACCATTTTATTATTCTCTTCACATTGTCTTTACTTATATCTAGTTTCGGTTTTTTATTCTTTTTGTCTCCATTTTTTAACACAAACATTCCTGTTATTCCCTATCCCTATTTTAACTAGGCTATTGACTTTTTTACTTAATATAAGTTTTTCTCAAGTTCTTCTTTCAGTCGTTAACTACGCTTGTGTTTTAGGCATGTCGAATTATAATATTTTCTGCAAATGTGCACTTGGTATGAAATTAAGGTCGAATATTATTGCAATTTTAATTGCAACTAAAAAACACAATTTTGTATTTTTACAGGATTCATTATGTTTTTTGTTTCATAAAACCATATATAGTTTTTTATATTGTAATGATAGAAACAGAGGCGGTGTAGGGCGTGGGCGAACTGGGCCACAATCCACGGCTTCGCGGTCCGAGGGGCCTAGCGCCATGGAGATTTATGTATTACTTAATTCTAAGCCATGAACGCGTCGAAAAAAGTACTTGCGTTGCTATCACTCGCGAGAAATCTCCGCTCCAATACATGTCATCGCTGGCCTAAAAAAGGGTATTTCCCTTATAGCAAAGAGTTTTGGCTACACGTCACCGCTCAAAAAAAGGGGTATTCCCCTTTTTTTCTTGACTGCACTAGAGACTGTAGTAAAGTAGAACAAATGTCTGTGATCTTAAGATTTTGTAATACATCAATAGGCACATTAGAAGAACATTTTATTGGATGTGTTACTGTTAGTGAGACAACAGGAGAATATTTGAGGAATGACATACTAGGCGAACTAGAAAAGAATGGCTTATATATTTAAAACTGCCAAGAACACGACAACGGCGCAATATTAATATCAACACTCGAATAATAAATATAAATCCTAGAGCATTTTTCACACCTTGCGGTTTTTACAGCTGGAATCTTTGGTGAAATCAAAAAAAATTTTTGGTTTTACCCAAAAATTGTATTTGCTATTTTCAGGTTCCAGCAAATGCTGGGAATTGGTCAAAGATAAATTAAAACTGAGCTTTATCGGACACGAGATGGGAAAGCAGAATCTAGACATTCAAGTTCATTTAGTTAATATTTCAATTTGATGATATTGCAGGATGCATAGAAAGTTTTGAAAATCAAACGAATCAATCAGACGGTCTACATTTATCTAGGCACAGTCTACATTTATCAAGTTGAGATCTTTGGTGTGCTGCAGTGATTTTAGTTTGGGAACCAAGATGCGGATAGTGAGGTGCTACATTTTCCAGTGTAACTATATGGAGTTTAAGCCTGATTACTGATGCAAGCCACAGAAAAGCGAATTGTAGCCTTTGAGATGTGAATCTACAGGAGGATACTAAAAATATCGTATGTGGACCATGCCCCCAACGTTGAGGTCCTACAGCGGATGACAAAAGAAAAAGAAGTGCTTAATTTAGTAAAACCACACAAGCTTGAGTACCTCGGACACGTCATGCGAAACTAAGAAAAATATCGACTTCTTCAACTCATTATGCAGGGTAAAGAATTTGGAATGAGAGGACCGGGACGCTGTCGTATGTCGTGGTTAAAAAACCTTCGACAATGGTTTGGGATGACCTTCGCGGAGCTGTTTTGCAGAGAAGTCAATAAAATCATGATAGCCTTGATGATCGCCAACATCCGGACCAGAAGAAGGCACTGAAGAAGAACAATCAATCAGGCACTCTCGGTGATTGTGATTCGTCATTAAACGAATGCTTAGTTTAGAATTTGTAATATATTTACATGAATTGTATGAATTGTTATCGCGTGCTAGTGTGATAAGCAAACTATGACAATCTGTGCAAGTCATTTGAGCATTGCCCGTAAACATTTGCATACATTTTATGACTGGATCAAACAATATGAGCCAATAATTTATTCACAAATGCTCTTAGAGCTGCCAAACAAATTTAAAAACAAAAAAAGTAGCGAAAAAGAAAAGGCTCTTTGATTATGAGGGCGAGGATCAACATATACAGTGTCCCAAAAACCCGTATGAATCAAATTTTTATAACTATGTGCTTGATTAAATTATTATCAGCATGGATTTGATATTTATGGCTTTAAATCAACATCATGAAAATTTCGGTTTTCCGTATGATATAAGTAACTTAAAAAATATTCCAAGCGAACAAATATTAAAAAATTGTCAAGATTTGCACACAGTTCTACGAGTGGGTGAGAGCAGTTACTTTCAACCTTGCGAATTATATGAAAAATTACAAATATTGATCCCTAATTTTCGTACCTTTTTAACAGGCGTGAAACAGTTGCTTCAATACTTTAGAGATAATAACTTTAAAGAAATATGCCCCAATAATTACATCGTCATTAGAATGTTATTAACAATACCAATTAGTACAGCCTCCGCTGAAAGGAACTTAGACTTTGTTAAGGAGTACGATGTCACGTGAAAGATTTTCTGTAGTCACAATTTTGTCTATTGCGGCTGATATAGCATCAAAGCTAGTTTACGAGTACGTAATTAAACAATTCAGCAGTGTAAAAATAAATTTAAGTTAAATTGTTTTTTAACGTTGGTAGGTCTTAATTTCTTAAATATTTTTAGGTTAGTTGTAAGTTTGACTAGATTTTGCACTAACGAAAGTTTAATAATGACATGACACTCTTTTTTTATTTTAAAAAATGTGTCTTTATGCGCGAGCAGAGGACCTCGCAAAATGTATCTTGCCCACATAAAATTATGATCTTGCGCGACCACTGGATAGAAATTAATTAACAAAGCAATTTTTAAATGCAGCTAGTTGGTTTCAAATCATATTTATGCGTAAAAAAGATAAAAAATAAACTCTAATCAATGTTAGGCATTAACATATAATACAAGATAGACTGATCGTTGCAATACCAGTCCTTTCTTCCAGTGCGACAGAGAAAACTGACGCAAAGCAGTCCCTGCATCTCTGTCTTATGGACTGGGTTTATCGACCACGTGATCTTAATGACCAATGATGAGGTCATATTGAGATCAACGATTGAGATAAAAAGTTGCACAGAAAAGAAAAAAAATTACCCGAAGTACATGTCAAACAAGTCACAACAAGTGTACGAAGATTACAAGAGAATAAGAAATGAAACACTTGCATTTGTAAGAAGAATTATTAAAAACGAACACTGGGAACGATTTTTAAAAGAACTAGAGCATGGTTTTTATGGCTTATAAAAAGAAATTTGGCGCTTTCTAAGAGGTCAAAGAGCGGAGGTGAAGGAATTAATGTAAGACCTAAAACATATCAAAAAATATGCATAAATTGACTATCTAAAGAAGTAGTATAGGAAGGAACAGCAAATGACGTTGGAACCACAAACACCTAAAATTAAAAAGACACTTAAAAAACTGAAGTACAGAAAAGCTACAGCTAAAGATGGGATACCAAATAAGTTGTTGAAATATGATGGAACGCCAATGATGGATCAACTGACAACATTAGTTAATAAGACACAATAAAATACCAGAAGAATCAAGGACAATGGAGCCAATCTCATTTGTCAAAAAAAGCCATAAGGAACAACTAAAAATTTACGGAAATATCAATTGCTAAATAATACCCTGAAACTTATAACTAAAATTTTGCAAGAATAAATAAATCACCTGATAAATTTAGCATACAAGCAGCAAGGTTTCCGTATGGGAATGTTGTGTATAGATGCAATATTCGTCATAAAGCAGATTACATAGAAAACATTAGAATGCAATAGATCTGCATTCATATGTTTTTTCTTTTTCTTTTTCTTCTATTTCTTCCTCTTTTTAAACAATTCCGCGTGTTCATTGTCAGATTAATAACTCTATGGAAGGTAACTTATCTCTTACTATTTTGATGACATGGCTCTCCCCCATTCTGTTTATTTGATTATTCCATTCGTTTTTTGTATTTGGTGTACACTCGTTTATGCTCTATACCTTACATTTTCTTTTAAGTTATTCACTTCTCTTTCGATCTTTAAGCCCATTTCCTGTAATTCTTCTCAGTAGTTTCATCTCAGCCGTTTCCAATAGCATTTGGTTTGTGGCTATGTCGGGTCTTGTCTCTGAGGCAGCTGTCATGATTATTCTTACACTGGCTCTATATGATTGAGCTAAAGAAGGCTTTGGCAGAGTGAGACTTAAAGATTTAATACATCTCTGTTATAATGACGAGATCCAGCTGGATAATATGAAATAATTGAAAACGTCTATTAAGCCGTCTATTAAATTTACTAAGCCGTCAGCTTACTTAATAGAAAGTTCGATAAGATTTTATATGTCGTATTAAGTAGGGAGGTGCCTATATAATTAGAGCACTTGGAAATGTCTCCCTTTTTATGTATGGGAATTATTACTCATTCGTGCCATTTTGTTGGTTCTTTCTTCGTTCCATATAAGTGTTATTAGTTTGTGTATTTGTCTTTATAGAGTTTCTTTTCCGTACTTAAGGAATTTAGCAAGTATATTGTCAGAGCCTGGAGCTTTTCCGTTCCGACCGGTAGGTCCTCTACCGGAAGGTCCACCCCAAAATATATATTTTCTTCATGTTCTTCCTCTTGGTCTCTTGGTGTATGTTTAGTAAAGTCTTGAAATATTCTTGCGATGTTTGGAGCAGTTTTCATTTATTATTAATTTATTATTTTTTCTGAGTACTTACAGTCACGCATCTAGGTCTGAAGCCTTTCTATTCGTTTGACACTGATTTATAAAATTATAAAATGCTCGACTATTTGACTGTTGCCTATTTAATTACTATTGTTCTATATCAATTTAGTAAATCAGTAGTAGAGTATTCAGTCTAATATCAGTAAAGAATTAATAAGATGTAAACTGAAACTCGATGAAGTTCGCATTGAATCAGTAATGGAAATAAAATAACTTGAGATTACAATGTCCAGCTATGTAGACAAAAAAAAAAGAAGGAAATTAAGTTCAAAAAGCAAATGTATCAGCAGAATGCATTAATACCACTATATGGCTTAACCGACCCATTACAAGATGTGGTGCTACCGTCAAATACTACTGTTAAGTTGGATTGGTAGAGTCTTAAATGTGGAAGAGCTACATTGTATACTAAAAGAGCTGGACGTTATGTTAACGATAAAGCGAAGAAAACTCAAATATGTCGGCCACCTAATGAGAGGAAAAATATATAAATTACTTCAAAATATCTTCTTCTTCTTTGGGTGCCGTGTCCGTATTCAGACGTTGGCCATCATCATGTTTACAATTTCCTGAAACCTTTCTCTGTCGGCTGCTGCGCGAAATAATTCTTCTACTGTGAAACCACACCATTGTCTAATATTA
Organism: Diabrotica balteata; assembly: GCA_918026665.1. Taxonomy (NCBI): domain Eukaryota; kingdom Metazoa; phylum Arthropoda; class Insecta; order Coleoptera; family Chrysomelidae; genus Diabrotica; species Diabrotica balteata. The sequence continues at coordinate 71,273,662 of OU898277.1, forward strand.
CGCAGCCATGAAAGTTTCTTTCGACCAATCCATCTCTTTCCTTCCACTTTTCCTTGTATTATAAGGCGAAGTAAATGGTATTTGGGTCCTCTAATTATATGGCCGAAGTATTCTGTTTTTCTCCTCTTTATGATGTTTATGAGCAGACGTTCTGAGTTGATCATTTGAAGAACATCTTCATTGGAAGTGTGCGAAACCCATGATATCTTTAGGATTCGTCTATAGCACCACACTTCAAAATATAATGCAATGAAAAATAGAAGTAAAAAGGATCCAGGCCTCAGAAGAATTTTATGATTGTCAAATTTGAGAGAGTGGTTAGGCTGCACCCCGAATGAGCGCTTTAGATCAGCTGTAAATAATATTAGGATAGTCTTAACCGTTTCCAATCTTTGATATGAGTGGCACTACAACAAGAAGAAGTCTTTTTTTCTATAAAAATGCATTATAAACCATTCTTTTACGTTTTATTTAACTGTTTATTAAGGTAAGTAATTTTCATGAAATTTTTTAATCCTGTTAAAGTGCCAACAATGTGCCTTGTACATGTTGTGCAAACTTATTAGCCAATTTTAAAACACTATTTATTTAGATACAATATAAGAGAACAAATCATTAATATTTATTATGTTTTGCATACTTTTATTATTTTAGTTTTATTAGATAATCTAATATTTTTTATACGTATTAGATTTTTGACTAATTTTTGACTAATTTTGGACTAAAGAAAATAATAAAATTTAATGTTAACCTTAGTTGTCGACCTAACATTGCGCATTTTAATTATAATCTCTACGCTTAAAGTGCCAAATAATTTAATTGTCTATAGAAATAGCCGTAAATAACATCAAATGTTTCTAAATTATAATTGACATGCCCAGCACTACGATAACGACAGTTTCTAATCTTTATATTCTAAATTAAATATCAAAGGTTTCATTTAGAAGGTACTTTTTTTGGTGAGGATTTAATGGAAGATCGTGCATGAATCATGTTAAATGACGTTGAGTTTTTGTTCAGTATTGTTTGACATTTCGTCATGGAAATACTTAGCCTGGCATAGCGTCTGGAAATTATTCAGCTCTATTACGAATATAGGCGTTCTACAAGGATTGCGTTTAGTTTGCTTTACAATTAGTGTAAGATCTGAACCCGATCGACCTTCTAAGTCGTCACCTTTTCAGTCAATGGGCTCGTAATGAACTTGCAGAAGATCCACTGTTGTTGTTGATTGTTTTCCGATCAGGCCCATTTTTTGGCTTAATGGGTACGTGAATAAACAAAATGCCCATATTTGGGTTAATGAACAACCCGAAAGGTTCAAGAGTTGCTTTTACATTTAAAAAACAACTGTTTGGTGTGGTTTATAGGCATGTGGAATCGTCGGTCCATATTTCTTGAAAACAGAGGCCAGCCACAATGTTAGAAGGCATGGAGACCGTTATCGCGCCATAATGATAGACTATTTGGTACATTAAATTAAAGCTCGTGGTCTCGACGACATTTGGCTCCAACAAGATAGCGCCACTTGCCATACGGGCCAGTAATAGCATGGCTTTACTGCAAGAACTGTTAGGTGAACAATTAATTTCACGACCAGTGAATTGACTGCTTAGATCCTGTGACATCACACCTGTAGACTTTTTCTTTGGGGCTACGTAAACTCCAAAGTCGTAAACATAAATAAACGGGCTACGATTGAGGCATTGGAGGTCAATATTACTTAAGTCATTAGTCAAATACCAATCGAAATGCTCGAACGCGTCATCGATAATTGGAACTTCACAATTAACCATCTTAACTACAGTCACGGCCAATAAAGAATGGTTCTTTTGTATGGTAATAAATATTTTTAAATAAAATTTATTTATTCCTCTTTTATACTTTTTGAAAAAAGTACTTCTAAATGAATCACCCATTACATTAATAATTTCTAATTGTACAAATATATTTAGCAGTTCCGATATTTTCATCTTCTTTGAGAAACATTTACGGACATGAAACCTTTTGTCTCTATCTAGTACACTTATTTGGACACCAAAAGAAGGATCTGAGAAGAACCATATCTCAATTTTGTTTATTCATAATAATGTGTATGAATTTATTTTTCAGAGCAAAAAATTGGCATCAAGTATTTTTTCTAATGGATGGTACGATTTGGATGAATCTACTAAAAAAAGTCTTATATTGATGATGATACGATCCCAAAGACCTTTAAAAATTGATATTGGTACTGTATACTTTTTAGGAACTAAACTGTTTATTAAGGTAAATATGAAGTTATTACTTTCTACAGCACCTGTTAGTTGTCATCGTATAAAAATAAGTAATTAAAAGGAAATCCCTACAGAACTGTACAAACTTTTGAACGACACGTCCATAACGATAATATTCTACACCTATTTAACACTAAGTACAATATTGGCATTATACCCTAAGAATTACTGCTAACCACATTCATCACAATGGATAAAACAGCTGACAAAAAAGAATATTTTAATCACCGAAGACTCTCGTAGAGTAAATAAAGATATTTTCTAAAATAATTAATAACCGCTTCCATAGGTAGCTGTTTATTTAAAATATATTCACACGGCGATTCTTTTTCTTCCTTAGCGTTTCCCTTTTCAGGGGGCGCTGTTTCTTAACCATCTTCACCACTTATTTCTGTCCATCGTGTCTTTTTTACCTAACCCTTTCTCTTTTCGTCCTCTGCCACACATCTTCTCGGTTTTCCTCTACCTCTCTTTACATCAACTTCTAACAGCTCTCTCGTTCGACCCACATAGTTTTGATTTTTACGTCTTACATGACCAAAGCATTAGTCTTTTTGATACTTGTCTGAGACTGTAGTCACCTCGGCTCACATATCGATGCCTCGGTGTTAATTATTATATGCGTATTTTATAGCCTCGAAAAAGTATTTCGAAAAGATAGGATACGCCATGGCTTATTTGCAGACATTCTTAAAAGGAAAGGTTATCATGATCATCATCATTAACCTGTGTGCGTTTACTACTGTACATAGGTCTCCCTCAGCTCTTTCCATTTCTCTCTGTCTTGTGCGACTTGCTAACGCGCTTCAAGTCGTCAGTCCATCTAGTCGGTGGGCGACCTCTGCTCTGTATTGCTTTCTGCCTTGGTCCACACTCTAAAATACGTTTTGTCCATCGGTTGCCTGATATTCTGGCGACGTGTCCTGCTCAATTCCATTTTAACGACGATTTTTTTTTATGGCGTCTGTTGTTTTTTTACAACGTATTTCTTCGTTTGGGATTTGATTTCTCAGAGAGACATCCAACATCTGGCGCTCCATAGCCATCTGAGTCATGCGAATCTTATTAACTACTTGTTGGTGAGTGCTTATGTTTCTGTTCCATAAGTGAGTACAGGTAACACACATTGGTCAAAGATTTTTCTACTACACCCAAATACATAGTTTAATTTACCAAACACTGCCCAGGCTAACCCTATGCGACGTGGAAGCTTACCTGTCTGGTTATCTCTGCCCAACCGAATTTCCTGTAGTAAGTACTTATACGATGTAGTCTTCACAATATCCCTTCCATCAACAGCAATATTTCGATTTAGAACCAGATTAGTCAATATTTGCGTCTTGTTCATTTTGAGTGAGCTTATCTTTATTTATGTTGATACCATGCTCGTTCAGATGTGCTTTCTTATAAATAAGTTCTAAAAACGTCGTGAATAGCTTTGAAAAGACGGTGTCTACTTGCCTGCTCCTCGCTGTATATAGAATTTGTTTCTTGTTAAATGGAAACGAACTGTGAAAGGGACTACAATAAACGGTTCATTAAAAATACAATTTACCATTTTCTTTACCTTCTTAACTGGCTCCATATTCTAGGATCTTGCGCTTCCATTTCCAATCGTTGTATTCCAATCCTAGATACTGATCATCAGCAAAGGCCAACAGTAGTTTTGATCCTTAATCTTCGATTCGCAAATCCCCTGCCAGCTCAGACGATATTTTACTTATTGGGTATTCTAAGGCCAAATAGCAATGGTGGTAAGAGGTCTACTTGTTTAAGTCCTGAAGTTATACTAATGGCATCGAATGCTTGCTGGAAATCTACGAAAATATGGTGTACATCTCGATTGAATTCTCAGTTTTTTTCTCTCTGCAGGATTGTTAAAGTTTCGGAATTTAAATGAAAAAAATGAAAAAAAGCCTACCTTTCACAATTAGACGGAATAGCATTTGAGCTCTACGTCGTAAGTATTTAGACAATATTAAATACTAAGAAGTGAAGGTAAAACACCTTATATGATGATGAAAAATATGTATATCCAGAACACACTATTTCGAAAAACTGATCAGATAATAGTAGTAAAGAATTGTTGAAAATAATTCAAAAGGAAGTAGTTTGGTTATCATACACGGTGGTGGGTAAATGGGTTTTACTGAGAAGTTATTTTGGTAATAGTACTATGAATAATAACGTTTTAATGTTAAAACAGTCTTAATAATTCATAATAGACAGAAAGTGATGGAGTCGAAGAAAGCTGGTAAAAAACTGATTAAGTTAAGTTAGTGCTGTGACTTGAAAAAAGCATTTGACAGAGTAACACTCAAAGATGTAAACTATCTGCTATACATAAGAAAAGTCTCCCTAGATATCATAAAAACTATTAAAAACATCTACCAAAGCAACAAAATGGAAATCAAAATAAATTGACAACTTACAGAACATATAAATATAGATAGCGGAATAAGATAGACGGAGTAATTGAGCCCTATGATCTTCAATTGAGTGATGCATGAAAAGCTCAAAAGTGTCAACAAAGAAAAAGAAAGAAAATGGGAAACAAATAAGTAAAAATACTCTGTTATACTAACGATGCAATATTACTAGCCGAAGATAAAAATAGTCTGCAAAGACTAGTTCATGCAGATTTTACATAAGAATAAAAAGCTTTAATATGACAAATTTAACTCAGAGAACTAAAATAATAGTAATTGGGAAACAACAAATCAGATGTAAATATAAATCGATGGCATTAATATTAAACAGGTAATGGAAATAAGATACCATGAAACTACAGTGTTCAGCTATGGAGACCTGGACAAAGAAGTGACAGATCCTGTAAAAAGAGCAAATAGACTGACTGGATGCCTTAGTACCACTATATGGCATATTAACACTGAGATGAAGTCAAAAATTTTTATATGCGGTGATTTTAATGCTAAAACAGGAATGAAATCCAACCCTACAGAAACACCACTGGGAAAATTTGCATTGAATGGTAGAAATGAACGTGGCGAAATACTGTTAAGGTTCATGCTGCAACATCAACTATTCCAAATGAACAGTTTTATTAAAAAGAAACCACAGAGAAGATGGACATGGCAAAGTCCAAATGGAAAAACTCAAAACGAAATAGATTTTATTATTACGGACAAAAAACACACCTTTAAAGACATCACGGTTCTAAACAGATTTGTTACCAGTAGCGATCGTAGAATGGTATGAGGTAAAATGGAAATAAGCTTAAAGAAGGAGAGGTAGAAGATGATAAAAAAGAAGAACAAATCAAAACCATGGATGAAACCATCAGATGTAGATAGTTTTCAGCAATGTATTTCCGACATACTTAATAGTCCTGAAACAGAAAATAATATAAACGACTTAAATAAATTAACAAATGCTTTACTGGAAAGTCAAAACAAATTCTGTCCTAGATCTCCAAAGAAGAGAAGATTAGCCAAAATACTAGGGAACAAATACAGAAAAGAAGAGAAATGAGAAGCCAGACAGAAACTAAAGCCGACGAACTACAAAAATTAAATAAAGAAATATCCAAAGCTATTAGACAAGATACTCGAAAATACAACCAAGAACAAATCGAACATACTATTGAGAACAATAGAAGTATGAAAGTATTGAGAAAAAGACTAAAGACGGGGGCAACGCAGATAATAAATATTAAAGATATAAATGGTCGTTTTACAACCAACAGAGAGGAAATACTTAAAATTGTTGAAAACATCTATAAATTGCTGTACACAAGTCAACACAAAACAAATAGCAGAGAAGATCAAGTACCAGAAATATTAACAAAGAAAAGGGCATTGTCAACCAAGGATCAGAACTACTACCGGAAATCACAATGGACGAAATAAAACTAGCCCTAAGAAAAGCTAAGAATAACAAATCTCCAGGCGAAGATTGTGTAGTTACTGATGCAATCAAAATCGGAGGCACTTGCTTACTTAAGAAAATAAAAAACCTTTTTAACATGTGCCTTCTGGACAGTAATATACCCGACAAATGGCACAATGCTGAGGTAATTCTATTGTACAAAAAAGGAGATCCCCATGAATTAGAAAACTAGATAGATCTTTATTTATTTAAATAGGAACCCTAATATACATACAATATAAATAAAGTACACTATAAATTTTTGATATGTTGTTTAAGTAACAGTTTGAAATTATTAAGACTAGTACATTTTTTTACAGATGTTGGTAACTGATTAAATTTAACGAAGCTTTTAAAAAAGAGCGAATTCATCGTACTTTTATACATAGTTCTAGGTACATATATGTCATCTAAACCTCGGGTATTATACGAATGAATACTTTTGTTAAAAGAAATGAATTCTTGAAAATATTCAGGTGATAAGCCATTTACTATTTTGAAGACCAAAATCATGGTGAAATAAAACAGTCTATTTTCAACAGAGAACCAATTTAGAGTATTTAACATCGACCCAATTGGGGTACGGCGATTTGTTTTAAGAATTATTCTCATTCCGCGGTTCTGTAATTTTTGTAGCATGTTAAGTTTGTTAAGATTAAATAAATATAAAATTGATGAGCAATAGTCAAAATGAGGTTGAATAATTTTGTTATATACTGTTATTTTTGTTTCCATTGATAAATTTTGAGATATTCTACTCAGAAAGTAAAGTTTTTTTGATATTTTTTTATGAACGTACTCGAAGTGACTCAAAATTCAGAGTATTGTCAAGCTGGAATCCCAAATATTTAACTGTTGTGATAATTTCAATTTTTTTATTATTAATATTTAAATTTATGATTTCAGAATCAAGCAAGCTATATTTATGTTTGGTAGTGAAAATCATTGCCTTTTTTTTTTTTCACATTCAACTTAAGTTTATTCATTTTTAAATATATATTAACCATATCTAAAATGGTGTTCATTTTTTGAATAGCTAAATCAAAATTTTTATCACTACAACAGATTAGAGTATCATCGGCAAAAAGATTAATAAATTCACAATTTACAAAAATATCGATATCGTTAATGAACAGAATAAATAAAAGAGGGCCTAATACACTACCTTGAGGAATCCCTGTATTACTATCCCTTTCAGATGACAATTGGTCTTTAAATCGAACTTTCTGTTTGCGATCTTGTAAATAATTTTCTAACCACGCAATTACTGTACCTCCTATACCATATTGTTTAAGTTTAGAAATCATTATTGTTCTGTCAATGGTTTCAAAAGCTCTCTTTAAATCAAGAAATACACTGACTACATACATATTTTTATCTAAATTACTCTTTATGTGACATAATGTAACTTGTAACGCTGATTCACAAGAGAATTGTTTTCGAAAACCTGATTGATTATTAATTAAAATTTTATTTTTAGTTACATGTTCTAATAATTGTTCATAAACAGCAATTTCTAATATTTTCTCTATAGGAGGTAAAGTATTGATTGGTCGGAATTCTTCAGCTTTGATAGTGTTGGGTATTTTTTGAATAGGGGTGATGTTACTTATTTTTAATAAATCAGGAATTCTACTCGTAGTAAGAGATGTATTAATTAAATTTAACATAACGTGCCCAATAGTTTTAAAAACTTCCTTTACCATTCTGCTATTTAACGTTTCATGTAGTGAGAATTTATTATCCAAATTGCCAATAATTTTTCGCAAATCCTGCATAGAAAGCATTTTAAATTTTTCAAAATTTAAATAAAGATTACTATTTACATTACACCATGTTTAAGAACTATCAATACTTTGAACAATACTTTCAATGCTCTCCACAAAATACTCATTAAAACTGTTAGCTATTTCTACTTCGTTTGTTAACCGTTTTAGACCAGTAGTAGTTTCAAAGATTACTGTGTTTGGCATTTCTCAACTATTATTATTGATTAATTTTTTTTAAAGTTTTCCACATTTTTTTTGGATTGTTTCTATACCTGTCTATATTGTTAAAATAGAATTGCTCTTTTTTTAGCTTTAACATATTTACTACCTCATTTCTATGTCTCTTAAAAACCTGCCATTTATGTTGTTTTTCAATGACATCAATACATTTTTTAAAATCTTTATAAGCCCTGTCACGTTGTTTAAACACCTCATAATCAAACCAAGGTAATTTTGATTGAAACTGGCATTTTACAATTGGTATTATGTCATTGATTACATTTTCACAATTTTGTAAAATTTCGTGGTAAATGATATTAACATCAACAGAATCAAAATTAAAGTTTTGATACAACACATGATAAGATTAGTTTTGATTTTATCTAAGTTTTGATTACATAAATTTCTAAACTTGGATATATTACCATCAGATATATTATAACTATTATTATTTGAAGTATTCACTGAAATAACAGAATGATCAGTAATTTTTGGACAATCGTGAACACAAGCATTTATATTATTTTGATTAGAAAGTACATAATCTACCAAAGTCTTACTAGTGTCAGTAATACGGGTAGGATCACTAATATATTGTTTTATCCCATAAGCCGAAAACAATTTTTTAATTTTTTCACCATAGAACTACAGACTTATAAGTCTTCTTAGTCACCTATACAAACTCTTTACAAGAATAGTTACGAATCGTCTTGAGAAAAAACTTGATTTCTACTAGCCAATAGAGCAAGCGGGATTTCGTACCGGATTTGGAACAAATGATCACCTACAGAACATTAAAACGGTAATAGAAAAGACTATCGAATACAATCGACCACTCGTTCTGGCTTTTGTAGATTTCCATAAAGCTTTTGACACGGTAGAATTTGACAAAATCCTGGAAGCACTACAAGCATGCCGCATTAACTACCCATATACAAGGTTAATTTACAATACATACAAAAACGCAACTATGTCGGTGCATGAAAAGACGGATCACATTCCAATCGGCAGAGGAGTCCGACAGGGTGATACCTTATCGCCTAAACTGTTCACCGCAGTACTAGAATATGCTTGTAACTAAAAACTTAACTGGGAAGAGAAAGGCCTGAACATTGACGGTAGAAGATTAACAAATCTGAAATTCGCAGACGAAATGAAAAGTTTTGTTATCGGACAACCTCAAGGAGATATGTACAATGCTACATGAGCTTCAGTTAGTGTGTACCAGTGTGGGTCTTAAAATAAACATCTCCAAAACAAAATTCATGATAAACCTAGTACCTAGCGGAAATATCAATATTGGAGACAACGAAGTAGAGCTGGTGGAAACATACATATATCTTAGACACGAAATAAAGATCACAAGAGACAACCAAATATGCGAACTACCAAGAAGAGTAAACCTAGCATGGGCAGCCTATGGAAAACTCAAAGACATCTTTAAAAGCGATATACTAATTTCTTTGAAATGTAAAACATTTGACCAATGCGTGTTGCCTGTGATGACCTATGGTGCCGAAACTTTGACATTGACAGCTACAAGTTCTAGGACGCTGCAAGTAGCTCAGAGGAAAATGGAAAGATCATTGCTGAGTATATCGCTTCGTGACCGAGTTAGAAATGAAGACCTAAGACGAAGAACAGGAGTTACTGATGTAATTTTCCGAATTGCCACACTGAAATGGAACTGGGCTGGACACGTCGCCCGAATAAGTTATGAAAGGTAGACGAAGAGATTGCTTGAGTGGAGGCCGAGGTTAGACAAAAGAAGTAGAGGAAGATCCTCTACACGATGGACTGATGATCTCAAAAATATGTCAAGAAATTGGATAAAAAGTGCTCAAAACAGAGCACAATGGACAAAAATGAGGGAGGCCTATGTCCAGCAGTGAACGCAAAGGGCTGGATGATGATACTGATGATAATAAAGTCAAAAATTTATAAAGCCAGTGTAAAACCAATAATGACATATGTATCAGAAACAAGCCCGACATAACCACAACACAAAGGTTACTGTGTGAACCGAAAGGGGAGTGAAAACTAAAGACACTAAACAGAAAAAGGAATGAAATAACAACATAAGCAGAAAGGGGAAATCCACGTGGTCAAAACAGCAAGAGATAAATCACCAATGGGTAGAAGTATCAGTCGACCGCACAAGAGATAGAGTGACAACCTTCCATAAAGGTATGAATCCACCAAAAAACAAGCAGAATTGCTTATAAAGTAGAAAAAGTGTTGCTTTAGATATAATACAATGTCAAATATGTTCTAATATTATTTTTTAAAATATTGTATCTATTTTGTACCTTCAACAATTTGACCTATTGTAAATTATAAGTATTTTTTCGAAAGCCACTGCTCTGATAGGTTATGTATTAATGTAAGAAATCTGGGGCGCCGAAGAATGTTCTGGATAAGAAACTTAGGGAAGTGGACTGGTAGCATAACTAACGATGTGTTTAGTACATTTGTAAATAAGGTTAAAATAGCCTTAATGATATTCAGTATCTGACAAGGGAAGAATATAAAGACGACAAGAATATCAGTAGTTTTACATATTCGGCTGTAACGAATAACATTCCCGGGTATCTTTGAGTTTCGTAACCTTTAAATTCGTATTGTGGAAAAATTATTAAATTTTTACAATGTATAGTATCACGTCTTAACCCATGTGTGCTTTTGTGTAATAATGCTTTAGCATTTATATATGTATTTTTAATATTTATAAAACGGTTAACTTAATATTTTTTTATTTGTTTTAGATTTTAAAAGGCGGATATACATTCATTTTATTTTACAACGTTTAATACCCAAATGAAAAATAACGGAAAAAGTGAATTTTCACTTAAAACTTTGCACCTGATATTAGTAATGTTGTATATGTTGTACGTCTAACTCATGTCATGTCGCTTTTGTTGTATGTCTTACTGATGACTTGTCAGTTGTCATCAGACTCGAGATTAAAAAAGATACCTCATGTTAAGTCTATAATAAAGAATTGTTGTTTAGTGTAAATCTGTGTTTTACTGGCCTAAATACACAACAGTAATTTACACAACAGATTTCTGCTACTCACGCAATTGTAGTAACACGGCCTTTATAGGACAAATCGAACCTTTTAAATTCAGAGAGGATTATATAACCACATATTTGGAAAGAATGAAGCAGTTGTTTTTGTGTAGTGAGGTAGGAGACGAAAAAAGGGTACCATTGTTCCTTACATTAGTGGGAAAAGAAGCGTATAAAACTATAAAAGATTTAACTGCTCCAGAAGTCCCAAGTACAAGGACCTATTCAGTTGAAATCCACTCTGTTAACACACTATAGTCCAAAAAAGTTAGTAATAGCCGAAAGGTTTGTCTTTTATAATTGCCACTGGGAATCTCATGAATATCTCACAGAGTTTACTGAGAAATTAAAAAGTTTATCTAAAGACTTTAATTTTGGCGAATTTCTGGATGAGGCTATTCGCGATAAGTTCGTCTGTGGGCTAAAAGCTGAAAATATCAGGAAACGATTGTTAGCTGAAGACAATTAGACATAAGTACTGCAAATAGCTTTAGCAATAGAAGTAGCAGAAGGTCAAGCTAAGTTAGTAGGAGCAGATGTAAACAAAGTATGTAAAGTAAATTTTTCAAGTAAAAAGTCCAGTACTGTGTCTGTAAAAGAGTCAACTGTTTAGAAAGTCCAGAAAATCAAGAAAATTCATCAGCAGGTTCAGCATCTAGTGATGACTCATTGGAATTAAGTTTCATTTGCCAGATTCATAGTAAGAATGAAAAACCCCCTAGAGTAAGTCTCAGTGTAGAAAATACAAGTCTAATATTTGAGATTGATTAAGGTGCCTGTAAATCTGTAATGCATTTGTCAGATTATAAAAAACATTTTGGTTTTTTGGAACTTTTTTAAGTAACTTATAGTCTTAAAGTAGTAACAGGGGATAATGTCAGAATAGTAGGAGAAATTGATGTCGCGGTAGTCTATAAAAACTGTACATTTTGTTTACCTATTGTTATTTTAGATTGCCAGTACAAGTTCAATCTACTGTTAGGAAGAAACTGGTTGAGTATTCTGAACCCAAACTGGAAAAATATACTTCAAATATGCCAGGAGTCTGAAGAGTCAAACTTGGAGCCAAAAAGTAAGCACATGGCTACAAAAGTAAGTCAAAAATCAAAGGGTAGGTCAGTTGGTCATAATGTGTCTAGTGGGTCAATTGTCAATAGTAAACTTTAAAGAGAATTTATTGTAGATATAAAGAGTCAATTCAATGAAGTTTTTAAAGATCAGCCAAATTCATTTATTAGGAATTTTACAATAGATTTACCAATTAAAGAAAATATCAAACCAATTTTCCATAAAGCCTACAGTATGCCTTATGCATTAAAACCTAAAGTTGAGTCAGAGATATCTAAAATGGTAAAATCAGGTATTTTAGAAAAGGTTTCTTATAGTCAATGGGCTAGTCCTATTGTAATTGTAATAGAATAGTGATGATATTAGAATATGTGTAGACTTCAAAAGGACACTTAATAAAGTATTAGATGCGGATCATTGTGCTTTGCCTCTTCCTGAAGACATTTGTTCTTGCCTCAGTTATAGTAAATATTTTACTATAATTGATCTAAAAGAGGCTTACCAACAATTAAAAGTAAGTGAACAGTCTAAAGAACTGTTAATTATAAACACTCATATGGGTCTTTTTACATTTAGCAGGTTAACGTATGGAATTAATGCTGCACCCGGTCTTTTTCAGACTGCTCTGGATAGTATTTTAGTAGGGTTAAAAAAAACTAAATGTTATCTAGATGATAATATGCTTGTGTATGGTGATACCTTGGAAAAATGTCATAAAAATGTTTATAAGATATTTGAGAGATTGTCTGAGTTTAATGTTGAGAAATGAGAAAAAGTGTATTTTTTTGAGACTATTATTGAGTTTTTAGGGTAAAGAATTGATGAGTTTGGTATTCATCCAAAGTCTGACAAAGTAGATAGTATTAATAAAGTGTCTTCGCCTCAAAACATAACTGAATTAAAGTCATATCTAGGTTTGATTAACTATTATGGTCGTTTCATACCCATGCTATCGTCTAAATCAAAACCACTTTATGATTTATGTAAATCAGGCACTGATTTTAAGAAATCATGGACATCGGATATTGAAAAATTATTTCAAGATAGTAAATTATTTGTAACTTCGGATCAGGTACTAACACATTATAACCCATCTTTACCTATATTCCCCAACAGTACACTCAAGTGGTCTTGGAGTTGTTGCTGTATTAGGCCAAAGAATAAATGGGTAGAATAGACCAATACAATTTGCTTCCAGCACTTTGTCACCTGCAGAAAAAAGATACTCAAACCTAGAGCGGGAGGCCTTAGCTGTGATTTATGGTGTCAAAAAATTTCATAAATTTTCATTTGCTAGAAAGTTTTACATTATTTCAGATCATGAACCATTAAAGTTTATCTTTGGAAGAAATAAGGAGTTGCCTATATCTGCTGCTATGCGTATTCAAAGGTGGGCTATTCTACTTAGTGGTTATAATTATGAGATAGAGTACAAAAAAGGCAAACTGATTTCTAATGCTGATGCTCTGTCACGTTTACCAATCACAGGCAGAACAAATGTATCTGACACTATATTTTCTTTTAGTGTAGCTTCTAAGCTTCTAATTCAGATATAATTATTAAAAAGGCCGTTGAATTTACAATTTGCGGTTGGCCTTATGTAATTTCAGATGAAAATTTAAAGCCATTTTGTAAAAGAAAAAATAAGCTTTCTGTAGAAAATAATTGTTTACTTCTTGGTAACAAAGTGGTAATTCCACCTAGCCTTCAACAAAATATTCTACAACTATTCCATGAACAATACATAGGTATTGTAAGATCGAAAATGCTAATGAGATCTTATTGTTGGTGGCCTGGCATGAATGAGGAAATTGAAAAATTTATTAGTCGATGTGAGGTATGTCAGAAAACAAAAAACTTCACCAGTAGTAGTAGCAATCTAATGTCATGGCCTAGTGCTCCTAATAATTTTCATAGAGTAAATATTGATTTTTTCCATAAAAATGAGTTTACATTCCTTATTGTTGTAGACGATAAAACTAAATGGCTAGAAGTTAAATTAATGGAGAATGGCTCAAATGCTAAAGAGACCATTTTTAAATTAAAAGATATTTTTAGTGTTTTTGGGCTCCCAGTAGAATGTGTCTCTGATAATGGTCCCCCATTTGGATCATCCGAATTTATATCATTTTGTCAAGTTAATGGTATAAAACCGATTAAATCACCTCCGTACCACCCACAAAGTAACAGAATGGCTGAAAGAGGGGTACAAACTGTAAAAAAGGTTTAAAGAAAGCACTATTTATAAATAATCAGGGTATAAATAAGATCACTATTCTAAATAAACTTATTAATTTTTTGTTAACATATAGAAATACCCCATCTACAGTCACAGGTATATCACGAGCCCAAGCATTATTAAAGCAAAGACCAAGGACACGTTATGGCTTTCTGAAGCCATCTCAGTACAATATAACTAAAACCAGGTTTGACTCTTTTGCTCCAAATCAGACAAAATTGTTTAAAATGAACCAACTAGTCTTTGTTAAAAATATTTCTAGTAAACTGTGGAAAAAAGGAAAAATTATTAAAGTTTTGAGTCATTACACTTATTTGGTACAAATAGGGCATAACATTAGTCATGTTCATGCAGATTCCTTGCGAGAAGCACTTGATGTTTCATCAACAGAAAGTGTAAAAATAGCTTCTCCCACAGTACAGGTTCTTCCTGATTCTGATTTAGGCAATGACAAAGTTATATCTGATTCTGGTCTGGATAAAGCAAAACTCACAGAGGGTGTGGAGGTACCAGTAGAGTTACCAGTAAGCGATAACTATCCTGTTAAAGATACTGGTGTTGCTTCTACGTCAGGGATTACAACTCGTTCTGGTAGAGTGTCCAAACCAGCATCCAGGTTGAACTTATAAGTGAATAATGTATACCTTATTGTAAGGGGGGAGAAATGTTGTATATGTTGTATGTCTAACTCATGTCATGTCACTTGCTATTGTTGTATGTCTTACTGATGACTTGTCACTTGTCATGAGACACGAGATTAAAAAAAATACCTCATGTTAAGTCTATAATAAAGAATTGTTGTTTAGTGTAAATCTGTGTTTTACTGGCCTAAATACACAACAAGTAACTAACGTTATACATGCACCATTGAATCATATTATTTTTACTATTAGAGTAATATCACATAGTGATAATAATTAATAGTATAGAGTTTGTTTAATAATTTTAAATAATATAATAGAGTTAGATGCAAGGATTTTACTGTTTATTATTTCTAGCTTATTAAAACCCTTTAACGCTTAGTTAAACTACAATTACTAAATTACAATAATTACATTTGTAGCCACTAAAAAAGCTCTGTATGGACATATTTTTTTCTTATAATAATAACGTTATTTTAATACGGAATGGAGCTGGGTACGCAAATAAGGCTATTTTGTACTGAAAATATGTCTGTCAAAAAAATAGGGTGGCTAATAATTTAGCCACCTAACGTTCCTGACCACGACCAACGCTTGTGAATAGTGGCTAAAAATGTAGAATCAAATAAATATACACACAAATAATGTACCGTAATCCGGGGTTACTTTCTTCCCTCCGATGTTACTTTGCCCCATTACGAAAAAAAGTTTATTTTAATTACCTACTATAAATATGCGCAAAATAGCCTACGCAACTACGAGTTAATTCAAGGTTGACAATTTGCCTATACGGTAACGCCACACCGGCTGTGCTACGTACACTCTAAATAGTTCTTTCAACAGCGGAGAGAAGATAAACTCTAAAATTCATTGTAATTTTGAGTAAAAAAATTTGGTGTTTAGTGAAGATTTCGTTTAATATCTTACAAGTGAGTATTTCTAAGTTGGTAGTGAATTGTATTATTATTATTGCTGTTTACCTCAAAAAAAATATTCTAAAACCCTATATATTAGTTCAAACCGATATAATATTTTGCTATGCAAAATTTAACAATTTTGAGGTTAGTTGAGACTGGAGCAAAGTAACCTCGAAACACGTTTTTAGGTCTATTTTGCTCCGAGGTTAAGTAACCCCAAAATATGTGTAAATTTTCTTTGTTAATTATTTATCAGCTTTTGAGTAAATGTTTATGGGTAATGATATTTTAAAATAAAAATATTCACGACCAAAATCAATATATTATAAGAAAGTAATCTTAATGTTATTGTCTTAATGTTTTATTTCAGATATGCCCATAAACTACATTAGAAGGCCTGGATCAAGAAGATATGCAGACGACACTGCAGATAATTGCAGGAGTGTTTAAATGCAATAAAGCAGGAGAAATTTCAGAATAATTTGCCTGGTCTAGAATGGGCCAAATCGTTTATTAACAAACATCCAGGTATATCTCGACGCTTCGCTGAGATTGTCAAGCATACCAGAGCCGCAGTAAATGAGACAATGATAAAGAGCTACTTTGAAAATTTAACGACCGAAATATTAAAGCTGCCTTCAAAGAACATATAGAATTTTGACGAAACAAACCTTACGGATGATCCAGGAAAAAAGAAGGTACTCGTGAAGAAAGGTTGCAAGTATCCTGAATTAATTCGAAATGCACGTGGGCAGAAAATGGCCCAAAAGGATGTCGATATAACGCTAGTTCTTCTGGGTGGTTTGATAGCCATATATTTACTGATTGGCTGAAGCTTCAAATGATACCTAGGCTAAGAAAATTAGAAGGAAAGAAAATTCTAATATGCGACAACCTTTCTTCTCATTTGACAGTTCATTCGCTCAAATTATGTCAAGAAAACCAAATAACCTAATTTGTTTACCCCCCAATGGCACACACTTAACAGCCTCTAAACATGGCATTTTTTCACCCAGTTAAAATAGCCTGGAAAAAAGTGCTATCGGACTGGAAAAATACCGAAGAAGGCATTAAAAATACAAATATTCAGAAACAGAACACCACTGTTAGTAAAATTGATGGAAATTATTGCACCAACCATCAAAGACAATTTGATATCCAGTTTTCGCAAATGTGGGAAATATCATTTGATTGTTAAGGAAGTTTTAACCCGTATACCTCGAAGTTCAAACAACACAGATATTGTAGAATCCGCATTTCTTCCAATACTTGAAACACGAAGATCTTTGTCAACTAACACTACAAAGAATCGCAGAAAGAAAATCAACATTCCTCCTGGAAAAAGTGTGTGCGTTGATGAATCAATTTAGAAATCAACGACCTCCGCTTCAGCAAATGACGAGTAGCTGCCAAAATCTTCTACTTTTATGGGGGAGGACATAGTTTAAATGATGATTCATCGGACGATCTTAATTTCGATGAAATTAAAAAAAAAAACAAGAGACAGAAAGAGAATTTATAAATTTTGTAGAAGATCTTCTTCTCCTTCCTTCCAGTATATAGGTTTTAAAGCCTGTTTCTTCCTCGATATCAGCCTCATAAATTGTCGCACCATCTTTTTCGTGGTCTGCCAATACTTCTTCGTCCATTTGGTGACTTATCTCGTGCTATTCGTACTATTATATCCTCTGCCAGTCTACTGATATGTTCGTTCCACTCCTGTTTTCGTTTTGTCACCCATCCATTTATGTCACCTATATTGTAAAAGATAAATACTATTAAACAAATGATTTCCATTTTGATAAGGTAGTAAAAGAAGTTGGATGTTTTGTGATCTTTTCTTTCGAACGACAGGTCTATTCTGGACAAATTGTATCCTGTACCACTGATGAAGTTACAATTAATGCAATGCAAAAATCGCTAAAAATGTGGAAGTCCTCCAAAGATCGCTCCACTTACATACCATTAGTCCGATGTTCTTGGATCTATTAAACCTCCCAAACAAGTAACAAAAATGTGTATCTTTTCTGTGCCTGAGCTGGCTTGTTCGTACAGTTACTAAATATGCAGTTGCACATTTTGGTACAACTCTATATTCAATACACATATTAGTTATTTGTTTCTAAAACCTTATTAAGTTTTAAAAAACTGTTTTTTGTTGAATATTTGCATTCCTAGTTCTTAAGTTTTTGAAAGGTACATCTAGTTACATTTTATGAGGTACCTTATCATATTTTTTTGTTATTTATTAATATAATCCAAAACATGTTTTAGTTTTCTGCAATAAATTCTAAAAAAAATATTTTTTTTTGCTCCACATTTCAAATGAAACAAAAAAAAATAACAATAATTCGTTATTTTTAAGCTTAAAGTATTTAAACCATAATTGTTTATAGCATTCTTTACAAGTAGGTGTTAAGTAAATAAATATATCTCTCAATTTTATAAACAGTATGAAGAAAATTCTTCAGAGACCTTTAAAACGGAGCAAAGTAACCCCGGTTTACGGTAGGTTGTTTTTATTTAAAAAAGAAACATTCATTTTATACTAAATTATAATAAATATACATTAATATAAATATTTTTTGTCTCCTCAGATAGGTATACCGTCTAATAAAGATTTCAATCATCATAGGAGATTTTTTGTTTTCTTGTTTTTTGTTTCTTTTTTATTTTTTCCTATAAATTTAGAACCGAAACATGTTTATTATAAATTAACTCTAGTCTACGTTGTTTGGAAGTAGCAAAATGGGTAATAACGTCTTCGTAAAATTTATTAGAGTTTTGGAGAGATTTTAAAAGTATTTTTTTTATTGACATTTAAAACAAGATTGTCATTAATTCTCTTATTACCACCAACGTCTGCCTCAAATGAACGAGATTTCTCTTGCCTCAACAGAATCAAAAGGTATTGTCGAAATACCATAAAACAAGAGAGAATGTCAAGCTTGTTTCAAATGTCAATAGAAAAAAAAAACTTTTAAAATCTCTCCAAAACTCTAATAAATTTTACGATGACATTATTACATATTTTGCTACTTCCAAACAACATAGACTAGAGTTAATTTATAAACATGTTTAGGTTCTAAATGTATAGGAAAAAAACAAAAAAAAAAAACAAAAAACCAAACACAAAAAATCTCCTATGATGATTGAAGTCTTTATTAGACGGTGTACCTATCTAAGGAGACATAAAATACCTTGCCGACCTTGTCAAGCCACGAGCCACCACTGTAAAGCGTCTATACTGAGAATATGTAAAATGAGGGTTACAAATCAGCATGAAGAAAACAGAATATTTAGTTACCAATTCCAGTTACCAATACAGATGTAAGGTTTGAAGTGTTGATGGACATGGAAATCACACAAGTGGAAAATTTAAATATTTAGCTGCACTCATTGATAAGAACGGCTTGAGAGGATCCGAAATTAAACACCGAATTAATCATGGACGTAAAATTGTAGGATGTCTTATGGTGGACCTCCATACCACCATTGGTGGTATCGCAACATTTCCAAAAGAAACAAAAAAAGAATAGGGCAAACCATGGTTGCATCAGTTCTTTGTTATAACTCTGAAGTATGGACAATTAATGCAGACCTGAAGAGAAAATTGTTGGCAGTTGAAATGGATTATTTGAGAAGAAGTGATAGAACATCAAGGCTGGAAAGGAAGAGCAACGAATCTATAAGAAATAACATGAATGCTACAGAAGCGATCATTGACAGAATAGAAAGAAGAGGTTTAAAATGGTTTGGACACCTATTGAGAATGCCTGACGAACGTTGGTCCCAAAAACTTCACAGATGGAAGCCCCCTGGAAGAAGAAAAAGAGGTACACCTCGACGTTGATGGAATGAAGGAATTAGAAGAGCGATGGAATCGAGAGATTTTGAGGAGGAGCATGCCTTAGACCGGGAGGATTGGCGGAGGAGAACGGGAATAGCCGTCTCCAAAATGTATTGTATTTACAAGTTGGATCCTGTAATATATATAATATATATATATATATATATATATATATATATATATTATATATTGTTATGATATGTAAAATTGAAAATAATATTGGTTTACTTTTAAAGTACAAAATATAATAATTTAAATAATTCAACTAATAAACTATAAAATATATTTCGAAGGAATGAAAGTCCATTATCCTGGATTACCTGTAGTAAACAAAATTTAAAGATATGCATAAATTATTTTCTTTGTAAAATATTTTCGATTGACGTGAGTGAACGTAGTGAAATCGGAAACAATGCGAGCGTATCTTCCAAATAGACTTGTACGTCGATACAGTGAATAAGACAATAGAATAGAAAGATTTAGAAAATATATTTCTCCGTTAGTTCTTAAGAATTTGTAGAATTTGTAAATAAGACAATAGAATAGAAAGATTTAGAAAATATAATTCTCCGTTAGTTCTTAAGAATTTGTAGAATTTGTAAAATATGACAATAGAATAGAAAGATTTAGAAAATATAATCCTCCGTTAGTTCTTAAGAATTTGTAGAAGCCGATTAGCATGTTAATAAGTTTTGAGAAATTTATAATTGTATTTAAAATTGTTGTTTGTTATTTAAAAGGTAGATGGGGATGATTGTGACGAACTTTGATTGGCAGAGATTGAAAGAAGTGGGATAGGTATAAGGAATGAGAGTTTCGCTAGATTTTTTAGGGAGAAAAGATAATCAGTTGTTTTCCAAGGGTTCAAGGCAAACAGTCGTTGTTCTCTGGTGGTTCCGCAGTGGTAGTAAGCAGTAGAAGTGAATGTTTGTGAGTTTTCGTGGAGTAAGTGTATCTGACGGAAGCTGATGCAGTAAAGTTATACTTTTCTACTTATATTCCAAGAGTCACTGTTTAGGCCTGAACGAGAGATTCAGTTTATCGAGAGGAGAAGAGGCTAGCATCATTTGAAAGATAAGTGCATTTGAAGGAGATCATTAAAGACGAGAGGCTCGCAATAATTTGTTGTAAGATTGCTGATTACCTAGGGGACTGCTAAGAATAGATAGTGTAGGCTACAAGGAACAAGAATTTGGACAACTTATCATCAGAGAGATAGTGTTTACCATTCGTCAGTTTTTCTTTATTAATAACACATTTTTAACAATTGCTTTAGAAAAGATAGGAATATTTTGATCAGGAGATTTAGAACAACAATTTTGATTTGAAATTTTAATTTATATTGTACATAACATTAATTTTTAAAGGTTCACGTACGTAGAACAAAATTTTGATAATCAATATATGAGATATTTTTTATTGAAGATATTTGAGTGTGAATTTTATTTCAATATATAATGGTGTATCGTACATGTTTTTTTATTATTTCGGTATTCTTTGGACCTTACCTATCATATGTAAAGCATAGATATTGAAGTACGAGTATAACCCTGAGATAAGAGAATTAAAGAGTGTGATAAAATCATAATTGCATTAGCTAATTAATTGCTTGGCGCACCTCATACTTTGAATATCACATTTATATATATATATATATATATATATATATATATATATATATATATATCAGAAACTATTCGTTAATACTGAGTTCAATTTGAGATTTCACAAACCTTATAGTTTCTCTGACCATTTTCTGAACTTTATAAAATGTTCTGAAAATGAGGAAACTATAACATACACTAAACAGGGTTAAGAATTATATCATAGAAAAGATAAGAGTACAAATAATGCTAAAACATTAGATATTGAAATACATAAAAATGATCAGAATATTGTTATTTATTTCGATTTGCAACAGACCTTACCAACACCACTAGTAATAGTTACACCCAAGGTGTTTCACCTTCATCAACTATGGACGTACAATGTTTGCATATTTAATTTTCTTTTTGAGTAGTTCATGGAGTAGAATTCGTCTCAACCCCCCTCTCCTACTCAAAAATCAACTTGTTACCGGGCACTTCCATGGTAGAGTATCAGAGGCATAACTGTAAACAATATAAAACAATGTAATTATACCATGTAAAAAGAAGAGGAGCTCCACTCCGATTCACTACTGGCATCAAGTCCTGAGAATCACCTTGAATTTACACTTCAAGAGGATTTACTTAAAAAAGTAGGGGAAATTAAGGTATCAGATAAGGGTTGACCCTTAGAACGTGAAGGGATTATTAGATACAGGAAACCTTGCAGCAATAGAAATGAAAATCATAAAATTCCTTATTATAAGTATCTCAAAGGCTTACTATAAATGAGTATTTTACGATATGCAACAACTCATATACTTCTCAATCCATGAAACGCAATCAAGAAATGTAGTTGTCATAGTCGTAAATAAAGCTAATAAATGAGCTGTCAAAGAATAAATAGCAGCTAGTAACGAATTGGAGAGACTCAAAATTGTTGTCAAGTTCTTGTAGTAGGTTTAATTCTAAATATAATGAAATAAAAACAAAACCAATCAACCAACAAACTTACCCCAACAGCTTCTCCAGGATTATCTTGAAGTAATCCGTCTGTGATTATGTCTCTTGTTGTTTCTTCTGCTTATTTCTTAAGAACTGAAGAAAAAATGGACGGAAGACATTATTGCCAGACACAGTCATGTCTATATAAAAAGAAGAAGAAGAAGAAAAAAGAAGAAGAAAAAAAAAAGAAAAAGAAGAAGAAGAGGAATAAGTAAATTAAGCATTTAAATATCATCCTAATGCTTTTCTTTCTTTCTCTTTGGCTATATTGATTAAACACCGTTATAGAAATCTCTTGAAAAAACTGTTTGAAGGTGTAACGCAAGGGATAGATTGGTAATCCCTTCGCAGAACTGTCTGCATTTTCTTCTTCTAGCTCCTGCTAATCCGTTGTCATTTTTTATTGAAGTATTTTAATAAAGCTCCCATTTTACCTTTATAGAAAGGTCTTCATGCACTAGACTTTAGTTTTAACAATCCCTTGTTCGATCAAGACACATCTTTATTGATGGCTCTAGTATTAATGGAACAAGGTTTCTCAGCGCGAAAGAGCTAGCTGGATAATTTTCTCCATAGTAAATTCTTTCGTTTGTTTGTTAGCTTAGTATCAAACTCTTCTGAACATTTGGCACATTAAGGTTCTGTGTTTAAAGCTTTATTTTATACCTTCATGTCTGTATTATCCAACATTATTGTTATTTATATTGCATACTTTACTTCATTTATTTTCTATCGTTTACAAATACATGTTTTTATTTACGTCTTCTTCTTCCAATGGCGCTACAACCCTTAGGGGGCCTTGGTCTGCTTAACAACGTTATTTTATTCTGCCCTGTTGGATATTTTCCTTCTTGCTTGATGTTGATGTTTTTAAGATCTTTCTCTACATCGTCTCTCCACCTTTTATTACGGGGTCTTCCTCTTGTCATATTTCATTGGTGTTTCCATCTCTGTATAACTTTTACAGCTCTATTATCTCACATTATTTTTAATTGGCCAGGCCAGTTTAGTCTTTGTGACTTTAAACATCTAACGATACCTGCGTTCTGTATTGATTTATCTAGATCATGGTTGATTTTTATAAGTACAATGGGTTGGTTCAAATTCCCATCCATATGTGACCACTGGTCTAATTACTGTTTTGTAGATTCTCTATCTCATTAATTCTTCATTAAGTTTTTGTATACATTAAAGCACTTATTACTGCTAAGAGTTCGTGGTTGTATTTATTGACTCACGTTGTTGCTGTCATTGATTATTAAGCCTAGGTAGAAAAAGATGGAGGCATATTCATAGGTATGGTTGTCTACCTTCATTTTGTTCATCACTCCATGTATTTTGTTTTCCTTTCATTTCTATTTAGATCAAATTCAGCTGCTTCCCATATCAAATATATAGCTTTTTCGCCTACTACCCTTCTTTTGCGGCTTATTATGACAACATCATCTGCATATAAGCAGACTTGAGTAGACCTTGTATTAATACAGACGTTCATATCTAGTTTTCTAATAATAGCTTCCAAAATTAGATTAAAAACTGTTGTTGATAAGGCATCACCTTGCCTAACTCCATTTTCAGTATCAAATACGTCTGTTACATCTCCTTATATTCTTACTATAGCCTTGGAACCCACCAAAATTATTTGTTTAATTTAACTTAATATGGTTTTTTTTGTTTTATTTTCTGTCTGCGATAAACCCGAAATTCGAGAGTTGCAACGGGAAATAATTCAATACGTTGTAGTGAGAATTATTGAGATAACTGAATAAGGTAACAACTGTGCAAAAATAAACACCGAAAACTGTAAAAAAAACAATAATAAAGTGAATAATCGGATAAGGTAAAAAAGCGAGGTTAACTGATAAGAACTAACACTGGGAAGGAAGCTACGTTTAAGTGAATTGCGACGTTGCCAATGTGCGCAAAGTTTCGTGTTTGCCACGGAATACAAAATTAGTCGAGATTTCGAATAGGGGATTCAACAGGAAGTGGTAGATATTGTTTCTTCCGAGCTGTTGAAGCGAGAGATAGTGTCTGGCGCCAATCAGAGTTGAAAGTAATCCGCGAAGTGACCAAAAAAAGGAAAAGTGATATCTACAAGGCAAAACGTATATGGACAGTGACGATACAACAACAGGTGAAGGAGCAAAAAGAAAGAATAGAGGAGAGGATGATGAGCAAGAGGAAAAGAGATCCAGAATAAATAAAAAACTAACAAGAACCCCTCAGAAGACAGGAGGAAAAGAGGAACAAAACTTGATAAATTGCTAGAAATGATGAGCAACCTAACCAGCGACATTAAACAAATAAAAGAAGACCAAAAGGAATACAAGGAGGTAGTTGAACATCTAATAAGGGAAAACAAGGAACTAAAGAATAATAATAAAATTCTAAAAGAGGAAAACATACAGATTAAGAAAGAATTAAGGGAAATACGAGACAACATAGAAATTATAGAAAAACAGAGAAGGCGAAATAATGTGGTAATGAACGGGCTAGCAATTGATACGCAGACGGCCCACAAACTAGGTCCAAAAACGTGCCTAATAGAAATGGAGCACCAACAAGAAAAGATAAAAGTTGTGAAGAATAAAGCAAAGTTAAAGGACGTCAAAAAGGAAAAGGTATACATCAACGATGACACAACGGTGAGAGAGAGAGAGAGAAATTCAACAAATAATAAGAAAAATTGCACAAGAGAAAGAGATAAAGGAAACGAAGTCAAAATAGGAGCAAGGAAAATGATGATAAATGGTGTTGAATGGAAGTGGAATAGCAAGGAAGATAAAATGGAAATAACAAACTCAAAAAACTAGAAAACGGCTATGATATTAAAAATACGAAGACGAACAACGCAAGGAACAAGGACATGAATACCGGTAACATTGTCATAGGAAAGGGTGATTTAAAGATAAAAAATACAAAAAAAGGCAATAGAAACTACATATCCAAAATATCACTTAATGGTAGGAATGTGGAACGTAAGGGGTACTTTTGAGGAAGGAAAACTGGAACACTTAACTAAAGAAATTGAAAGTTTAAATTTGACGTAGTGGCACTGCAAGAAACAAAGCAACTGGGTCAGGAAATGCTGGAAATTAAAAATAGCTTATTTTTTAATAGTGAAGGCAGAAACAGATTATCAGGCACAGAATTTATGGTAAATAAAGCGTTAAAAGCATCAATTGTTGAGTTTAAACAAATATCTGATCGTCTATATTGTCTAAGAATGAGAGGAAAATATCAAAAAATCACATTCATTAACATTCACTCACCGTCAGAAGAAAAAGATATTGAAGTAAAAGAGGATTTCTACTGTGAAGTTAATAGGGTATTTGAAAGTATTCCAAGATATGACATTAAAGTAGTACTGGGGGACGCAAATGCAAAGATAGGAAAAGAAGAAATATATAGAACAACTATAGGAAAATTTAGCAAACACGAGGAAAGTAATGAGAACGGGCAGTTTCTGATAGATTTTGCAAAAGAAAAAAATATGCTAGTAATAAGTACATATTTCGAGAGGAAAACCATCTACAAAGCAACATGGCGATCCCCAGATGGAAAAACATTAAATCAAATTGACCATGTACTAATAGAGAGAGAAGACCGAAAATGTATAAAGAACGTGCGAACATACAGAGAACCAGACGCTGACTCGGATCACTTCATGTTAGGAATTAAAATGACTCAACTGATACCAGAAGAAAAAAATCGCAAAAGAAAAAATAAGAACACAAATAAACCAGTGCGGCTTGTAAAGCAAGAAGAACAAGAAATGTATAGAAAAGATATCGATAGAAAATTAAATGAAATACACCTAGAAGTGCACATAGACAAGGACTGGGACAAAATTCAGCAGATTATCAGTAACACAGCTAAAGAATGCAATAAAAATATAACTAAAAAGAAAAAGGATTGGTTTGACGAAGAATGCCAGAAGGAAATTGAAGAAAGAAGTAAACTAAGAATGAATATGATCAAAAGTGATACGGAAGAAACAAGAAACAGATATGAAAAACAAAGAAAAATCGTAAAAAAAGTTTTGAGAATGAAAAAGAGAAAGTACATGGAAAATCAGTTGAAAGAAATAGAAGAAAATTACAAAAATCGAGAAATTAGAAATTTATATCAGGGAGTAAAAAATGAAAAAAGAGGATACCAACAGAAAACAATATTTTACAAAGATAAAGAGGGAAACGCCATAAGTGGAGAAAATGAAATAGCCGCTAGATGGAAAGAATACTTCGATAAATTGCTAAATGACGAAAACAGGATAGAACAGCCACAGCCTATAAGAACGGAGAAACATAGGAACCAAATAAATGCGACAGAAGAAACACCCCCCCCCCTGCCAAAAACGAGATAAAGGAAATAATAAAGAAATTAAAAAATAACAAGAGTCCAGGAAGTGATAATATAACAGCAGAGATGTTCAAATATGGAGGGAAAACGCTAGAGGGAAAACTATATATATATATATATATATATATATATATATATATATATATATATAACATGGATAGTTGTTTTAACATTTTTTGTCTACCTACTCCATCAATCGCCTGTTTAAAATCAAGATACAAGGTGTAAATTGGTATGTTATATTCAACACATTTCTTATGTATATCTCTTAAAATATGTATTTGATATATAGTTGAAGATACTAAGAAGAATAATGGGCGCATTCTGTGAGAATGGTATTTGGAGAAGGCGATATAATTTTGAATTGTACGAGAAGTATAAAAAAATAGTAAATGGTACAGATGTAATATCCTTCATAAAAATAGGTAGGCTTAGATGGGCTGGACATGTGTCAAGAGCAAATGAAAATTACCCACCCAGATGAACTCTATTATCGGTCCCAGTGGGAAATAGGAGTAGAGGCAGACAACGACTGAGATGGAGGGACGGTGTGGACGAGGACGCAAGGAAAATCGGCGCGGCAAATTGGCAACGGTTGGCGATGAACAGACACGACTGGCGAAATAAACTGGGAAGGTCAAGGCTCAACTAGAGCTGTAGCACCACTGATGATGATGATGATGATCTATAGTTGACCTGCTTACTCTGAAACCACATTAGTATCCACCAATATTACTTATAATTTCTGATGATATCTTGTAGGCAAAATTTTATACTGTAATGCACTATAATTTTCGCAGAGTTGTTTGTTTTCTCTCTTGTACATAGAAAGTATGATTTCTATTTTCCTATCCTCTCGGATGACTTCTAGTGTCCATATGTGGCAAATTAGTTTATGGATATGCTTCTATATCACATGTCCACCATTCTCGATCAGTTCTGCAGATATTCCATCTGTGCCATGCGCTTTGTTATTTTTCAGATCTTTAACACTTACATAGCATCTTCATGTTGGTTCCAGAACTACTTGTTCTTCTAGTGGATAATTATTTCTTCCTTATTATTATGTGTCGTTAAGGTATCGCTTGGTTTCCTTGTAATGTTTTTCTAGTCTCCCTTCTGTTATTATAGTCTTTGATGTATTTTTTCTATTTAACATTTCTTTCTTTTTCCTTCTACATTATTCCCTTCTTGCATCACTTCTTCTTCATATATCCTTTTTAAACATCGAGAATTGCCTTGTAGTCATATTTTGTCTATCTAAAATTTATTATTTATTACTTGTGGCAATTCTGCTCAAACCATTCTTGTTTCTTTTGCTTGATTTCGCTAATATTTCCTTGCTGTATTGGTAATTTTGTCATTTAGATGGTATTTTATTTCGTCTTCGATGGTATTTTCTTTTCCTATGTCCTTAATTCTCTTTGTTTTCTACTCAGTAATATATTCTTTCTGCTTATGCTTTTTTTATACATATCTGTGTTCCTTAATTTTCTTTGTTTGTCAGCCATTCTCTTTTCTTATTATTGTTTCTGAAATACTTTTTGTTTTTGAACCTTTTTGTTTTATCTTAGATATGTGCCCAAGAAATATTCCGAATCGTAATTTGTGCCTCTATAGGATCTACCATCTGTTACGTATAGTGTTCATCACTTAGATATTATTAGATATATGATCAATTTAATTAATATATTAGTACCAGTATAAATACCCAGTTCTTATATATAGTATTGTGAAGAAATCCATTAACTACTCTGAAGTGAAGTGCCATTCCCAACTGTGCCACACTTATCAGGTATGTTCTGGTATATCATGTAAACTATGCTTAGCAAGGATTCTTATAATATTATCTCATTTCTACAACTTAGCGTTGCATATTACCCAGCCAACTTAACCTGCGTCTTTCGTTTTGGCACATTTTCACATTCTACTTGTTTGTCCATAGAATTGATCGTAACTAGTTCATACTGATGATTTCTGTTGGGAATAATGTATTATTATTGAAGCATTTACTGGTTTACCAAAAACAAAAACCTCAGTTCCAAAGTTCTACTTGTCTTTCTGCTCCACAGTATTATTATACTATCAGTTTTTGTCTTTTTTATTTATGCTTCCATGCCCGTTAAATCAGTTTTTTTTTGCTCGAATTTATGTCAGTTTCTTTTAAAACAGTTCCTTGTTAAGTTAATCATCACCAATCCGTGATACTAAGTTTAAGTCAAAAGTTATCGCCTAGAAGCACTCGAGTCAATGCCAAGGGCTGCTGGCTAGGACTTCCTGAACCAAACCTCGTTTGCTACGCAATACTTAGTTCTAGGCATAATCCAATACGTCCAAAGGGTGTTATGATTAGTATCTTCTCTGTAAGTTCCATCATCTATCGAAGTATGGAAAATCATCATGGACTATGCGGACCTCCATGTTGACTGCCGCTCTAAAAAATCTGCACTTCTGCATTCAAAACCCATACACTTAAATCTTAAGCCAGGATATCCTTCGCTTCCCACATTTTGCTCCTCGGATTTTGCGCCCTGCAATAACGTGTAATAATGTATTTTTTTGCCCTCTCACACATTTCCCCAGTACTCACGTTTTCGTCCTTTTAATAGTTAATATTATTTCCCGCATCATTTCCTAATCCTTCTAGTTTACTACTTCCATTTTTGACTATTCTTTAATCCATGATATTTCGAAGGATTCTTCTGTAACACCAAGAATTCTGGACAGGCTATCGTGGAAGTGCAATATTTGAAGGTAGAAGAGGTTTGGGCTGAAAAGTAAGAAATCCTGGCTGAGGAAACTTAGAGAATGGTTTCAAAAAACCAGAAGCTGCGAACATATTCATGCGGCACAAAAACAGAGAAACCTAATCGTAAGAGGTCGCCAACCTTCGTAGAAGACGGCAACCATAAGTAAAGAAAAGACCAAAATTCAAAGGCGGGCAGTCGGCCAACTTATTCCAATTAACTCGTTTAGTGTCCAATCTTCCAAACCATAAAGAAGATAAGAACACGTAACATCGAAGAGCATTTCAGCTAGTATCTATACCTTATATCCGTCAACAAAATACTTTTAAGTTTAATAAAAATTATGTGCTATTTCAATACGTGTCTTAATTCTTTGTGTGTTTACGTGTTAGGTTAGTTATTTCGGTCAGCAGGTTAGGAATAGAAATTAGGGTTTTGCAGAGCAGAAGTGCTACTCTATTCAGTCGCCTTTTACGACGATCAGGAGTAATTGCAGGTATATCCTTCTTTGGTGGCCCGTACCCCACACGGTGCCCTTATTGGAAATACGTTTTCTTAGTTTTAGGTGCCACAGTTATTCTTTTGATACTCGGTCGTCAGAGCCTCGTTTATAATTACAGGGTTATCAACGTTAAAGTGAGGTTGACATGTAAGTCAGAGTATATGAGACGTATCACTACCCCATTAGAGCCCATTTACTTTCTCTCTTTTTTAACACCTACAAATATTTTTTTATTATGTAAAATTTTATAAATTTTGTTCCATCCTGTTAATATATTTTCGGCAAGTGTTTATAGTCCAAATTTGGTTAATCACTTTCTATTTTTTTAAGTCCTGAACCTAATCATTATATCTAAACTTCAAGCCAAATACATTGTTGCGTGATTTTATCTTCAATAATCAAAACGAAATTAGACTACTTTATATTATAAAAAAATTTAAATAATAAATAGATTCAAACCTTTATCCTAAATTTTAATTTAAGCAGTGGTGTAGAAACAGAAATTCTCTTTTGCAATTTGCAAAACAATTGTACTGAGATTATGTATTATTTTTAATGTCAACGTTGTAGGAACACATGGCACTTGAAGAAGAAGAGTACAGTTTGAGTTTTAAGTTTTATTTCCTGGAGAGTAATGAGGAAAATAATGGTTTCTTGCCGTAGTTATAATCAAGTTGTCAGTCCGATTTCGAAGCTTTACATTGCAGCCTCTTGTTAAGGCCACAAAGAGTCAGTTTTATTTTAACAAAATCTCTGAATAATCATCTAACAAAAACAAAACCACATGGGCTGTTATAAATTAACTTAATGGAAAACAAAAAAATCACAAAAATATCTGTCTAAAAATAGATGATACAAGGATTACAGATTCAGATATAATATCAAACAAATTTAATGATTATCTTATATATCCACCAGTGGATATAATTAGTAAAATAATTAAACCAAATTTAAATTTTCAGCATTTCAATGATTTTGTTCAAAGTAGTTTGTTCCTATCTTATGTAACAGAGTAATATGTCTTAGATATAATAAAATATAAAATTAAAAACAAAGCATCGTGTGGTTTTGATGAAATATCAAGTATAGTAATTATTAAGAAAATTGCGTCTCAAATTTTGACAGCACTGGCTCACATTATAAATGCTTCTTTCAATACTGGTGTTTTTCCCAATATGCTGAAAACTTCTATCATTTGACCGGTATTAAAACAAGGTGATCCTGAATTAATGTCAAATTTTTGACCATTGTCTGTTCCATCTGTGATATCTAAGATTATTGAATATGCAATGCTAAAACAACTTTTATTATTTTTAGATATCAACCAAATTATCACAAACCATCAACATGGATTTCGAAATAAATTTTTCTACTTCCACAGCCATTAACAATTTTTATGAGGAAGTCTTATTCTCAATTAAGTACAGTGATTAATAACAGTGAAAATCCAACTGCCATTTTTTGTGATCTCAGTCGTGCATTTGATTGTGTGCAACACGATGTACTCCTCGATAGATTGTACAGATATGGTGTTAGGGGAGTTGCCCATAGTTGGTTTGGTTCCTATCTGAAAGACCGACACCAAATAGTTAAAGTGAAAAATAACTTCAAGATTTCAATGTCTGATCCGATTATTAATAAGAATAGAGTACCACAGGGCTTCATATTGGTCCCTATATTATTTATTTTGTATATTAATGAACTACCACATGTAATGCATGATGCATTTGTATCAGTTTATGCGGATGACTCAACAATGCTATATCGCGATAAAGACATAAATGTTTTACAAGATAAAATAACAAACTCACTGAAGACCTTCTCTGATTGGTCCAGTAATCAGTCAGTAATGTTCACAAAACTAAATTTTTATCATTTACATTACGTTCAAATTCTACTAAACCTGATTTTAGTATTTCCATCAATGGTGAGGATATTTTGAGTTGTGATGATGTGATCTTTTTAGGAGTGACTTTCGACTCCCATTTATCTTTTAAGACTCATTATTGGAATGTATGTAAAACACTCAATTCTAAATGTTATCAATTGAAAAATTTGGGTAGAATACTTAGTCTGCAACACCTTCGTCTTTTTTATTTTGCTGAGGTACAATCGACAATAAGTTACAGTATAACTGTCTGGGGTGGTTCTTCTAGTGTAAAAGACGTTTTCAAGGCCCAAAAGCGTATTGTCAGATGTATAGCAGGTGTTCCGTATGGTTGGTATTGTAAAAACCTATTTAGAGATTTGAATATATTAACAGTGTATGGAATATATATAATATAACATTTTGGAATGATTGATACTAACTCATAAAAATAAAAGAACTTTTTTATGTAACAGTGATATTCACTCACACAACACAAGAAATAAGAGACAGTTTATAGTTCCCTATCGACATTTAGAAATAAGCAGGAAGTCATCTACTATCTGTAGTTTACTACTGTATAATCAACTTCCTCAAAAATTTAAAAACATTAATTCAACTACAGCTTTTAAAAACCAAGTCAAAGAGTACCTAGTGACCATGTGTCCTTATAAATTAGGTGAATATTACGAGGGTTATATGTGAATGCCTAAGCTGCAACATAACTAAATTTATTATTATTTTAATTATATGTCTATATTGTACGTTTTTTAAGTATTTTAATGTTTTAAATATTTTTAATGTATTGTTTCCATTTTTTGTAATATTTAATATTTATAATTTTAGTTTTGACTTGCTGTGAACCTAGTTGTAACTTACAGTCAAATAAACTATCTATCTATCTATCTATTGGCTCCATGAGCAATTATTTTTTTTATACTAGATAGGATATTAACTTAGGTTATTAACTCTCTAAGTCCCAATGCTCCTTTGAAACTCCACCGCGCCCCTCAAAACAATTATACCGCGAGGTACTATAGTCATAGTGATACGTTATCTAAAAGTCCTGGGAAATAAAAGTTCAGATGACGTCTTCGCCGCGTAAGCTTCGGATAGCGTGAGGCGCTATAGACCTGTTGTACCTGATGTGTCGTCTTTGTGTTACGTGCCCAGGCGCTAAGTCACTGCTATGGACGTTGGACTCGACGCTCAGTGTGAGTGAGCGCCGAGTCCCGTTTTATGTTTTGTATTAGTAGTCGTCATTTTTTTGGTTGTTTTTTAATTTTTTATGACTAGAATTTTTTTTGAAGGTATATTTCTGGGAACTATCCTCTATTGGGTGAAATTAGTGAAGGTCTTCTGCGATGTCGTAGTACTAAAATAGTGATAATAGTAACTCTAATTATCTAGTGTTAATCATTTACAAGCAGTTATTGTTTTGATTTTCTATATTTTTACAGGTGTAAGACATCATACCCTATTATGTCACACAATATGGTTTGAATTGCTCTATAAACAGCAAGCATTAAGACATGTAAATGAGTACTTTTACAACTTCTCTGTTACGATCGTTATAAAGATTGGATCTATTTATTGGTGGTACACAGTATACATATGTATCCATGCGAGAGATGCATATGTAAGTATGAATAATACATGAAAAATACAAATCAATCCAGTTTTGGTTTTAAAGGCAATATTACTTTTCTTTTCTGTGAAACCTCTAATAATTGCTTAAGCAGCTGCTGCTTTGTGGATCGCCTTGTGTTCAGGCCTTTGTCCATTATGGAGGTACTTTGCTTCATCTGTCCACTCGATTAATCTGTTGGACATTTCCTATTGGCCTTCTGGTGTTTCTCTTTTCTTCTTAAATATAACTGCTTATATATTCACTTGTACTGTATATTCTGGTTTCTGAGCTTGGTATTTAATGTTCCGTTTGCTACTTCTGTCTGTCTAGTCCCCTACTATGATAAGGCTTGTCCTATGAGAATACTGAATTTCCTGTTAGCTAAGTACAAGAAACTTAACAAGGAGTTAACTTATTGAGCTGCAGTTTTGAGAAAATGTACTCTTTTCCCTATTTTATGATGGCGTTTATTTTTATTGAAGGACAATGTTGATGCTTTCATTAAGACTGCTTTAGCTGGTAGATAGTTTAAAGCCCTATTGGTAATACCGTCTGGTCGTGATTTTTTCTTGAAGAGCTTTTCCTAATTAACTAGGGGAGTTAATATTAATCCTTCTTCTTCTTCTAATTTTTATAATATTTATGATTCTTTGACTGCTTAGCTTAAATTAATGTCTTCTAGCGGGTGGTGGTTTAGTGTAAACTATCTTTCGAGTGTTCTTTTTTACTTCAGCTTTGCTTTTTGTGATGTAGACTATACCGTTCTTCCTGTTTAATTATGGAATTGGTTTTCTTTCGTTTGTCAGAATTTTTGGAGATTTCATACAGAATTTTCGACTCGTTCTTCTAGTATTGTTATACTTAAAGAACAAGTCGGAACAAGTCTACTTGTATTTTAACTTTGAGTTGCCAAATTCTGTGTTCTTGATATCTAGTAACTCCTTTTCTGGCTCTGCTTCATTCACTTATTAGCTCCTTTAATACTTAGCTAATTTCTCTAGATTATTTGTTTTAAATGCATTCCTTCTAATGCGGTGTTTGTTTATTGTGCTGGTTGTCTTTTTAATATATGTTTAAGTTCTAGGACTTTTCTTCTAGTTCTCTCATCATTATCATACTGGCTTTACAACCCTGTGTGCGTTCTATCTTCCTCCAGAATTTCTCTCCAATCGTACCTATCCATCGCATGATTCCCGTATTTCTCTTGTCTCAATCATATATGCCTTATCATGCCTCATCGATGTTATCAATGTGTGATACTCAATCAGTGTAAGTTGAGATCTCCCAGTCCATTATTTTTTAAAGGTTTCCCCAGGACTTCTACTATACATTTAACTTTTTCAAAGGTTAGTTTTATTAAATTTACCTAGATTTACCTACAACTGATTTGGTACTCCTAGCTCTTTCATTACTCCGAACTCTTCGAACATTTCTCTTCTATTTACAGAGTCTAAGTTCCTCTGGAATATTAATATATAGACTGTTGTCTATTCCTTCGCTGACAAGCCTTTTAAAAGTTGGCCACGTAGTAATTTTCTTTTTGGGCGTTGTTGAATGATCTTCTGCCATTTCTATTTATATGGTGTTGTGGTCACCTTATTGTTCTGTGTGGGTTCGATGGTCTCTTTCACTATGGTGTCGTCTATATATTTTGTAGATAGTTACACAAAATGCTTCAGTTTTTGTTTGTAGTTATATCATTGCAATTTGAGGATCTAGTGTTTGATAGTTCTTCTATGTTCAGCAACGCATCTGGGTCTTCATTGTGACTTATTTTCCATGCCTTTTAAGTGATTACGTAGAGGTAACCATAATATTAACGCAACAAGAATAATATCCGCATCCTATTTGTTCTAAATTGCAACAAGTCAGAAAGTATGTATATGTATATATGTATATTGTTTATTTTTAAACAAACGAAATGAATATCTCAAAGAAAATTTAAAATTAGTTTTAATCTTTCTTTTTTACTTAATAATTATTTTTATTCCTTAATTGATTTAAATATAGCACATAGTGATTTAAATATGCATTAAAACACCAATGAAATAATGATTTCCAGATAAAAAAAGTTAATAAACTAGGAAAGCTTTATACGAAGTTAAATACATTTATTAAAATAAAAATTTAAGTGTTACATGTAGATACTATCAAAACCTATGTTGGGCCTCTGCTGACCAGAATAAGCCTACAAACCGTTTGTCTACGACACTGGACTATATGAAAAGGCGAATCTGAACTGGTCATACCCACTTTCATTCAAATGATTCATAACACCGACCGACCAGCAGTAATATTGATGAGTGACCCAATTTTTACTTTTTTAAGACATTGCTTACTTGAATAGGATGTAAAACTTCCCACAAACTATTAATAAATCAAGCCGTAACAGATACGTAAAAAAATCTGTTTTGGTGTATTTTTTCAGGAAACATTTAGCAAAATCATAGTTATGTAGCTTTTTTAATATTTTTATTGTGCACATTATTGAAAACTATTATTTAATAAGCTTACTGTTGATGTTCTTCATTAAATTTTCCTAATAATATTCATTTAGGTATTATATGTAATATTTTTGTTGTCCTATACCTTTGTCAATAAAATATTTATTATAAAAAATACGATTTTTGTTGTTTTGTCTTAATTCAATAAAATTAGTTATGTGTCAGTATGCTATCACTTTATAACTACTACTAGCATTGAACTAGTTAATGGTCAAATAAATTTATATAATTTTCTAGTATTTGAAGTTATATTTAAACTGTTTTCTTTTATATAATACAAGATACATCATCATCATCATCATGGCTTATTCACTCCTGGCGGAGTGTTTGCTGTCCTTTTGGGCTCTCTGATTCATTTATTGCGGAGAATCAGTCCGCTGTTGATTTTTTTTTATTATTATAGCAGCGTGTATGACTTGGCCCTGTCTACAATTTTCCTCCATTCTTTCCGGTCCTTACAGCGCTCCTTCCAATTGTAGATTCTCAGCTTCTTTATGTCTCCTAAGACTTAATCTCTCCATCTTGTTTTGGGTCTCCCCTTTGGTCTCTTTGTTGTTGGTCTCCATCCAGTTATTCGCTTTAGCGTAGAGTCTGGGTTAGCTCTTTCTGTGTGCCCCAGCTACCTGAGCCTTTGCGTCTTCACGAACTTGATTATGTCTTCACCCTCGATGACTTCTTTAATTTCTTCATTGGTTAATCTTCACCGGTCCCATTATTCGTCGAATTATCTTTCTCTCTAAGATTTCCAACCTCATTTCATCTTTTTGTGTTAGGCACATCGTCTCTGCACCATAGGTGATCACTGGCCTGATTGCAGTCTTGTAAATTTTTAATTTCGTTTTCTTACTAATGTGCTTTTCTTTCAGGAATTTTTGGTTCTGTTCTCCATTCCTATTTTCTGTTTGTTCTTCATTTTCTGCGATTTCAGCATCGTCTTTCTTTTTAAACAGTTCTCTATAGTGTGTTTCCCATTCCATTTTTCCAATATTTGCTGGTATCTCTTTTTTTCTCTGTGATTTTATGTATTTGTATAGTCTTGCATTGTCATTACTATTGGCTTCGAGTTCCTGCAGTAATTCTTCGATCCATTTCTTCTTTTTTGTTTTGCAGAATTTGTCTGACTCTTTCTTCTTCTCTTTATAGTGTAGGAGATCTTCTTGTTTCCCTGTGGCCACCCACCTGTGTCTTGCTTTGTCCTTGTCTTTACTAGCTTGCTCGCATTCTTCATCGTACCAATCCTTTCTTTTATTGTCTTCCATTAGTCCTATCGTCTCCTCTGCTGTTGTTAAGATACTATATTTTATGTCTTTCCATGTATTATCTATGTTCGATGGTTTTAGGACTCGTAGTTTTTCTTCCAATTTAGTGCAGAATTTTCTGTTTGCATTATCTGTATTTAGTTACGACCGATTCCACCTCTTTCTTTTCTTTCTGTCGTTTTTATCTTTAAGTATCTTCAATTGCATGTCACCTATCACCAAAATGTGATCCGAATCAGCATTGGCTCCCCTGTAAGACCTTACATTCTGTAAAATTGTTCTCCATTTTTTTTGAGATAAGGATGTGGTCTATTTGGTTTCCATCTGTTGTTCCAGGTATTAGCCACGTTACTTTGTGCTCTTTTTTGTGCTTGAATTAATTGCTAATAATAAAAGTATTGGTTGCTGCTGCTAGATTACATATTCTCCTGCTATTGTTATTCGTATTTTGATGGATCGTTTCTTTTCCTGAGATTTCTCTGTTCGTGTCTTCTTTCCCTATCTTTGCGTTGAAGTCTCCTAACAGGATTAGTATGTCGTTCTTTGGTATTTCTTCGTACAATTCTTCAAGTTTCTCATAGAATTCATTCTTTTCTTTTTCAAGAGCATTCTCAGTAGGGGCATATATGTTAACAAATGTTAAATTTGCTTGTTTAGTTTTCATTCTAATATATGATATTCTTCCATCCACCGCTTTAAAGTTAATAATCTTGTCTCTTACGTTATTACTAACTAGAAAGGCAATTCCATTGCGCCCCTGTTTGCTTTCTCCTGCGTAGTACATTGTGTAATTTCTTCTAGCAATCATTCCTTCTCCTGCCCACCTTATTTCTTGTAGCGCTAGTATTCCCATCTTGTATTTTATCATTTCTTTTGGCAACTCTTCCATTTTGCCTGGTCTTAGAAGTGTTTTGATATTCCACGTTCCTATTCTTATTTTCCTATTTTTGTTTTTTGCTTTCTTTTGTTTTGTTTTGTTTTTGCGTCTTTTCTTACAAAACAGTTTCATGTCCGTATTCATTGCCAACTCCGTTATACTGTCGCCGTCTTTTGTTATATTTTTTGTTAGTTTTTTGACGCCATTTTCAAGAATTTTCTTCTTGGATCTATATTATCAGATATGGGAGATCTGTCGTTTATTGTCCTAGCGTTACCCTTCTTCTCTTCAGGTTTCTTCCAGTAATTTACATATATGCCTTCTAGTTGCTCCAGTGAGAACGGTTCACCATTTATCCATAATTTATTGTATTTTAATGCGGCTGTGTGTCCTTCCTGGCGTACCATTTTCATGTGCTGGAGAAGATGCTTCCTTTCTTGTAGTATTTTCTTCGGGAAGTCTTCATTGATATATATTTTAGTTCCTCTTAGGTTTTTAGCAGCCTTCAGAATTTCCATTCTCGTAGCTTCCTTTTTCATTTCTAATATGATGGGTCTGGGTACATTTTGGGGATCACCTTGTCTGCCCATTCTTCTCATCTCTACCAATTCTTCATCTAGATTTGTTTGTACGCCGATTTTTTCATTATCCCCTTTATCTTATTTATCGTCTCTTGTTCGCTTTCTGTTTGGTTTTCTTCGACCCCCTGTATTACTACAAGATACATAGAAGGGCCTATTTCTAATAACACCTACAAATAATTTATACATTAATTAATACAACAGAACCTAATTATATTTTCAGAAAATAAAATTTAAATTTCTTTACCAGACTAAGAATTTTCTACTTCATTATCGCACGATGTAAGTTTTGTCAGAATGCTATATACCATTCCTTATATACTGGTAGTCCTTCCTCGTAGAGCTTTTTTGGATAGAAATCTACTCCTATACAACCCTTTTATTTCATTACAATCCTATTTGCAATAAGGCAGATTTTTTGACAAAAAGTAACTTTTTTTCGGTAGTCGTCTGTTCTAAATCAGTGTACCGGATATACACCATACGCTTCCACCGTATAGATGTTCAACTGTCATTTACTCGCCATTGTACTGTGCTAGCGTGTGTAAAAATTTCACCTGCTTTTCGAATTTCAACCCAAACTCCCCGCACCAAACTCATATCTCGCAGTCCCGATTGTTGCTTTCTTCCTGGGTCTCTTTTTCTTTCTATCATACCATTGAAAACCAATATATCTCTCTTATATATTCATTAGTTCTTATTACATGTCCCAAATGGGAAACTTTTTATTGTTTTATAGTTTGTAACGGTTAACGTTACGACACCTTCAATGTTCATAAAAAAGTGAAAGAAA
Source organism: Diabrotica balteata (assembly GCA_918026665.1). Classification (NCBI taxonomy): domain Eukaryota; kingdom Metazoa; phylum Arthropoda; class Insecta; order Coleoptera; family Chrysomelidae; genus Diabrotica; species Diabrotica balteata. Next base: position 71,313,317 of record OU898277.1, read on the forward strand.
TGACAGGTAGACGCAGAAAGAGACAAGAAACAATATTAAGAAATAATAACGAGATAATTAGTTATTGGTACAGAAGACAATTTGGAGAGATGGAAAGAATACATTTAGAAACTTTTTGACGATGATAGACCTTGTTCTCCACCATCCACGGATGATCGAATAAATGAAAAAGGTCCAAATATAACAAAAAAAGATATTTACGTAGTAAAAGCTGCGAAGAACGGAAAAACCACCGGTCTAAACAATATCAATGTCGAAATACTTAAATTAATTGTAGAAAACGAAAGTAAAAGCTTCGACCTAATAACAGCAATATTCAATAAGATATATGACATAGGTAAAATACCATTAGACTGGCTTAATCAACATCAACATAACATTGCCTAAAACATCCAATGCCTCACACTACGATGACTATTGAATATATGCATGAGACATCATGCTCAACACGAGAAGCTTTTTTGCCTTAAATGTGTTAACACAACGATGCAGAGGCATGAATGTAGATGTATATGCACATTTGACGGCGTTAACCATCAAAAATGATCAAAGTTCTGAGAACAACTGGAATTGACGAACAAGACTTGCGAATTGTCTTAGAACTATATTGGTACCAAATGGCAACAATTGATATAGAGCACAGAACATTCGAAGATATACAAATTAGACCAGGAGTGCGACAAGATTACGTCTTATCACCACTATTATTTAATCTAGATTCGGAATCTATATTCAGGAAAGCATTAGACGAGGTTCAAGATGGAATCAAGATTAACGGAACCAGCCTAGACAACATCAGTTATACTTATGATACGTCCTATAAGTATAGTAGTATCCTTATAGTAGCAAGCAACGCACAAGAACTACAAAATATAATAAATGTGATAGTTCGTCATAGAGAAATGTTCGGTTTACATCTAACTGTTTCCAGAACTAAAATTCTAGTATTTTCAAAAAGACCAACAAACGTACATTTGTACGCCAAGGGACAAATAATAGAATAGGTAACTTTCATAAAATATTTGGGAGAAAATATTAACAGCCAGTGTAACCTAAAAAAAGAAATTTTGTCTAGAATCGAACAAGCGAGGAAAACACTCATGAACATGAAAAAAGTTTTTTCAAGATCAGACCTTAGTCTAGAGCTTCAGAATTGGAGTGATTCAATGGTATGATTTACTACATATCATATTGGAAGGTTTAAAAGTGCAGGCAAAAGATCAGTAGAAGACGCCAGAAACTCGTGACTGAAAGAGTGAGAAGATGATTTGACCGCTCATCCACAGAAATCTTTCGTGCAGCAGTTTCCAAAGCTACAATTGCCATTTGGATCACCAATCCGAAAGGAGACGGCGTAATAAGAGAAGAACGGTCACGTTCGGTTCTAGCTCTTCTTAACACTTCTTAGTTTGTCGTGTATGAGGTAAACAGTAGTTAACGCAATGACCACATCCGATGCTGGGATCATTTATTTTAATCCGAGAGATAATGTTTCAGCTTTATATGTCATTATGGGGCACATAGAATATTTTACCATGCTGAGTCTAAGATTATAGGAATATTTCCCAGTAATCAAAAACTAAACAACACATATGCCATTACTCTGTATTAGCTAGTTAGTACTATAAAAACATATTGCTAAACTAACACACTAGAAGGTTTGATTTTAATAGAAGATAAAAGGAATTATAATAAATTTACAATACTTTCCTCTTTATATAAAACTAAAAATTTGTTCTAAAATTTCACTTAAATTTTTTATGTATACTTTTAAAAATATTGTTATGAAAGAAAAAAATATAATAAATACGTTGAATAACATTATTTTAATTTTAATATTATAAAAAGAAAAATATCAGTAAATAGTAACATAATACCTGAAAATTCGTACTTCATCGTTCCTAAAATTCACCGTTGCTAAATCACCATTTTAGTTACCATGTCACCACGAATCGAATTCCCGATCTTTGCAACCGCTCACGTTGTATCAGGAGCTATATTTAAGATTTATTGTAGTAAGTTGGACTTAAGTAAGTAAGTAAAAAGATGAGATACTGAAAGAATGTAAGAAAACATTCAAGAAATACTGCATATGTTGGAACAGGATGCAAATGATAAACAAATATGGTAAAGAAATAATAAATAAGACTTACTCACAATCAATTTAATATTAACTATCAGACGACCGGTTTCGCTTTCTACAATATGCAAAGCATCCTCAGTACTCGATACAAAGTTAAACAAATGCTGAAATAATAAAAAACCATAATAGGGTGTTTGTCTAATAACGATAAACAAAATAGGTGTTGTAAATTACAATAATTATGCCAATATTACATGTCTGTGGTTTTATTTAAATGAGTAAGTTTGAATAAAAAGGTATAAAATTTTTAAAAAAGTTAAACAGACAAGGTAAGGCCCCACAATTTGTTATAAAAATAGTCTCTTCGATTGTAATAAATTAATAAATGAGCAAATAAATAAATAAAATAAACATTACTTACATGCCGGTACATTATTATTTCTTTACCTATTTGAAATGGACTCACACAAGCAACACATTCATGATTCAAATGATAAACGCTGAGATGTGTATATTTGCAGACGACATCCTATTAATTGCGGAAACAGCAGAAAAACTGAAATACGACTTAGAGAAATGGAACCTAGAAGCAAGTACAACTTAAACGTAAACAAAGAGAAGACTCAGATAATGAAAATATCAAGGAAACAAGGGACGGAAGATCAAATAGAAGTAATGATAGACCAACAAAAAATAATACAGACACATTCATACAAATAATTAGGAGCAGTAATCAACAACAAAGGAGACATCGAGGACGACCTTAAAACAGAATGGAAAACAGAAAACTATTACAAGCACTAAATAGATAATTCCTTAATAACAAAGAAATATCAACAAAGACCAAGATGACAATATAAAAAACAATATATGTACAGTGATATATAGAGCAGAAAATTGGATATTAAGCAAAAGACATCAGAGCAGAATTCAGGCAGCAGAGAAGAAATACCTCAGAAGAACTTCTTCTTCTTAACATGCCATACACCAAAGTGCGTAGGCGACTATCTCATTACTAGAATTCTGTTCTTGGCGGCGTGACACAGCTCACCTGTATTGTGTATTCCTGTCCATTCGTTAATATTCCTTAACCAGGACAATTGTTTGCGGCCGGCTCCTCTCCTACCTTCGATCTTCCCTTGTAGGATTAACTGTGGTATTTCATATTTTGCTCCTCTTAATATGTGCCCAAGGTAACCAATCTTGCGTTTTTTAATTAATTCAAAGAGTTCTCTTTCCACGCCGGCTCTATTAAGGACGTCATCGTTTCGAACTCTATCCACCCAAGGTATGCGCATCATTCTTCTCAATGACCACATTTCAAATGCTTCAAGTTTGTTGATAGATGTTTTTTTCAAAGTCCACGTTTCCATGCCATAAAGCAAGATGGACCATATGTAGCACTTGACCATTCTGTAGCGTATTTCGAAGTTTAGGTGTTGATTACATAGGAGCGGTCTGAATTTCACAAAAGCTTGTCTTGCCATTTGTATTCGGGTTTTTATCTCGTGTTGTGGATCCGATTGGTCATTGATTGTGGTGCCAAGGTATTTAAAAGTTTTCACGCGATTTATACGATTGTCACCTATGCATAATATCGGGTTTTCTGGAGGGTTTCTGCTAATGACCATATATTTCGTTTTCAAAATGTTGATTTTGAGGCCATATTTTTTACCTATGCTATTCACCCTATCAAGTAATAACTGCTGATCTTCCAAATTATCAGTTATAATCACTGTGTCGTCCGCATAGCGTAGGTTGCTAATTGGTATGCCGTTCACCTTAATGCCTAATTCCGTATCTTCTAATGCTTCCGCAAATATATTTTCAACATATAAATTAAAAAGCATCGGAGAGAGTATGCAGCCTTGGCGGACACCTTTCCGGATTTCAAATTCATCCGTATATTGGTCTTGATCAATCCTCACCTTTGCCATTTGGTTCCAGTATAGATTCTGAATAATTCTGATCTCCTTCTGGTCAATGTTGGCCCTATGTAGTAGTTCCATCATGATATCATGTTTAACATTGTCAAATGCCTTCTCGTAGTCGATGAAGGTGAGGTAGACATCTTTTCGTTGATCTAAGCAGTTTTGTATTAAGGTGTTCAAACATAAAATTGCCTCTCTTGTTCCTAGTCCTCCCTTAAAACCGAATTGTGTTGACCCGCTAAGTTCTTCTAGTATCTTATACATTCTTGAGTGTAATATCCTAAGGAAGAGTTTCAACAAGTGACTCATTAAACTGATTAAGCGGTGTTCATTGCATTTTGTGGCATTAGCTGTTTTTGGGATCATCACAAAGGATGACTGCAGCCATTCTCGCGGAATGTAACCAGTATCATAAATTCTATTGAACAGCCTTACCAAGATTTCGATATTCTCCTCGTCTAGTAGTTTTATTGCTTCTATATTAATTTCATCTGGACCTGTTGCTTTATGCATCTTTGTGGTTCTAACTGCATATTCTATTTCACTTCGCATTATTGATGGCCCTGATAAGTTTTCGGAAGGAAGTTTGCGCGTTGGTTGTGTTGGTCTTTCGTCATTAAAAAGGCTTTCTGCGTATTCTTTCCACGCCATTGCTATCTCTTCTTCTGACTCTATGTATTCGTTTCTGTCGTTGCGTATTCTTGTTCTGTGGTGGCTTTTGTGTATATTCGATATTTCTTTGATCTTCTTATGTAGTCCAAAACTATCTCCTTTTTCCTGCAATTGTTCTATTTCGTTGCACCTTTCCACCATCCAACGTTCTTTTGCTTTCTTAATTTTCTGACGGATTTCTTTGTGTATCTGTTTGTATTTGTCTTGATTACGTTGTTGTTTATGTTGCCTTCGCTTTTCCATTAGATCCATAATTTCGTCCGTCATCCATTCGTTATGCTTTATCTTTCTGATATGTGTTTTAACTTCCCTGTTTACTGCCAGAATCGTTCCTTTAATATCATTGACCATCTCTTCGATATCATAATTTTGTCCTATTACTCGCATTCTTTCATTAATTTGATTCGCATAACTCTTCTTCAGATTTTCGTCTCTCATCAGTTCTCTTGTATTTATAGGTGTGCTGGTATTTGTATTTGTTCTCTTAATTTTTGCTAGTTTTAACCTCACATCTGCTATTAGCGGATTATGATCGGATGCAATATCAGCACCTGGATATGCTGCGATTCTTTTGATAGCGTTACGAAATCTTCTGTTTATTAAAACGTAGTCAATTTGGTTTCTAATTATTCGATTTGGACGGTCTCCTGGCGATCTCCAAGTATATAACTTACGAGGTGGGAGCTGAAACCATGTGTTCATGACGACAAAACCGTTCTCCTGGCAGAATTCACACAGCAGGTCGCCTCTTTCATTTCTAACTCCAAGGCCGTACTCTCCAATTATGTCTTCATATCTTCCTTTACCCACCTTGGCGTTAAAGTCGCCCATTATTATGTTTATGTCCTCTTTCTTTGTTAGTCTTATTGCTTTTTCCAGATCTTTATAGAACTTAGTTATTTCTTCTTCTGACTTATCTGCTGTTGGTGCATATGCTTGTGTCACATTTATGTTTACTGGTTTGCCTGTCATTTTGATCAACATGACTCGTTCGGAAATTGGAACAAAATCTGTCACCGATTTACTGGTCTTCCTGTCAAGAGCAATAGCCACCCCATGTCGGTGATGTCTATCTGTTGGGTCACTACACGAGTAATACATAGTAATCTTATCTTTCGTAAACTGTCCAGATCCAGACCATCGGACTTCACTGACTCCCATTATATTTATTTTCAGCCGATTCATTTCCTTTATAAGGTTGTGTAGTTTTCCTGGTTCGTAAAGACTATTAACATTCCATGTTGAAATTCGTTGGATATCATCTATTTGGCACCGGGAGATTCTTCGCACCCTCTGACCATCTAAGGCCTGCCCGGGACTGAGGGCCATCTGAGTTTTGTTTTGTTCTGCCATAATGAGATGAGTTATCCTGGGGAAAAGGTAGTGTTGTAGTATCCCGTTACTTTCAACACCGCAGTACCACAGCCATTCAAACTGTCCTAGTCATGCCTGTGGAATTCCAATAACAAGCCGGTCCAGGATAATTTCTTTTGCGCCTTGCGTTGGTACTGGTGATCGCTGCTGCCCTTCACCAGGGTTGAGGACTAGGAGGGATAAATATGGAGGGTGTAGGATAAAGGCTCTGGGACATGAGATTCCACGGTGTGAGATGGTGGAATATCATGAGCTAGCGTGGGCAGGGTCGCTAATCCCTGAAGTAGGTCTGTTTCCACCGGGATCGTGAAAAGTACCTACCCGCTACCCGGTCGTTTACTCCGATCGTTCAGAAAGAACGATCGGAGTAAAAAGAACTGATAGAATCAAAAAAGAAAAAATTAAGAAGAAGGTTCAAAATCAAACCGTTACTCGACTTAATCAAGGAGAAAAAATTGGCATGGTTCGGACATCTAACCCGGATGGGTAAATAAAAAGAGTGTGGGACGCCAAACCAATAGGGAAAAACAGAAGAGGAAGACCCATTAAAGAATGGAACAGTCTCATCTCGCAGATACTGCAGTGCAAGGGTAAGACTTGGCAGGAAGCAACACAGATGGCATCCAACAGGAAGGAATAGAGAAAGTTCGTTAAGAGCTAGGTCATCTCAGAAGATTGTAAAATATCGTAATTGAATGAATTATATTATAAACGGCCCAACACCGAAAGGTACAAATGGGTCTATTGATGTAAGTAAGTAAGTAAGTAGATTGGACCTTCGAGTTTTGTACAAATATTACCTTTCTACAAGCTTGACTGAAAAATTATTACTAATCGCGCAAACAAATTTTGACAGCCAGTTTTATTGTAAATAATTTTTATCTTTTATACATTTTTGTCACCGATATGCTACTTTCCGAGATATTGAAGATAGGTTGATCTAAAGTCCCTAGATTGAAGAGTACAGAAAGTTGATTTTTTGGTCTAAAATGTTTTAAACTTTGTATCGGGAGCCTATTCAAATTCTAGTTATAGATAATCTTCCGTAGACGTTAATTCCACGTGTCGCTGATATCTGTAACAGTACTTAACTTATATCAAAAGGAATAGGTAAAATAAATGAATAAGGTATGCACACGTACGACGCACTGGGCTTAACTTTTTAAGTCCAGTGATACAAAGTTTAGAACTTAACAATAGAATATTTAACTATAGCAATACATAATAGAAATAACCTAGATCTATACACAGTAAAATATTAGATATTTGATATCAGCTGGCAGTATTTGAGAAAGGCGAAAATATTTTAGTTATACTGACTTTTCCAAGAGCACTGTTTAATGTTGATGGAATGTTATACATTTTGCGTTGTACATCGTACTTCTTCTCCTTCTAGTTCCATGACCGTTATCGATCGTTGGATATCATGTTGCTACCATATTCGCTATCGTGACTTTATTGACAGCAGCTCTAAATAACGATGTAGTTGATTTTCCATACCATTGCCTTAGATTTTTCAGCCATGATGTTTCTTCTTCTACCAGGACCACGATTACCTTGGATCTTTCCCTGAATGATCAGATGTAAAAGATCATATTTTTTCAGGGTGTCTCCATAATATGACCGAAGTATTCCTAGCTTGCGTTTCTTTATTATATTGACCAGTTGTGTTGTTTGGTTCAGCCGTCTAGGACCTCTCATTTCTAACTCTGTCGACCCAGCTTATTTTCAGTAGTGTCTGTATACCCACATCTCAAAGGCTGTCAAAGCGTTTAAGCATAGCCTCAGTTAGGGTCCACGCTTCTACTCCATACAGCAGGACAGGAAAGATGTAGCAAGATATCATACGAACTCTAAGGTCAATGTTAAGATCATGACTGCAAACGTACGTTTCTCATTTTTACAAAGGCAGCTCGGGCTTGTTTCTTTCGGCTTTTAATTTCTGCGGTTGGATCCCAGCTCTCATTGATATTACTGCCGAGATACACGAGTTTCTCTACTCTGTCCAGTGTGGCATCTCCGACTTTATACCGTCATCATGTATATAATTTTGTTTGCTAACTATCATATTATTTAGTTTTCTTAACGTTGAGTTTTAATCCATGCTGATCACAAGTCTGTTTTATTTTGTTCATTAGATTTTGAAGGTCTTCTCCCGCAATTGGCAAGGACTAAGGTACGTCGCATATCTAATATTGTTGACGGTTACTTCATTTACCAATAATCACCTTCGGATGGTCTCCATTAAGGCTTCTTAAATATTTCCTCCGAATATAAGTTAAAAAGTAAAGGCGACAATATACAGCCTTGTCTCACTCCTCTTTTTATATTTATTTCATCCGACAGTTCTTGTTCAACCTTTATTCTTGCCACTTGATGCAGTAATAGATTTGTATATTATTCGTTAGATCTTTATCGTCCAATCGTCCAATCGTACTTGGGAGCACTGCAATACAACAATGTTTTACTGTTAAGACACCTTTTACCTATGTCAACTCACAGGTTTATCAGTTCGTTTTAGTAGGTAGTCAGTGTTAAACGAGTATGGCCAATCCGGAGGCGAGTGAAAGTTACTTGTTGTCTTCTATTGTTGAATTTTGGGAATTTTTTATGATTCTTATCAACTTCGTACAGCTTGGTTGGAGAGTTCTTCCATGTATCTTGCCATATTGAATTAATCTTTTCTTTAAAGAATGCTTTCAGGTCGGTGTGAAAACATTTCGTATTCTCTTCTGCATTTGGGTTAGTAGGTGCATTTTTTGCTATTTTATCTACAACCTCGTTTCCTTCGATTCCAGTATGTGACGGTACCCATATAAAATTAACTTTAATGTTCATATTTTCCGCATGTTTTAGTTCCTTTTTAATGAGAAGGAGTAGTGGATGATTACAGTAGAGTTAGTTTAATGCCATTATTGAGCTAAGAGAATCTGTAATAATGATATTTCTCTTTTTATTTTTGTTAACTATCAGAACTAGTGCTTTTAGTATCGCATACAGTTCAGCTGAGAACGTTGTTGTATATGAAGGTAATTTGTAAGCTTCTGTATACTCTGAAGAGTAGATTGCTGCCCCAGTTTCGTCTTCGTTTTTGGAGGCATCAGTGTAAACTTTGAAACAGCTACCATATTTGCTTAATATTTTTAGAAATTCTTGATTAATTTGACTTGCTGGCGTTTCTGATTTGTTTAGGCGCAATAAGCTGGTGTCAGTAGAGGGAAGTCGAATTGTCCAAGGAGAAGGGGTTTGAATTGAGGAGATATCGTAGGTGTCTGGAAAATTAATACCCATTGTTAACAAGTAGGTATGTAGACGGAAATAGAAAGGGTGATCAGTTCGATTTGAAGTTTGGAAACAACTTTTGAAGCGGTCAGCGAATACGTTGTGTATAACAGGATTATCTTGATTAGACGATACTGCCTCGGCATAAGAAAGACTTAGATATTGTCTTCTAAATGCGGGTGGAATCTCTCCAGTTTCCCAGTATAGAGTTTGTACTGGACTTGTGTAGTGTGCTCCTAAGGAAATTCGGAGGCCTGTATTTTGAATAACGTCTATTGTTTTTAAGTACGTTTTTTGGAGGAGTTATAAACAATTGAGCCGTAGTCCAGTTTGGAGCGTACTAGAGCCTTGTAGATATGTAGTAATGTAGAAGAGTCGGCGCCCCATTTTTTGTTTGCGAGTGATCGTAACAAATTTATTCCAGGCTGACATGTCTTTTCTAAATATTCTAGATGTTTCTTCCAAGTTAGTTTTTGGTCAAAGATCATACCAAGAAATCTAACTTCGTCTACATATTTAAGCTGTTCCCCATTTAAATATAAGTTCTTAGGTTGTAAGGTTGTATTTGGTGACTTTTCGTAAAACATACTGCTTTGATTTTGAGGGTATTGAACTGAAGACCACTTGTGAATGACCATTCTTCAATATGATTTATGGCTTTTTGAACATGGTTATGGATGGTTGTTAGGTTCTTTCCTCTACAAAGTATAACTAAATCATCTGCATATAGCCTAGCTTTTACAGGATGTTTAATTTTTGCGGTAATAGAATTCATAGCTATAAGAAACCAGAGTAGTGCTAAGGTTCGAGCTCTGTGGTATACCATTTTCTTGATTTTTTTGTTGAGGAATATACGCCGTCTACTCTGACCTGAAATTGTCTATTTTTTAATAAGTTTGACATGTATTTAAGTATATTACCTCTTATTTTCCATTCGCTAAGCGTTTTTAAAATTAAATATTTCCATCCTGAATCGTAGGCTTTACTAATGTCGAAAAATATTCCAATAGAGTGTTATTTGATTGCGAAAGACTCATGTATTTCCGATTCTACAGTAGAACGTCAATAAGCTTGTCTACAGTAGAACGACGCTTTCGGAAGCCACTTTGTTCAGGTATAATTAGTTTATTTGATTTTTAACAAATAATAAACGAGATAATTAAGTATTTAATTTTATAAGCCAGGAAACATTCATTAATTAGTTTATTTAAAAAAAAAACTTTTAATTAAGAACTTCTTTGATAGTGTACGAATATATTTATAATGGCTTCATTGAGAAAATGTATACAAAATTATGAATAACCTGTTTATACAAATTGATCGAACATCAGCATTCACCATCAATAGCCAGAAGTGATACTTTTACTCTCCTCTCTCTCCCTCTCTTTCTTCGTCACTAAACCTCAAATGCTTTCGTATCCATGACCCGACACATTGACTGTTGACACAAAAATATTATGGTTAATGTGTTTTAATTTTACAATTTGCAGATAAAGATAATCTTGTTTCATAGTTGATTTTTTATTTGTTAGAGTGTACCATTTACTGAGTCCTGAGTATACTTGCATATGGAAAACCATATGTCCAAAGTTATTATTATTCTCGTAACATCTAAGTACCTATAAGAATTCTATTATTAAATATCTATATGTCACGCGTAATTATGTAATTAAATTCTTTTTGTGACAGTTTAAAAAAAGTAGTGTTTATTAAACAATTTTTTTTGTTTGAAAACAACTCACGAAACGTGAAATAGTGGACATATTTCGTAATATTGACATCCGAAGATGTCAAGAAAACCAGATGCAGCAGTCAAGCCAATAAAAATGATAGCCGCTAGAACTTGTTAAAGCGAAGCTTCTATACTGGCGATGTATTACTTTTTTTCTCTATAGTAAAATGCTGGGGCGAACGTCACGGAACTAGCGCCAAGAAATGGCGTCGTCAAGGGTAGCGTCATAGAATCGCGCTTCTTGACATCGATTTACTACTCTCGATCAATTCGTTTCTAGTCATCGTATATTTACTCTAAGCAGGTTTAAAATAAAAACTGCAAAAATAACTAACAAAATATAGACATTAAATGAGAAGTAAAAAATTAAAAGAATATCTGTTACTGAAAGATTCGATTCGCAACTATTTGTAAAAATTTAAAAAAGTCGTTAATAATTGGGTAAAGAAATAATAAATATGACTTACTCACAATCAATTTTATTTAACTATCAGACGACCGGTTTCGCTTTCTACAATATGCAAAGCATCTTCAGGTCTCGATACAAAGTTAAATAAATGCTGAAATGATAAAAAACCCATATTCGGGTGTTGTCTAATTAACAAATTAGATGTTATAAATTACAATAATTATGCCAATATTACATATCTGTGGTTTTTTTTTTTCAAAATGAGTAAATTGAATAAAAAGGTATAAAAAGTTTTAAAAGTTTAAACAGACAAGGTAAGACCCACAATTGTTATAAAATAGTCTATTAGATTGTAATAAATTAATAAATGAGCAAATAAATAAACATTACTTACATGCCGGTACTCTATTAATTGATGGATGGTAGAACATGGTTGAAACTATCATATATTGTTGAATGGAGAACTTTATTCTGCTATTGTAGTTGTTTGACAGTAAACGGGAAGTTTGATCCAATGAAGTAGAGATAGGCGTGTGATTATTTGTTAAATGAAAGTGATGTTATATACCATTGTATTATTTAAAAGTTATTTATACTTATTCGAGAGATATATTTATGAAAGGTGTGTTATTTATTGAGTATCTGTATTGAGTCACCTTCATAAAACAATAAAACAATTTTTTATTGGCAACAAGTGTTGCCAATAAAAAATTCTACAAATAAATGGTGCGTTTTTGCACCATTGGCTCTAAATAGGGTACTTAACGAGAGGGGACCGTTCATAATTTTCCATCTATTTCGATCGTATGCCTCTTGCATCCAATTCCTATGGCAACGTTTTAGATCGTTCGTCTTAGCCATCATCTCTTGGTCTCCATTCCGGTATCAACTTTTTTATCTCTTTTCTATCATTCGAGCTACGTGAACTGCCAAGTTCCACTTCAGTGTTGCTATCTTTATCACTGTTCTCCTTGTCATAATTAACGTTTCCGCTCCGTAAGTCAACACTGGCAAAACACAGTGGTTAAAGGTTTTAAGTATTTTAAGACATATTGGTATGTCGGACGATTTGAAAATGTGGTTCAACTTGCCAAAGGCTGCCCAAGTCAGTCTTATACGACGAAGAAGTTCAACGGTTTGGTTATCTTTTTCTATGCTAATCTCATTACGTAGGTATTTATAGGCCATTACCTCATCTATGGATCTTTTTCCTTCACATATATCTTCGCTGACTACATAATTTGTCATTATCTGGATTTTAGATATATTTATTTTCAACCTCATTTTAACAAGGCAATGTAGAGCTGATTTAAAAGTTCTTTGGCCTCATATATCCTATCAGCTATTAGCACAATGTCAATCTGTTCAATCTGCAAACCTCAGGTGGCTAAGCTTTTCTCCATTTATGTTTATGCCCTTCTCGGTCAGTTATTAGTTTTTACTTATATACTGCAAAAGTTCAGTGAACAGTTTCGGTGATATGGTGTCCTCGTGACGTACTCCACGTTGTATCGGAAATTTTTGAGTATGAAGATCACTCACTCTAACACTAGCTGTTGCGTTTTGGTATATGTGTTAAGTTATATTTATATACTGATAGTCATTCGGCATTTCGTCAAGGCTTTCAACATTTATTATTTATTTATGGTGTCAAAGGCCTTTTTATAATCCACCAATAACAAAGCAAGCCTTTTTAGGAATATCTGCTACAAATAACCTCAAAGTTGGCATGTGCTTAGATTAGGTTAGGTTAGGTTATATACATATAATACAAGATAGATTGACTGCTGCAATACAGTCGCGTTACCCCAGTGTGACAGAGAAAACTGACGCAAAGCAGTCTCTGTACCTTAGTCGAATGGGCTAGGTTTATCGACCACATGACCTTCTCATTGATCATCTAGGTATACAGAATTGTGGCAATGATGTTAGAAGAACTTCATATCTCAGAACAAATACGTCACTATGTTAAGTGATATTCTACTATGCACTCGTATTTCTTCGAATAACATTTGGTACTTCTCTTGTGTGATGGTGCTGTGTTAGTTCCGTTATGTGAATACCACTGTGAGATCTAATGTCATGCGATAGGTAAACTTACAAAGTTGTTAAATTTGATATACTTAAACTTAATTACAAAATCCAAGATCCAGTTCGCCATGGAAATAACTATCTGGTCGTGCTACATATTTTCTTGTTCAAATTTACAGTAAAAGGGCGTTAAATTCCTATAGTAGACAATGACTTACTTGCATTTTTTAAACCTCTTCGTTATACTGAGATAGCTTTGCTAAGAGTAATCCACCAAATATTTAGGTTTTCACATCCGTTCTTTTTACGATATCATCCTGTTGTCTATGGTGATTCGAATTGATTAAAATCTTAAAAGAAGAATAAACATTGAATGCTACAGCAACTATCTATATTTAAGAATCTATATCAAATGGAGTAAGTGAAACTAAAAAACCGATGTAAAATTTTAGATTAATAGGTAGGTACATATATTCAAAATTTATTTTTGTAAAGTATTTGTTACAATGCTTCCTTAATTAGGCAATTTATCGGTGTAAAGTTTTTCCCCAGAATATACAAGGTACATTTCCCGAAATCACTTTTTTAACAATTTCTAATTCCTAAACCTTTGACATAGGCAACCAACAACTCATTTACAATTTATGTTAATTGTATACAAATTCTGAAAATGTATAGACATTTGTTGCATAACTAAAAATTTAATTGATAACTAAAAATTTTAAAACAAGAATCAACAATAAAACAAAAAATAGATTCGGAAAAAAAACAAAAAAACTTTGGCCCATGGGGGGATCGAACCCACGACCTTCGCGTTATTAGCACGACGCTCTAACCAACTGAGCTAATGGGCCATTGATACAAATTGTTTAAATATAGTATCTAACTATACATCAGAATTTTTTTAAACTATTTTTTATGGCACGTTTAAACCAAAATAAATTATATTTAGACGAGATTAAAATACAATTGATTGCAATTAAAATTACATTTTCAAATTTTTGTTAAGTATTTCGATTTCCACTGAGGAAATCGGTTTCAAAAAAAGATTATAATAATATTCCAAAAATTATAACCAAAAGTTATTTAGTGGTCACAACAGTAATTAATTTAATACATTAAACAATTTTCAATTTCAACCTTGTCTACTTCAGAAAGAAACGTTAACGTTTTTTTTTTTCATGATGGAACCTCTTTATACTGTGATGATGGTTCAAGAGTACTCAAAACCCTTTGAAAAACCGACCCGAGTCTGTTCTTTTTAACAACTTTTTTTTATTTCAATTGGTCTGAGGTGGCATAGATGTAGAAAGGACTGATTTTTAGGAAATTATTAACAAAAAATAGTTAAATTAATATTATTTCTATATTGGAGAGTGGTTCATTAGCATAAAAATAATTTTCTAAACAAACTAAACCCACTTTTTTTGGATACATAATTAAATTCAAAAGTTCTTAAAAATCCACTGTTTTATAAGTTCTAAGTTTCTAAATTCTATAAAAACAGTTCTTTATAGAATTTAGAAACTTAGAACTTATAAGAAAGAAACTATATTAAAAAAGAACAGACAAAATGCATGGTTACAACAGTAAATTTACTAAAATGTGAATTGGAGCTGGAAGGTCAGATAATAGAACAAGTGATGGAGTTTAAATATCTAGGCATCACATTATCTAGCTACGGAATGCTCGAAACCGAAGTGAACGAACAAGTGAATAGAGCAAACAGAGAGGCAGGCTGCCTAAATGAAACAATATGGAGGAATAAAAATATCGAGAAAGAAACGAAAGGCAGAAATTACAAAACAGACATCAGACCAATAGTGGCAAACACGGCAGAAACAAGACTTGATACAGAGAGGACAAAAATGATGTTAGAAACAACAGAGATGAAAACACTTAAAAAAATTGATGGTAAGACACTATGGGACAGAGCTAGAAGTACAGATATACGACGTAGATGCAAGGTGGAGAACATCAAGAACATCAAGAACTGGGTAAGAAATAAAGAGTAGAATGGAACGATCATATAAGTCGAATGACAACAATAGAATAGTATTGTTCTGAAGCTAAATAGAATAGTAAAGACGGCAAGAGACGGTTCCCCAATAGGAAGACAATTAGTAGGAAGACCACGAAAACGATGGAACGACAACTTACTGGAGGCACATTAAAAACAGACAGAGTCATGTCTATATCAAAAAAAGAATAAGATTAAAGAAACAAGTCAAGCGGTTGAATATTATATAGATATGTTATATAGTCTATACCAAATTATGATAACGCCGTATTAACATAAGGGATGCTCGTTTGTGTTCCATTTGTGTTATACCTACATCAGAGAGTCTCTTCTGTTCCAGTGTAGCTATATTGTGCTATTTTCATTTTGTTCTCGTAGCACATTCTATTCACTTTTTCACATTTTTATCTGATTCCTTATGTAAACTTCGTCCGACTGTTATTCTTCTATATATTTTCTCTTTTCCGGCTTTCTCATTCATGCCTACAATGATTATTTTTGTATCATATTTCTATATATTCCTTATTTGGGTGCTTAGCTTGTCGTAGAACTCTGTTTTGGTTTCTAAATCTTTATTTTTAGAGGGCGCATGTATATTAATGATACTTATTTTGATATACTTTACTTTAACCCTCAAGTAGCATATTTGGTCCTATATTGGTTGAAAATCTACAACTGCTTAGCGTACTTTCTCGGACATCATGAACTCCACTCCACAATATGTCTTGGTCCCCAGACTCTTGAACACTGTGCTCTTACCTATTTTTATTATGTCATTTCCCAATTGATTCGTCTCTTCGAGGATAAGGATATCTATTGTGTATTTTTCCATAAGGAAGAAAATCTTCCATGGTCTAAGTTTCTTAAAGCTTTATATTCATACGCACCTCTCACATTATATGTCCCTATTTTTATTATTTCCTTGGATTATTGCGTTTCTTTTGTGCTTATTTTTCCCTTTTCCATGATTGTATTAATTTTTATTGCCATTTCGGTATCATACCTCCCCATTTGTTTTCTTGTACTCATTCAAATTTAAATAATTATTTTATCACATTGTTTATCATGATAAAAAGTAAAAGATTCAAACCTTGGATGCGCCCAACGAATGAACTTGACTTTGAAAAATATATCACCAGTAACTTACTCAGAAATACAACAAGAGAAGACGTAAATAACCTAAACGAAGAAATAGTAGATACATTTAACATGGAAAAGAACAAAAAATTAGTAAAGAAACGAAACAAAAAATTGAAGATCGTAGAATGCTGAGATGTTAAGGAAATGTTGACTAACAAGATATAACCAGCATCAATAAAGAAATCTCTAAAGCCATCAGACGGGATATTAGAAAATACAACAACGAGAAAATTATAAAAACTATAGAAGACAACAAAAGCATGAAAGCATTGAGGAGAAAAATGGAAAATGGCAAAAAAAAAATCTTCCAACTTAAAGACAAAAATGGAAATATTATCTCAGATAGACCAAGCATATTACATATAGTGAAAAGTTTCTATGAAACATTATATAAAAATCAAGTTATTCCAAAACTCATCGAACAACTAATACAAAAGGTACATAATGTAGGATCGGAGGATTTACCAGATATATCACGAGAGGAAATCCAACATGCTCTCAACAATATGAAAAATAATAGAGCTCCGGGGGAAGATGGTGTAGTCATTCAGACAATTAAACTAGAAGGTCCACTTTTGATGTCCCGAATCCAAACACTTTTTAATCTATGTCTGCATAGTGAAAACATTCCAAGTAAATGAAAGAAATCGGTTACAATCCTCCTCCACAAAAAGGGGATAAATTAGATCTCGAAAAAGCCAATTAGTTTGCTTAACCACCTATAAAAGCTATTTACTCGAATACTGACAAACAGATTAGAAGCAAAACTCGATTTCTATCAATCAGAAGAACAGGCAGGATTTCGAGTGGGACAAGGAACAAACGACCATTTGCAATGCCTTAAAACTCTAGTTGAAAAGTCTATCGAATATAACAGACCCCTTGCTCTTATCTTTGTCGACTTACACAAAGCATTTGACACAGTCGAAACAGTTGCTATCTTAAAAACACTATCAGAATGCAGAATAGATCACAGGTATGCAAATATTCTTCGAAATATATACGAAAATGCGACAACAACCGTTAACCTCCATTGCATGACTGAGAAGATAAAAATTGGCAGAGGGGTGCGGCAGGGAGATACTTTATCGCCAAAACTATTTATAACATTTATAAATGGTAACATCCATAAGTAAATAGTAAGTAAATAGTAAGTATAACAGTTATGGAGTACGCATTTAAACGGCTAGAGTGGGAATCAAACGGCCGATGATATTGTTCTCATAACAGACAACTTAGGAGAAGCCAGAGTTATACTACAACTACAGCAAGTAACCCAGAAGGTCGGTTTAAAAATAAACTATGGAAAAACAAAAATGATGACCAATCTCGTCCGCAATGAGCTAATAGAAATCGAAAAGTCGGCCATAGAACTTGTGGAAAAATATGTGTATTTGGGTCACGAAATAAGGTTAACGCGAGATAACCAAACATGCGAGCTACTCAGAAGAATAAGTCTGGGTTGGGCTGCATTCGGAAAAATGGGAGACGCATTTAAAACAAATATACCGATCCATTTAAAAAGAAAAGCTTGTAACCAGTGCGTTCTACCAGTCCTCACATACGGAGCAGAAAGCTTAACTCTCACAAAAACATCCAAAAGAGGCCCAACGCCATGGACCGACGACCTCAAAAGGATCGTGACCAATTGGATAGCAGAGGCGCAGAACAGAAGCAGATGGAAAAGTCTAGAGGAGGCCTATGTTCAACAATGGACAACTCAGGGCTGATTGATGATGATGATGATTGCTTATAATAATCTGTTCTTTAGGTATTTTTGAAATTTCCTATTGCCATTTTAGTTCTTTCTGTTACTAACTATTCTTTTAACTACTATACTAAGTATTATTAACATTTTTGCCAAAAGTTGCAAATAAATAAAGTACGGTGTTACGTCGCAAAACTTAATTTTTTTTTTAATCCTTAATTTAGTATGTGCAAATGGTTTTAATATTAGGTATAACAAATATTGAATAATCTATGGTAATAAAAATTATCATCAGTAGTCTAAACGTAACGGAACGTGCAGGGGGTTA
This sequence comes from Diabrotica balteata, assembly GCA_918026665.1. Lineage (NCBI taxonomy): Eukaryota > Metazoa > Arthropoda > Insecta > Coleoptera > Chrysomelidae > Diabrotica > Diabrotica balteata. Next base: position 71,332,027 of record OU898277.1, read on the forward strand.
ATAAGGACAAAAAAAGGGGATTATTTTTTTATTCTTTTTCAACGTTACAGTTTCTGCATATTTTATAAGAACAAGTCAAGCAAATGGGTTTTTTACAACAGAACGCATAAATAAGATGTCTTCCTATGAAGTTTTGATGGGCATATGTAGCAATATTTTCGAACTGCTAACCGATCTTCTTGAACAGAAGGAGGTTCAAATATGCACAGTATTCGCTATATGTTGTCTGTTATTTCTGTCGGCATTCTGCTGTTATACACTCGTTGTTTCATTTGTACTTCAATTAAGCTTTTAGCTAATACCTTTATAAAATCTTTTCTGTCTAAAGTTATGGATTCACTTCTATAATCTGTATGCACTAACTTTTAACCACTTATTTTTGAACTTTTGAAACTCTTTAATTTTCCACCTTGTAATTTCCCAATTATTTGAAATTTATTACAAAGCGAAAATCAACCGAACTACTGTTGCTAATTGCAGAACCGTCCCTGTAAATGTACTGATAATGTCGTCAAAGTTGATAAGGTGTACTCGTTTGTGTTCAATTGATGTAATACCTGTTTAGAGAGTCTCTCCTGTCCCATTGTACTTCTCATGTAGTTTTGTATAATTACATTTTTTAATGATAATTATCAGTTTGCTAAAACCTCGTTCCCTAGATGGCACTGTGATTGGCAACGTCAAAAACATTCTCAGTTCAGTATTAATGTCTAGTCTTTCTCTAGTTTATTTTAATAAATGTAATAAATATTTATGTTATCAAAAGCCTTAAGCCTGTCTCGTACATGGCTACATTCTTAGCATTTGTCAGTTGTTTTTTGTCTTTTTTCTAAGAAATCAGACGGTATATCATTCATACTTGCTAAGTAATAATTCTCAGTAATACAGATGGAGCAAAACTCTCTGCCATACTCCAAGAACGTTGAAGGTTCCGGCCAGCTAAATATATTGTCAGATCTTTTCTTTGCAAAAACTCATTGACATGATTAGCTCCACTTTGGTCGTTTTCTGTCATCCATAATTTGAAACCTAATTTAATGCTGAAAACGCAGCTCAAAATGTATTGAACAATTCCATTTTCCAAACACTGAAACGATACGGTAACACTAATAACTACGTTGAAATAAAAAAACAACTTTCAGTTCTTATCAACACATGCAAACAACAGTGTACTCAGGCTGCAAGTGTAGCCGTCGACAAAGTTGACTACGATGACTGTGTGTTTATTTAACGAGTTTCTTAAAAGGTAAAAGGGAGAGAAATAGTTTTGATGTTCGCTATTGCGTCACGGCCACACTGATTTCGAGCCTCCGACACCTGTGCTGAGAGCTCAGGTTACCAATTCATGTCAGTATTAGGCAGAACAGTATAAAAAACGCCCCACTCCAATCAGACCCATGAGTTATGTTAACTCTTGTGCCTCATTGTGATATATAGTTTCAGAGCAATTAAGATAATTATTTGTGCAACAAAATAATAGGAAAATATAAATAATTTAATATTATTTTAATCAAATAAAAGGCAGATATCAAGCGCAGTTTTTTTTTAAATCTTGCCCAAGTACTTTGGCCCCTAGGGCATCTTCAGGGGCATTTCGTCAAAATTTTGCTATCCAACCTGAAGATGCTCTAGGAGCGACTGCACTTGGGCAAGATTTAATAAAAAAGCTGTGCTCGATATATACCTTTTATTTGATTAAAATTCATTTTTTCGAGCATTTACCCTTAAATCACTTCATTTGATATTATTTTTTTATTAACTTTTCAAATCTTGCCGCCCTCTAAAATCTGGCGTTCGGGGCACGTTCCCCCTCCTGCTACACCCTAGTTACGGTCACGCGTAAGACTGACGCATATTTTTTACTTTTGGTGAAAGTTCGCCGGTTTCTTCTTCCTTAGTTTTAGTCACCTGCCACGCTTTCTAGAATATTATACCACATCTTATATTTTGCAACGTCCTATATATTTAAATATGCACTTACGCATAACATTATAATATGCATTAATGATAAAATAATAAATAAAATTATAGTAATAGTGCCGTTTCGCTGTTTATTAAGATTTTAATAATTAAGTAATTAACTATTGTTATCGCAAAAAAATCAATTAAAGTTCATGTTGGCTTAAATTCGTTTGACCTCTTCACTGTACTCATGTACACTGTACTTATGTCAGTAAATTTGATTCCAAGGAAGTCCCTATTTAGTTCTCACGTTCTCCCACATTAAGGAAGAGGTAATTGAGATATTTTTTATGTTCAGTTCATTGTTGTGCAATTTTCCTCACAATAGTGACCGAAATTGAAGTAAGTGAATACCAGCAAGAAGTTTTAAAGACGAGCGAAGAAACAGTATGGTGGTTTGATTCATATCAGGATCGGCTTTAAAAGTTTTTTATGAATTTCAGTATAGTTTAATTTATTTTCGCATTATCGTTATCATTTAATATTATTAAATAATAACCAAACGCGATAACTAATTTTCTATTACCATTCGCAATATATTCCATATAAATGTTTAAAAATAAGGCAAGCACACCTACTTAAATTATATTTTATCACACCCTAAAATTGTTGAAAATCTACTATTCTGTTTTAATTTGTCTGGTTTCCATATTTCCATCAAACATATTTAGCTTTAAACGTTTTATAATAATTATTGTATTCATAAGTTGCATCAAGAACTCATACTTTTAGTAGGATTAATATTTGGTCTATAGGTAGTACCTTTTCCTAGAAAAAACCTCTCTTTATTTTTCTTTAATTTTTAGAAGTATAAAAGGTTTGGATCAACAGCAAAATAACGAATTATTACGCTTATTTAGTAATTGGCGCGGTTTAGATTACATCAAAACAAAAATTTGTAATTTTTAAAATTAATAAAATATTACTGCAGCTCACTTTAAATAAGTATCTAAAAAAAAACATATGTAACTATCGAAAACTTTCTGAGGCATATCACGAAATGCATGATACTATGACTAAGAAGATAAGATATTGCGCATAATTCGTGACGTAATTGGAGAGTTGCACGTTTGTAATGTCAGTTTTTTGTATATTAATAATAAATAATCTTTAATAAATAGTTTGGAGATATCCTTATGTGTACGATTATTGTAATTATTAAACCTCTAGTTTCGTCTAGTTTCTTCTTATAGTTTTTTAAATATTATATTATTATTATCTTTTGTACACAAATAATACAAGAAAGTAATTTAATATTATTTAGTCAATTGAATAATTTCATCACAGAATGCATACAAATCCCATTTAACTTGAACAAGAATTCAAATTATACTCTCCAATGACGGCATGCGCGAACACGAACGATTTTGTGCTACGGGAAGATCCTATCTTGTTAGTCATACTATCATGACGAAATGTAAAACCTCCTTACCATACATTGCTTGTTTTGTTTTTCCCTATGAATGTAGTTAAACCCCGTAAGTAACAGATTTTTTAAAAGGGCCTTTTGATTGTTATAAAATAAAAGACATTACATTGTAGTCTTTGGCGAGTTGAATACAGATATTTATGATGTGTTACTATGTGACGAGCGATGAAATGTAAGCTTAAGTCAGTTGCAGTGGTTTACCTGTCGGGACTAATCTCAGTAATTTCACTAATGAAAAGCGGTCGCAGTATTATGCATATTTGAGGTTTAAACCTTCGACAGGCTGCATATCATGCTTTATTGTCTGGTTGACAAAATGAAATCGAACTAGGAGATTGAAAAATATTTCTGACGATATAAATTTCTTAAATATAAAAACGCAAAAGTGGCATATGGATGAATTTTAAATTGATAGAGTTTAAAGGAGTTATTCAAGATTTTACACAGTATCACTGTACCAAGATACTGCGATATGTTTCCAAAAGTAGGGCAGCAAGTTTCTTAAGACATAAATATTCTCTTCAATATCTTCCAGGTTAAAAAAGTCAACGTTGCTTGAAAAAATTTGCAATTAAGTCGCTCTCAGTTTTAAAAAAAGAAGTGATTACACAGCCCAACAAAAAAAATTGTTTTGCTGCCGAAAGACAGGTAAATTTGTCTTTGGTTAATTCTTCTGCGCTGATTCCAAAAATACAAACTTTTTCTTTGTATTAGCTCTGTTTTTTTAAGATATAACATAAATCATCAAATAATTAGCGTTAATTGCTTCTTAACTATTGTCCGATGAGTAAATATTATTTTCTCTGAAATGGCCTTAACAAATTCCTATAAAGTCGACTGCATTCCATTGTAAAATTTAGTTATAACTTGAGTTTCGTTGCAAGAGTTTGTTTTTGACAACTGAAAACTATAGGTTTCTACAAGCAGGCATTGTTGTGTGAATAACCTAGACCTTTTTTGCTACATATGTGACACGTACATTGTAAAGGAAAGTAGAAAATTAGTTGGTGATTTTATAAAAAGGACATATCAAGCCTATTTTGGTGTTCATGAAGGAGATCAAGATAAATCCTGGGCTCCACATGTAGTGTGCAAAACTTGCCTTGAAAACTTGCAAGCGTGGACCAAAGGACAACAAATGTTTACAATGGTATGGAGGGAACCAAAAAATCATTTTGACGATTGCTATCTCTGCCTTGTAAATATAAAGGGCATTCATCGTAACAATCGACATACGTGGACATATCCTACCCTACATTTAGCAATAAAACCAAATCCATATCAGCTTGAGTAGATACCCATTCCAATATTTAGTGTTACCTATATTGGTACCTACGTTACCAGATGATAATGTCGAAACGTTATCTGACTAACTACAGACTAATATATTTGAGGAAGATTTCTAACCTGCATTCAGCAATAAAACCAAATCCATATTAGCTTGAGCAGATACCCATTCCAATATTTAATGTTACCTTTAGTGCTACCTACGTTACGAGATAATAATGTCGAAACGTTATCTAACGAACTACAGACTAATATATTTGAGGAAGATGACAGTAATTTTGAAGGGGATTCAACACGTCCTGAGTGCTTTAGTCAGGAAGAGCTAAGCGATCTTATCAGAGATCTGAAACTTCCAAAGAATTATTTTGAGTTGATTGCCTCTAGACTAAAGGAAAAGAATCTCTTTCACCGGACACCAAAATTACGTATTACCGTAATAGAGAAAAAGATCTTTTGTCTTTTTTCTCAGCAAGATTATATGATTTTTTATAACAATAATAAAGAACTGTTAGAAAAAATGGGTGTATCAGCGTATACACTAGATCACATGCGTTTTTTTAACGACAGTTCCAAACTAAGTTTAAAGTGGGTCCTTCTACATAGTGGCAACAAATATGTGGAACCGATATTTGCTGCAGAGAATAAAAACAACGCTGGTGCAAAAAACATAGACCAATAGGGACGATCTGTGTTGATTTTAAGATCTTGAACTTTCTCCTGGAACAAAAAGGTGGTAATACAAAATATTCTTGTTTCCTGTGTCTTTGGGATAGCGGACCTAAGAACCAACACTGGAGTAGAAGAAAATAGCGTTCTAGAGAGGCTTTAGTCCAAGGAGAAGCTAACGTAGATAACCAAACATTGGTCGACCGAGAGAAACTAATGTTACCTCCGTTACATATTAAACTAGGGCTGATGAAACAATTTGTAAAGGCCCTTGACCAGAATCGTCCTTGTTTTGAATACTTATCCAGCAAATTCCCTACCCTTAGTAAAAAAATGAAAGCAAAAATATTTTATGGGCCTCAGATATCGACAATTTATAAGAGATTCGCATTTTACAGAATCGATGACTGAAATTGAATGTAATGCATGGTGCCATTTTGTGAAAGTTGTTGGAAATTTTCTTGGAAACAATAAATCGGAAAATTACCGGGAAATGGTGGAAGTAATACTCCACAATTTTAATAAACACGGTTGTCATATAAGCATTAAAATTCATTACCTTTACAGCCACTTAGACCGTTTCCCAGATAATCGTGGTGACCTCAGTGATGAACAAGAGGAACGCTTCCACCAATATATCAAAACGATGGAAGAAAAGTATCAGGGGAGATGGGTCACTCACATGATGGTGGATTACTGCTGGAGTCTTCAAATGGGCCGTTCTGTTAAAGCTTTTGGAAGAAAATCGTATATAAGAAAGTTTTTAGGAGACGCCGAACAACAGATTTGTGCTGCGATGCTGGATAGGTTAGATGAAAAGTTAAGTTTTTTGGCAGATATGTGTGATGATTTTTGTAAGTGTATTGTTGTACAATAAATATCTTACTTTTTATTCGTGTTTTGTTTATTTGATGGGTAGCAGCACTACATACAGTTAGGTAATACTGCGTTAAATTATCCTTTTTGGATTCAGCAGACCCAAATTACCTAGAAACAGTAAAAAAATTTCAGGCAGTAAACTGTGTGTTTACCAGTTTATTATGCAATAAAGTGATTACTAAGCAATAAATGTAATTGCAAAAGATCTTCGTCCACTGAATACAATAAAAGGTAATTTTTATTTACAATTTTTATAATCTATTTTCAACTTACGTAACCTTTTAGGTGAGGTTTTATAAAATTTGCCCAAGATTGAATTAATTTTGGTACGGACTAAACATGATATGAGAAACATATTAACTTTCAGAAGCAAGAGAATATGATAGAATAAAATGTAAGTTATAATCACTTCTTAGAATCTATGAAGTTTCTTTTTATTTAGAGAAGAATACATACAACGTAGTTTTTTACCCTGAATTTGGAACGATGTTCTGATCGTTTAACAGTTTGAACCGTAGGAGTGTCAATGTTTGCGCATCCACTTCTTCAACGAGACGGCGAAGTGAGATCCAGAGCGGCTATTTAAGGTGTGTGAGTAGCAGAATTAGACAGTCATTAGGATGCAGTCTACATCGTGGTAATGTATAATATTTAAATATTTTCTTTATTATAGTGTAGACTATGTACTAATTATGACTTTTCTTTTCATAGGTGACCTACAAAAAAATCATAAAAAACACAAAAAACGGCTTCGGCCACCAAAAAAAATTAAAAAACACTAACAAAAACCGGCTTCGGCCACCAAAAAAACTAACAAAAACCCCAAAACCCGGGCACGTAGGGCCCAACCCCCTTGAGCACCAAGTCGCCGAACTGAGCCGGGACTCAGAGCGGAGACTTGAGGCCCAAGTAAGCAATTTTAGTTCGCGGATAAGCTACATTAAGATAAACAGGAATAAAGCGGAGATGCGCTGTCCTGAGTTTTCACATACGGTTAGGAAACCATGTTGGGGTTCATTACCCAGGACCTCCACATGAAGAGCACTTGGCTGATTGTTGTGCCTCTATAGCGAATCAGATTGCTATAGGGGGGAAAGGGATGGTCTAGACCATTGGAGCACGGTGGGGTTATTCCTGTTTTTAACACGAGTTAAAACACCTTGCTCCAATGAATTGTTACACCCGATTGTACTACCTGGGTGAACATGTCTCATAGGCTGGGTTCAATCAAATTGCTTGTTTGCTTGCATTAGACAGTCTTGTAGCTAGCGCTCTAGGCTCCTCGATTCGCCACTGCTGAACCTGCGAGCCAACCCGGACAGAGATATTTCCATATTGAGGACTCTGTCCTTAACCAAGCAGAACCCATCGGTATTGTGTATTGAACTTACCGTGGGGCGTGAATATTTAGTTTGCGAGTGCGTTCGGAGCTCCCGCTGAATTGAAGCGGAAGCGAGTATAAGTCTGGATGCGATTGACTTCACCTATTTTATTTGTTTTGTTATTAATAATAACTTTTTATTTCTTTTATAGACGTTTGCTGGGGAATTCCTTCATCGCGGGATCCAGACGGGGACGAAGGATTCGTTTTATTTTTATTGTATATACGGCGGAGAATTATTTTTATTTTTTATTGTACATACGTTAAATCAATAGCTTTATTTTTATTTCAACCTGTGTTTTACTGAGTCTGTCGCCCCGAAAGAGCTACCTTTTACAAATTTATCGTCTTAATATTTTCGATAAAAATCTTCAAAGAAATATTGGAACTTATAAATGTGGAAAAAGGATAATCCGCTATTAACGTACACAAATTTACTGTTGATCTGATAAGAGAGTATTATACAGATAAAGCTTAAGATACACTTTCGAAAGGTATAATTGTTAAAGACAATGTATTTCTAGTCTTACATCGTTCTGTCACGTGCCTGTCATAATTTAAATTAAGTTGTGCATGACGTTTTAGAAAGCTACAATACGCTTTCAGAACTGGCAGTAGTAATAAATGAATCAAAACAACTCGTGGGTTTTTACAACACTCCTTAAACACACAACTCTTCAAACCTTTCTTCTTCTTCTCCTTCTTTTTTTTATGTAGACATGACCCTGTCTATTTTTCAATGTGCCTCCAGTAAGTTGTCGTTCCATCTTTTTCGTGATCTTCCTACTGATCATCTTCCTATCGAAGAACCGTATTTTGCCGTCTTTACTACTCTATTTGTTGTCATTTTACTTAAATAATCGTTCTATTATATTCTTCTATTTCTTACCCAGGTTCTTGATCTTCTCTACCTTGCATCTACGTTATATATCTGTACTTCTAGCTCTGTTTTATAGTATTTCACCATCAATTTTTCCAAATATTTTATCTCCGCGTTTCTAACATCTTTGTCATCACTTTTTTCTTTAGCACAACTCCAGAAGCTCTATTTGGACCCAATTTTCGAAGTTTCTACGGCTGAGAAATTTCACGCTTGAAAGTTGTACTACCATAACGGAACTAGCAAAAATTCTCAGAATTATGCCTTTAACATGAGAAAAGGCAATGGCGAACACTATAAAGAGTCGTCTGTAAAATCAATGTGGAATACTACAGCAAAAAATGGTATAAGAAAAATATTTTACGACGCACGGCATAAATCGATCCTTTCACAGATATATCTTTCTAATGTGCAAGATTGGAGATACCAAGTGGAGGCACTTCAAAGTAATCAAGAAAAAAGAAAACTCAGTTCAAAAGCATTATCCACCGAAGAACTATAAAAATCATCCAAAGCTACGTCGGGAAACTCCCGATTTAACACAAAAAAGTTTTTTCACCTTTGCTCATTTAAACTTAAGGTAGACAATGAGACCGTTAACTTATGGGAGAATTTACGGGCCGAATTGAATACAACAGCATTTTTTTCAAAATAAATCAAGGCGGTTCGAAAAGTTTGGCAAGCAGCAAATGGCTGGTAAGAAATTCATCAAACGAAAATTTATGCCCAGTTAGATTATTGTTGAAATTAATGGAAAAAAGGAGACCAAAGATTTTATCAGACAGACTCTTTCTTACCGTTTGCCCCATCTGGAAGGATGGATCTTGGTTCAAAAACTGTCCACTTGGAATCAACACCGTATCTAAGTGGACAAAAATTTCAGCTGAAAAAATGGGAATAGACATAAAAAAACATAAAATAACAAACCATTCTCATCGATCTTCAGCTGTGTCATCCTTGTTCAAGCATGGTGTTTCTGAACAGGAGTTAATTAAATTAACGGGTCACTCAAACGCAAGCTCTCTAAAACCATATCTGCAGCTGGATTCCACTCACCACCAGAAATTCATCGAAAATCTTAGGAAAACAAATGAAATGGACTTTGAGTTCCAAAATGCTACAGGTCAATAATATACAAAATCATTCTTTGGTAGAAAAGAATGGGCAAACTACTATAGCTTATAATAATTGTACATTTAATATTGTTAACAAATAAATAAAGATTATGTTTCGTTGATATGGTGCATTAATTGTCTCGTGAAATAGTCTTGTCGAATATCATTCGAGAGAAAATTATTTACCGGCAAAATTTTTTTCTGGTTTAATTCAAGTTTGTTGCTTTGGCAATTTCGCTTTGAATTTGGCTCGACAACGCTGTGAGAACGTCAAAATTAATTCGAAAATTGCCAGCCACAACATACCAATCGAAAAAATTGAAGGCCAAATTTTCTCTAGTATGAATTATATGTAATATACCATACCAGAAGTAATTACTGGTTTTTGAGAAAAATGATACTTTTCGGTATGGACTTAAAAGTACTGTCAGACATTTGGAAGTAATTTACTATCAGCCATTGGTCATGTTTCGTGACTATTACTTCTTGTTATATTATAACCCCTTTCTTCTTTTAAATGGAAAAAAATTGACTCGACTTGCAAGAAACCTCTAAGTGATGCGGAATTATTAAATATTGTTGATAATTTCTTATTTGAGGATATCTCGGATGATCCAGTTTCCAAACTGACAAAGAATCTGATAATAATGATGAGGTGTTAAATAATTCTAGCGATGCTGTAACAGAAAATTCAAGTACACTAGAAGCAAAAGATGTGGCTCAGTCACTTAGTCCATAGAAAATGGTATGCAAGAATATATTGAGATAAATTCAATGAATAGAATTAACTTGAGTCATCAGAACGACATAATTGTAGGCAGAAAGTAACATGAAAGAGAAATAACTACAGAAGCTTCAGTATACGGGTACCCTACATATACAATAGCGGATAATATTGCTGGTTGCGAAACTGTAACTGTCATCTTTATTAGCCTTTTAGGTTCCATAATTGATGATATAGTTTATCAAAGTAACTTATATGCTGCCCAGAGGAATAAGGTTCTGAACTTAAAAAAAAACATAAGATGATAGCATTTTTGGTAATTAATATATTCATTGGATATCAAAATTAACCAAATTGAAGGCATTATTGGTCTAACGGCGAAGACTTAAAAACGGCGATTGTTCCTGCTCCAATGAAATACTAACATCGACACTCAAACTAAAGATAAAATGTATAATAAGATCACTGATAGATAAACTCAACGAACATTTTTCAAGAAATTATAGAAGAAAGCGTGAGCTGTCGGTTGACGAATCCATGATACTTTTTAAGGGACGAAGATCTTTAACGCAATATAATGCCATCAAACAAAAGAGGCTACAAATTGTGGTGTCTTTCCTATCAATGTGGATATATTATGAAATTTGAAATTAGCTATGAAAACCATAGCAAAGTTGCAGCAAAGTATAAAAGCTTTGGACTAGGAGCTCGAGTAGTCATGTACCTTGCTTACGAAGAATGTAGAAAGCAAAGAATAATTTTCTTTGATAATTATCTTATCTCCATTTCTAACGAAGATGTTTTGCCTACCTCAGGGTAAGATTATGGGGGTAAAGATAGAGCAAGCAAAAGAAACGCTACTTGTGAAAACGGCACTTCAGGGTTTGTTATGAGAGCTGGGGTCGTGGATAAGTAGAAGATAAGGGGGGTTGGATAGGGGCATTTACAAAAATTTGAAACTAAAGGTCATGACTCTCTTGGGATAAACAAAGCGAAAAGAAACAGGAAACACCTCTAGTAATTTAATATAGGGCGCAACTTTGAGATGCTTAATTATACCTATTACAACCACTAGTTGTAACTAAGGAAATAATTATTAAAAATGAAAAACATATCTTTTTCAAATGAAACTCAAAAAATGGTTTGTTAAAGAAAATAAACAAAATATTAAGAAACAAAATTTAACATTTATTGTGTCTTACCACAAACAGTTAAAAACATAGGGCATACAAGAATATTCAAAAAAGACAATACAAAAATATTACCTCAATAGTCCCAAAATACAAAAATACAAAAAACTTACATGTCATCCATTTACAAACTCTAGGACTTGGAGATACTACAAAAAACTTACAAATGTTACTGCACTTACCTTTTTTTAACAAAAAAAATGAAAATCAAAGATAATAAAGAGAGCTGTCTTATGTAAACATTAAATTTAAAAGAGAAAAATTTAAAATGACAGCTAAACCCAAAACCTAAAATTTACAATTTTTATATGTTACAATTTCTAAATTTTAACGAAAGCAATTATTATTTTATAAAAAAATTGTCTATCTTTACTTTAAAATTGAAACAAAATGTTACCTGGATTTTTCACCAAAACACTTTGGATTTTCTGTAACTGGACGTCACTGGAGATTTTTAAAACCATAACTGGGGGTAGACCTGGGCTTCACTCTCTGTGCAGCGAACACAAGAACAAATCTATCTCCATACTGCCAAAAGGCTTGGATGATAACCAGGTAGAAACATAACGAGGATGAAAACGACGATTCGTCCAATCCTCACTCAAACATTAACTGAACCATTAACTTCACACTTCTACAGATTTTCTATGAAAAGGGGCAAAAAACAGAAAATTTTACAAATTCGACATGAATTTGGACATGAACGCTAAACCGCTCTATATCGAGGCTTCAACGAGAGTCATCAATTATCCTCAAAATTAATTTATATAAGTTAGAATAAACAAAGCACTTGAAATAAACAAAACACAACGAAAATTAAGACGTAAATTATTAATTTGAAAAAATAGTACATCGGGCGGCTTAAATCAAAGAATTATCGACTGGAAAATACGCAGCCACGAAATAAATAAACAACTCTAAAATGGGTTTTATTACTTGGCGACGCTGAAAAGAACGAAATATTATTTGGGATTTAAATTGAAAGATACGGACTAAGAAACATTGAAAAAATTCAAATCAATTTAATTACACATACGAGGGGAATTCCAATATATTCTCAAAGAATTTATTTATCAAACGATTTGTAAATGCCACACATTTACTCAGAATCTGTGCACAATAGAAAAATATTTCAAATAAAAAATGTAGCTGAAATAATTGTTAACAAAAATGTTTATTTTTTTGTTAACATTTTTTTAAAGAATAAACCATTCTCTCTGAAACAACTCTTGAAGCAACCGTCGATTTTCAATGTCAGTTTTAAAGAAAAAGAGATGTTTTAAATAAAAATGCTTATTATCACTTTTTGTGTAGATTGAACCGATCTCTCTAATACAACGCTTGAAGCGGCCGTTAATTTCGAATGTCAGTTAAGCGCGCGAAATCAATATTCATTAAAATTTGTATCAGCTCGACGGTTAAAAATTCTATATCTTTTAATCCAAGTGTCCTATCGACAAAAGTTAAGATGAGTTTTAAAGGAAAATAGTGCAGCTTTCGTAACCAGTTTTTGTATTTAAGTTTTTGAGTTATGGTAACAAATATGAGGCATTTGAAATATGAATAAAAAACGTAGAATTTAATGTTTTGCATTTCAAACAACCGCACGTCGCGGGAACTGTCTTAAAACAAAAGGTTTTGGGCGTAGTTTATATTAGAAGTATGGTTCTTTTAAAAATCGTACATGTTCTATTGAAAAAAAAAGTTTTAAACGTTTTAGATTGTTTCGTCTGTGTAAGTTTAAATCCAACGATTTTTAAGCATATTTTAAATGCGTTACAATTATTGCCAAAACATAAAACTTCTATTTCATGCTATAAGTTTTGAATGTTAGACTCTAGTAATCAAAACTTTATAGTCGCCAGTAAATAAAAGGGATAAATTGTATGAATCTCATGAAAATATAATAAAAAAATGGCAAAAATAGGACCATGTTTATTTATTTCACACATTTATAAAATTTAAGTTTACTTGTGGTAAAATTCAAAAATGTCGGGCAAAAGCTAAACTATTTACCTTTAAAACACATCTTGAATTTTGTCGATAAGACACTTGGATCAAAAGATATCGAATTCTTACCATTAAGCTGATACAAATTTTATTTAACATGGTTTTTGCGCACGTAACTGACATTCATAGTCAACAGTCGCTTCAAGCGTTGTTTCTGAGAGAGCGGTTCATCTTACATAAAAAGTGATAATAAAAATTTTTATTTAAAACTATCTCAGCTACAGTTCACCAAAACTAACTGAAAGTCTGAAAATAACCATGCCCATGATGCTCATTCGTCATCCGACGGATCTCACACTGAGCGTCCCCTTAATATCTACCATTTGTGACATGAACAAGTCGGTACATCTGCGAAATATTTTTTGTAAATACGAACAAAGAAGAGTCATTTCCAAATTTGCAAATCTGTGTTGTGTACATGGAGTTTAAATTGAATCTGAAGGGAAAAGTTTTAAATAATCAGACGCGGGAAGTGATAGCAAATGTGATTCATTTTATGAGAAAAGAAGCCAAAGACAATAAACCGTGTAGCGATTTTAAAAAAAAAGTGCAGGAGCGTGTGTTATTGGCAACACGTGTTAGTTTACGCAGCGTTCAAAAAATTGCTCGGCAAATGCAATTAATTGAAGACGGCGAATGTTCCTTATTTGTAATTTCACACAAAAAGAGGGAAAAACCGCTTCAAAAACGTGCTTGGACGATTTTGATATGGGGCGTTTTCGACGTTATATAATGGATTTTTGTATAACACAAAAACAAGTGCTAACTGTGAAACGCATACACAGAACATTTGCAGAGAAGTACAACTACTCAGATCCCATAAAAAGCCTACGAACAGGAATTAGAAAAATGAGATTTCGTTGGCGAAAAACTAGAACTAATAGAAAATTAATAATGGAAAAGCCCAATATTCAACATCTTAGACTGTATTTCTCACGTAGTATAAAAAGTTACACGAACGCAAATCGCCCAATTATGTACATGGATGAAACATACGTCCATTCATCTCATACTTACCAAAAGACCTGGTCTGATAGTTCAAGCAAGAGTCTACAAAAACCTGTATATAAAGGGCAGATACTTGTGATAGTGCATGCTGGAGGTGAAAGTGGTTTTGCCCCCGAACAGCGTTTTAGTGATTGATAATGCACCGTATCACAACGTACAAACTGAGAAAAGTTCAACTATGGAGGAGGATAAAGGACATTCAGTTTTACGGTTACCCCTTATCATCCGGATTTGAATTCTATACTATAGAGTTATATGGGCTTCTATGAAGCAATATGTCGCTGAAAAAACTGTCAGATTTGATTTTAAATTAGTGGAAAGTTTGTGTGATGAATTTTTTAATTCGTTTTCAGAAGAACAATGGAAAAAGAGGTGTGAACATGTTAAAAAAATATAACAAAATAATATTGTATAACAGCCAACTTTTGACACCGTGGTGGATCAAATTATCATAAATGTAGGTGTCGACAGTGACAGTAATTCTGAAAATGATGAGATCGACTATTATTCTGAGTTAGATGACTCAGAAAAATGAACCTGAGACATTTATGTTGCCTTTCTTCAGAAACTATTAGGTATTTCCTGCTTTAATCATTTATAGGGCCCCTACACGGTCATTAATAATCACATTACAAAATATTTTGCATTCTTATTTTTAATATTTTATACATGGCTTAATTATATAGTACTAAATACTTATCTCATTTTTTTAAGAGTTTACACTTTTTTCATACTTGGGTAAATCTTCAGAGATAAAGGCCGCTTTTAACAAAAGGTATTGGTACAAAGATATCATATTAATTTATGCTTCACCGAAACCGAACATCTAATTTCTGTTAGTATTGCATTAGACGATTTTATTACTACTTTATTATCCTACTGCTTACGCCCTTTTTCTTCGAAACCTTTTGGTCAATTTAATAGTAATATAAAGTATAAATTGTCAATATAAAAATATAATTTTTGGTTTATAATGCCATAATTTATAGCAACACAAGCTGTTTCTAATGGATCCATTTTTTTACATCTCACTTTGTAGAACAAATACCACAAATATACTGAAGAAAAGTAATGACAGTAATAATAATTGTGTGCCGGATCTATTAGAAACTATTCAAACTTTACGTTTCTATATTTGTGTCTCCGATTGTACCTATATTTTTTAAAGTTCACCCGCGCGTACAGGCTATCTTTTTCATTCCAAGTGCGTTCTCACTTCATTGTTCCCGCAGGCAGTTAGAATTTCAGAATTTCAGCTATTTTTGGGAACTGTACATTTTTTATTTGAAACATTTTTTTCTACGGCCGGCATACAAATTCTTGGTAAATCTATTTTTTGCGTTTTTATCTCCTTGCGAGGGAATTTTAAGGGGAAACCCGAAGGTAAAAGTGATAACTTTTTTGTATGTTTTTTGGGGTCTAAAAATTAATATTCTCGGCAAAATTCAGTTTGTTCGTATGATTTTTAAAGGTAGAGTGACGACTGGAGTATTCTAATACTGCATTGTTTAGTATATTATTGACTGTAATGTTAAAATGTTTCCAGTTCCCACTATTGGCACTAATCTAGTTCTTTACTAGTTTACCAGATATATACTTGATGTTTTCTTTAGATTATTGCTTATCAACGGCGATATGTACGTTGCTTCGGATAAAGATGTATGTAAAACGTAAATATCATTATGTAATGTAACAAAAGAATGGTGATCTATGCTTGTATCATCTGCTTTGGGTGCAACATAAAATAGTTAAATAATTAAATGCTCAGTTTTTGTAATATTACTAAGCGAGAATTTATTTCTAATTGGTAGATATACCTAATCAATAATCTAAAGTATTACTGAATAGTTTTATTTCACTATTTTAATGTCTTTTGAAGATGTCCAGTGAACTCCTTATTGTACTCGCTTCCACGTGCTTTAACCGCCAAAAATGTCTCGTGGGCGCTAACGTATAGCGCTTAAATGCCAAAAGGGCTCTCTTATTGATCCACTTCTCCGATGTAAGTACAACTACAACTGTGCGCGTCATCGCTGACCCGACAGTGGCGGAGGAGCTACCTTAAATGGTAGATTACTGTAATTTAATTTTTGCCATACATATCTCACTTTTTGCATTGTATGATCAATTCCCATATAATGGAAAACAAACAAAAAAAGGAATTTTTTATATATATCAAAAATCCAAGAAGTTTTTGTTTCACTTTATCGCACGTCATACATTTTCTTAAGTAAATGTAAATGACAAGAGAAATGATTCCAAGAAGTATGGAGAAATCGCAGTTTTTACACTTCAATAAGTTGTAAAAGTTCGAAGATTAGTAAATAACATTTAAATTTGTTCCGACTATTTGTACATATCAGATGAATCAAAAACACAACACAATAGAGCTCAAAATAAATTATTACTTTACCTTTACCTATTAATACAAACTTTATCCAAAACAGCATATCTAATAAGATTAAATTATTGAATCATTATTCAATAATTTCAGATTTTTAATGTATATAATGTACGTCAACCGTTATTGAATCCACATGATATGAGGATTCAATTTTTTAATTCAAATTTAGAATAACGAAGCCTATACTAAAAGTTTTGCATATATAATAAGGAAATCCTATTTTCGGGAAAAATCAGCTTTATTGTATTTAAAATGGGTTTTTTGTTTGTTTGTTTATTTTTTGAAACGTTTGTTTCTGATTCTCGGGGTCGCACAGCAATCACATAGTACTTATTCAAAACTGCATGCAGGATGGCTGACGAAATCAATAGTTTTCGCCTTTAAATACTCGGATATTATACGAGCCGTGTGAGAGCTGGCATTGTACTGATGCAAGAGGATGAGACGATACCGGCTGTTATTGCGGAGTTGATCAATGGCTTTTGCCAAACAAATAGATGCACCTATCCCACTCAGCATTTACAGTCCTATAATTCGTGGCAGTATAAAACCATCAAAATCGGGATTTGGCCTTCTTTAACAAGCTTCTCCAATCATTTTGATTTACCGCTGTTCTTTTCCATGAACGCGTTCCCGGGCAGTTCCTGGCATCCTCATCGACTTCGTCTTCCCATCTCTTTTTAGTCTTTCAACAGGTCTTTTTCCCTACATTCTTGCATTTATTAATTTCTTGGGGATTCTATTCTCACTGATGCGGACCGTGTGCCCTGCCCACCCTAGCAGCATAAAACAATGGTTAAATTGGGTTACAGACGTATTTTAATAATTTCATAGGTGGATCGTGTGACTAATGTTGAGGTCCCAAGGCAAGGAATGCGAGATTAATAACACCATCAAAGAGTGCAAACTAGAATATCATGGCCATGTTATGAGGAATGAACAGAGATACGGCTTGTTGCTACTCATTCTTCAGGGCAAGGTATGTGGAAAGAGAGGACCAGGGAGAAGAATATCTTGGCCTCAAAACCTGAGAAAGTGGTTTAATACATCGACAACCGGACTATTCAGAATAGCAGCAAGCAAAGTTAGGATAGCCATGTTGATCGCCAACATCTGGAACGGATAGGCACTGTAAGAAGAAGAAGAAATTGGGTTAAAATTCTGAGACCTGTAATTGAGTTGAATTGAAATTGAATTGATTTGAATTGTATTGAAAAGATCGACTTAGAGCGATCTTGCAATTCTGAAAACTTGTATCTTGAGAATTCTAACAAATAATTTAAGAATGAGTTGCGTTTGTGTCAAATTCGTTCCAAAATTGTTAATAGTAGAGCAGAAAATGATTTGCTTGGTAGATATGTGTGCCTCAACACCTTGGAAAGTAAGAAAAAATCTCGTTTGTAGATAAGGGCAATTTGTTTTTTCATCACAATAATGACCAATTAGTAAACCAAGAATAAGTAAACCAATTAGTAAACCAAAATTAGAAAATAAACCAAGCTTCCTCCGTTTGCGCAGTAGCAAATATACTAAGGTAGTATTGGGCTAAAAATAATATTCAGATTATTTTATTTTTGTGAAATAAAAATGGTGCCACCTATCAAATGTCATTTGTCACTTGTTAGTTGTCTTTTTTTCATTTGTAAAGTTATCTCCCATTTCGCGTTTGTCAATCGTTTTACGTTTCGTGTCTTCGTCTTTCTTGTCTGTCCAATGTTACTTCATCATTATCACCATTGGTGCTACAGCCCTATAAAAGAGCCTCGACCTTCCCAATTCTATTACGCCAGTCAGTTCTATCCATTGCCAACTGTTGACAGTTTGCTGCTCTTATTTTTCTACCATCCTTATCTACACCATCCCTCCATCTGAGTTTTGGCCCTACTTCTACTTTCCACAGGTTGTGACATAAGGATTTTTCTATTATCTCACTAGATGTCCTGCCCATCTTAGTTTTTGTATTTTTATAAGAGATACTACGTCTGTACCACCAAATATATATTTATATCTGTGATATATCTTGTAGTTGTATCTCCTTCTCCAAACACCATTTTCAAAGATGCCACCGAATATTCTTCTCATGATCCTTTGTTCAAATAGAAGCAGGAGGTTTTCATCTGCCTTAGAGATGATCCATGTCTTCGATCCATATGTCAACACTGGTTGTATTAGGGTTTTGTATATGGTTATTTTTATTTTTTGGCTTAAGTTTCTGCTTCTCATATGTCTACTCAATCCAAAATAGCATTTATTGCTAGGATTATTCTTCGCTTGATTTCTTCCGTTATGACGTTCTCCTTGGTGGTCAGAGAGCCTAAGTATGTGAATTTGTCCACCACTTCAAAGGTAGAGTTATCAAAAGTGAATTGGTGGCCGATGTTTCTGGCTCTACTGTTGGGTGTTGATGCCATTATCTTAGTTTTGTCTTTATTTACTTGCAGACCCATATTTTTTGAGGCATTTGACAATGTGGTATACATTTCTTCTAGTTTGCGTGTTGTGCGAGCAACTAGGTCAACATCATCTGCATATGCCAAAATTTGGGATGATTTATAAAAAATGTTTCCTCTGTTGTCTATTTGGGCATCCCTGACCGCCTTTTCCAGGGCTGTTAAAAAGGAGACGCCAGGGCATCTCCCTGTCGCAGCTCAACATGCGTTTCAAATACCTGTGATTGTTCGACCTGTATTTCGACTTTGCAAACAACTTTACGCATTGTAGCATTAAACAATCTTATTAGTGTTACTTCTTAGTAATTTATTTTTCTTGTCTGAAAAATAATCTACTAATACAAAATTAATGGGAAAACCCCCGTAATCTACTAATAGTGTGATATATAATCTACTATTAACACAAATAAAATACTAAAAACAGCTGATATTCATATTGGCAACGACATCTGAAAAGACCAAATTAACTATTAACTATATTATTTCTTAAACTAGAGATATAGATAATAACGCAAATCGGAAGAAAATGACAGGTACAACATGTATATTATGTTAAATACTAAAAATATGAAATAATTTTCAATATTTTTCCTTAATCAAATGCTATAGAGCATTACAACAGCTATGAAGTGCACATACCAGTAAAAGGTACGTTTAAATAATATTATTTATCAAAATGTGGTTTTTCTTTAACCCAATGATAGTCGTACGCCTTATTATTTTACTTCTTTTTGCAATCGTCCCATCTTATTGAAGGTCGCAATATAGTTATTGGTTGTATCTTCCTTTTAACTCCAAAATTTTCGTAATCTAAAATTAATACCTTTATTTTTAATTATTTATCTTAGTCTATTTATATTAAGTTAAACATTTAAATTTGAGAATTTAAAAATAATTAATTTCTTTTTACGTATCTATTAAAGCTTTTGTTAATAATATAGACACACAGTATATATCTTTATCGTGACTATAATAATTTTATTTTTCATTAAATCTTACAAACAACCCAATTAATGATGGTATGTACCAGAGTATATAACAAAATCCAAGAGGTACTAAACACCATCAAATCTCGAAAGCTATATTACTTTGGACACATTATGGGAGTGAATCCAGATAATCCCTCCTGAAAGCCATCCTGCAGGGACAATATATTTAGAAGGCGAGGTCATGAAGCTCTATACTATATATTTACTTTACCACAAAATATCGAATTGTCGTTAAACGTCTTTTTAACTTTTATTATCTCATAAATCATATACTTTTATATATATGCTCTTTTTTTACTTATTTACACAATCTGTCTACATTGACAATCAATAAGTGTTTCAATGAATATCAGTTTACCTAATTTGTAAACCAGATTAACCTTTTTATAATGACTTGTAGGGAGTGTTCCAGTAAGTACTCACGTTTCAAAAGTCAAAAGTAAGAATTATCTTTTTTTAAGAATTTTTTTAACAGCTTCATTAAAACTAAAACCTAGTAGGTAGATCTGATGATTTGAACCTCTTGAATCTGTTACTTTTTTCTGGTTAGTTTACTAGATCACTTGCTGGTTGATTTGGGTGTTATTTCCCTCGTTCCGATAGGACGCACTAAACTTTTTGATCACGTCCTTTAATACTCCGAACATTAAGAGCCCTATGAATTATGCTGTTGGGTAAATGCAATGGTGCGTTCACTAGTATGCGTAGTAGCTTATTTTGGTACCTTTGGATGATGTCTTGATTGAAGCTGCTGGTGTGGTCCATAGTTGGATACCATAAGTAAAAAATCGGTGTTATAATGATAGCTGTAAATAGGAAGTGTTACTTTTCGATGGTTAGTTGTGATTTTTTTCCAATGAGCCAATAATACTGTTTCAGTTTCAGACCTAATTATTTTCTTTTAGCGAAGATGTGCTTCTTCTTCTTAAAGTTGCTTCTTCTATCGAAGGTTGGAAATCATCATGGCTATGCGGACCCTGTTGACTGCCGCTCTAAATAGTTCTGCACTACTGCATTCAAACCATTCCCTCAAGTTCTTAAGCCAGGATATTCTTCGTCTTCCCACATTTCGCTTTCCTCGGATTTTGCCCTGCATAATAAGTTGTAATAATCGTATTTTTGCCCTCTCATCACATGTCCCAAGTACTCAAGTTTTCGTCTTTTAATAGTTAATATTATTTCCGCCTCATTTCCTATCCTTCTAGTTACTTTCCATGTTTGACATTCTTTGAGTCCATGATATTCGTAGGATTCTTCTGTAACACCAAAATTCAAAGGCGGCCAACTTTTTCAGATGAACTTGTTTTAGTGTCCATGCTTCCAAGCCATAAAGGAGAGTAGTAACACGTAACATCGAAGCATTCTCAGGCGTAGTTCTAACCTTATATCCCGACAACAAAGAAACTTTTTAAGTTTAATGAATGATGTACGTGCTATTTCAATACGTGTCTTAATTTCTTTGGTTTGGTCTACATCTGATGTTATCCATGTTTATAAGTATTTGTAGGTATTTATACTCTCAATTAAGGTAACCTCAATAGTCAATTTGATGTTTGCATCTGCTGATTTAGTCATGATCATATACATTTAGTTTTTTCCAAATTCATCCTTAGGCCGTATTCATAATAGCATTCATTAAGTCCTTGCATTACCTACGTTCTGTAAATTATTGTTGTCATCCATCATTATTACTATATCGTCCAAAACGCAAGTTATTTAAAACTTGTACATTGATAGATATTATACCTTCTATTGAATCTGAGATATGATAATGGCGGTAGACTTATACACTTATGTGAGAGCTATGAGTTAAAAATTAGCAATGGATTCTACAAACATAAGGACATACATAGATATACCTGGATTCAACAAACACGCAAGCTAAAATCAGTCATCGATTATATTATTAGTAAACATTATTAGTAAACAAAAATCTGTGTTGCAGTAGAATGATGTAAGAGTTCTCCGAGGAATAACATGTGGATCCGATCACTACTTAGTAAGAGCGAAAATTTTGTTCCCATTTAAGATAATACACGGAGACCAAAACCTAGAAGACAAGCAAGACTTGCAGACAGTGGACACTCCGAAGTACAACTTCAATATGATAGTACTAAACAGCTCTACCAACGACGACTGGATGAAAAACTACGAGAAATAGAGAGACAAATATTTTCAGATATTTACGAAAATATTATTGCTAGTTTACACCAGGCCTCTAAGGAGACACTCGGTACACAGCAAAACAAAATTAGTAAAAAAATATGGTGGAACGAAGAAATCGAATATATGGTAAAACAGAAAAAAGAACAGCATCTAAAATGGCTAAATACAAA
Source organism: Diabrotica balteata (assembly GCA_918026665.1). Taxonomy (NCBI): domain Eukaryota; kingdom Metazoa; phylum Arthropoda; class Insecta; order Coleoptera; family Chrysomelidae; genus Diabrotica; species Diabrotica balteata. The sequence goes on from OU898277.1 coordinate 71,354,737, forward strand.
AAATACTGAAGACCACCAAGCTTATAAAGAAACCGATAGACAACTGCGAAAAATGATAAAACAAGAAAAGAATAAAACATGGGATCAGAAATGTCAAGAAATCAATACATACATCGGAGGGAAGCAATGTATAGAGGTATGGAATTTTATACAATCAGTAAAAAATACAGGAAAAGACAAAGCACACATACACACCATAAAACCAAGACAATGGAAAGATCACTATGAAAGCTTGCTGATAAAGACAAGACAAGAGTACCTAGCGAACTCCCCAACACCGTCAGTACATATACAAGGAGAGGAAGCGATATGACAACATCCCCTTAACAAAATTGTGGACAACGTTGCAAAGATCTAACATCAACCACACATTGACAAATGCTGTACAAAAACTATATAGAGACTCAAAGGCACAGATAAAAACAGGAAAATATCTAACGGAAAAACTCCTGGTTTCAAAAGGCTTGCGACAGGGATGCTGTATCTCACCAACCTTATTCAAGATATATGTTGCAGCAGCATTGGAAAGATGGAAAAGAAAGGTGCATAGGATGGGTATAGAACTTAGCAATGAATGTATATATACACTCCAGTTTGCTGATGACTAGGTAGTACTAGCGACAGACAGGGAAGATATGCACTATATGCTTAGAAAACTGATAGAAGAATATAACGACTGGGGAATGAATGTTAATACAACAAAAACCAAATATCTTTGTATTGGAAACGAGTCAGATAACATAGACCTCGAAAACGGACAACATATTTCCTGCTGTCAGAGCTATGACAACTTGGGTGTTGCCTTTGACAATACAGGAACTGATACACGGGAAATAGAAAAACGAATCACTCAAGCAAAGAAAGTCTTAGGATGTCTCAATGGTATACTGTGGAGTAAAGAGATAACAAAAGGAAGAAGATTTAATATATATGAGACCATGATTAAAACTACTCTTCTTTATGGCGCTGAAACATGGAGAATTAGTGAAAAGAACAAAAAGCGAATAGAAGCAGTAGAGATGGATGCAATGAGAAGATCTTTAGGTATTTTCAGACGAGACCGAATCAGAAATGATGTAATAAAACAACGTATGGGAATAGAAGGAAGTATAACTCAAGATATAGAGAAGAAACAATTAAGGTGGTATGGGCATGTTCAACGGATGCCAGCAACAAGACTCCCCAAAAAAGTAGTAGAATGGCAACCGATAGGTCGACGGAAAAGAGGAAGACATAGATTAGAATGGCAACACGGCGTAAACAAGTTCATGAGCAAAAGAAATTTAACAACAAACGACTGCGAAGATAGGAAGAGATGGTGTTTAGGTATCGGACAACGTCAAAAGACGTTCTAAACCGATGTATATATATATATATATATATATATATATATATATTTATATATATATATATATATATATATATATATATATATATATATATATTTATATATATATATATATATATATATATATATATATTATATATATATATTGAATCTGAGAATGCTTCTTTAAATACCGCTTCAGTGTAGACATTGAAGAGTAGTGGTGACAGCACGCAACCCTGACGGACTCCTCTCATTTTGATATCTCGGGTGTTCTGGTTGTCAACTCTTACTTGGGCAGTTTGATTCCAACATAGATTAGATATAATTTTCATATCACGACTGCCAATATTTTTGCTTTTTAATATTTCTACAAGCTTTTGTACTACTGCTTTGAAGATGTGCTACTGCCATATTAATCTGCAGTGCAGACGCATCCCTAGGTATTTAGCTTGGTCAAAGTGTTAAAGATGAGTTTCACTAATGTGACTGGTAGACAATTATGTCTTGTTTCATGGTAAACGTTACATGAACAGAGTTAATGACATTTCCTTTCACACACCTAATGTTTAACCAGCTTTGTATTTTCTCGAGAGCTGTTTGTAAGCATCTAGAGGCAGCTTTAGGCCTGGTATGTGATGTCATAATATCAGTGTTGATTTGGTTACAGATAGATCGGCAAACTTAGAAGTTTCGCATACCCTGATAAGATTTGATCATTTTATAAATTGGGTATAGTAAATTTTGTTTTATTTTGTAAAGTTAGGATTCATAGTTTATTAAATGCATTATATTAGTCTAGAAAGGCTGCACTATCAAATATTTTCCTTCTAGGTCATTGCTGATTTTTTTTAACCATACAATGAATCTGTTCCACGGTGCCACGTTTGTTTCGTAAAGCAAATTGATGGTCAGGTATAAGTTTTCTTTCTATGATTTTCTGATCTACATTAGTTACTACTTAAGTATAACTTTCTCTAGAAGCTTTAACAACTTACTGGGGGCACATTGAGAAACAGATAGAGCCATGTTACATAAAAAGAAGAATAAGAAGAAGTTCTTAACCTTTTTCGTAATTAGCTTATCTTTACTGTTCCAGTTTTGTTCTAAATATCTTTCTGAACCTTGGTATTATTGTAACAATATTAAAAATATTGAAATAAATTAATTATAATCCACATGAAGAAAATAATAATAAAACTGATTCTACGGAAAGTTCTAAGAGATGGAATGGAAAAACTGGCAAACTTAAAAATTGAAACAAAAAAAAAAACAAATAAAACAGTACAAATAACAAAACACCTAAATTTTATTTTTGGAAAAAAGAGATGTTAAAAATTAAACGTCTTAAAAGTATTTATTCAATGAAATATAGAAATGAGGAAATACAGTAATCAGTATTTTATCTATAAATAATTAAGCAACAATAGAATACAATACGAATCATATAGAATCACATAGAATACAATGAATTGTAGTAAAAAACCAAATAAAGTTTTAAAATTACAAAGTAAGTAAATTAAGATCCCATAGCAAATACAATAAAATCTTCTTCTTTACGTGCCATTTCCGCAACGGGGGTTGGCAATCATCATGGCTATTCTGATCTTAGATGCTGCCGCTCTGAATAGTTCGATTGATGTGCATCCGTACCATTCCCTCAAGTTACATGAGATTCTTCTCCTTCCTACATATCTCGTGACCTGGATTATACCTTGTATAATTAATTGAAGTATATTGTATCTTTCATTACGCATAACATGCCCCAGGTATTGCAGCTTTCGGGTCTTAATGGTTTCCAATATTTCCATTCTTTTGTTGACTCTGCTCATGACTTCATTGTTTGTTACATTCTCGGTCCATGATATCTTCAAGATTCTTCTATACACCCATAGTTCAAACGCATCCAACTTTTTAGTAGTCGACGCGTTAAGTGTCCATGCTTCTATCCCGTAGAACAGAGTCGAGAAAATATAACACCTTGCCAGCCCAACTCCCAACTCTAATTTCAGTTCTTTTGCACAACGTACCATTCTCATTTTATTGAAGTTTGTTCGTGCTTCCTCTATTCGAACTTGATTTGGAATAATCGTGTGTGTGATTAATTATTGTGCCTAGATAATTGTAGTTTTCAACTTGTTCTAAAGTTTTACCATTAATTGTCAGGCTTTTATCGTTATTTTGGGTTTTTGATCTCCTCATAAATTTAGTTTTCTTGATGTTTATGGATAATCCATATTCTTCTCCATACTGAACTATCTTGTACATTAGCTTTTGGAGGTCTTGGAGGTTGTATGCTATTATGATAGTATCGTTAGCATATCTAATGTTGTTAAATTGGTGTTCCAATAAATAAGCAATAATTTCAATAAACAATAAAATACTGTTCCCAAACTATATATTTTTCTGCTCCTTGTTTAGCTAATCATATATTGTTAATGATGTTTTCTAAAGTATTCTTATAAAATTTTAGGACATCATTGTATTCTGTATTTACAAAGGAATTGTGTCCTTTTTTACAGCAATAATCCTGTTTAGTTTTCTCATGCTATTCTATTTGTAAATACCTGCTGCTAAAAATATTTTTTTACATTCTTTTTTTAAGATATTTATTAATATTTTAACATATTTTAAACAACTTTAAACATTTTTAACAAATACATTTGTTTTGTTATTTACTATTATTCTTCATAATCCTAATTGTCTAAATTAATTTAATTTTATTTAACAATTATCGAATCGATCACTAATTTAATTTTATCATATATTATTATCTACAATCATTAATACAATTCAATCCACAAAATTTCAATTCAATAAATAACAATAAAATTCTCGTTTTAAAATAAAAATAAATCTTCTCCTTTAAAATGATCGTTTATGAAGGATCTTTTCTTCCTCTCGTGCTTTTCCGTATAGCAAAACCCTCTCCGACCGGTTTTTCCACCACCCTGTCTACCGATACCGCTCAAGCGCTACCCGGCAGAACAACCCACCCTCGCGTATCCTTTATTCCTTGCGTTCCTCTCCGTAAAGGTCGAAATCGGTCACCGAAGAACGTTTTCTTGTCATATCGCGGACTTCAAGGCCTCTCTTCAATTCCAACGTGCTCGCAAAATTTGCACTACAGATCACCGTTAGCCATGGACGAGGAAGAACCTAAGAAGGGCGATGAGGAAATCACCCTCAAGCCAAAAATGACCCTCATGAATGGGATCACAGTTATTGTAGGAAGTATTATAGGTTCGGGGATTTTTGTGAGTCCGTCGGGGGTGCTAAAAAATACGGGGAGTGTAAATGTTTCGTTAATAGTGTGGACAGCCTCTGGGGTGTTTTCCATGGTAAGTTTTAAGCAATATCAAATACATCAAAAGAATAGATCGCTTATAAATATGCATAGTTTTATTAAATTCACATATTATTCTTGGCACACACGTCACTGACGCAGAGTTTCACGACCCCATGGGCAATGATATTGATATTTACCCAAAAATGTACTGTTACAAAATTGTAAATGACTTTTACTTTTAAATCTTTGTAAACTTAAATATAAAACTACCGGTGTTCGCGATAATGAAGGCTATTAGGTGGTATAAGATTAGTTCTTGCCACCCATGAAACCTATAAAAATGTTTTGCAATTTGTTGCATATTTAACTAATTTTATTATCTGATTTATATCAATATTGTAATTAAAAAAGTTGCTAATAGTATTTTTTAGAATATTAAAAATTAAATTTCAATCGTCAATTATTAATTTTACATAAAATAGACGGTACTACAATTTCAATATTTTATGCAGTACCTAAATATTAAACTATATTTTTATCTTTATTCCTACTTTATTCACCTAATTAATTTTTATTTATATGTTAGAAAATGTATGACTGAATTATTTTTCTTTTCTAACTGTCAATACGATACCGTCATATTCAATATTTTGTTTAATTTCATATTTTGATTAAACTTGAATCCTCAATTAACGAATTAAAAAAAATAATTCAAATAACTGTTGATCATATTCCCCAAGAAATTGTACTTAAAAGAGAGTGAAAGCAAGATTGTACATTCTTGCCAAACAAACTATGGTAAAATAGTAAATTGATTATCAAGTAAATACGGTAAACCCTTTCCGAACTCTAAGAAATGTCAAAAAAAGGTTAAGCAAAAAAGTCGGAAAATATGACACATGGGTATGGATTGTCATTTTACATCAATAATACCCAAATTCCATTGCTCTGCAAAGTAATAGAACTTTAAAAACCTTTGGCATTAGAAAAATAAAAATAGAAACAATTAACATGAACCACGTGGTCCTTTGTATTTGATTTTAGGAAAATTGCTTGTTTTATCTTCGTACATCGGCCCCTGCATGCTTAGGTCATCGCTCCACCTCTTTTAGGGACGGCCACGTTTCGATGTTCTACAGGTAATTTATCTCAAGCGATTTTCACCATTCTTAATGATTTCATTCTGTTAATATGTTCGTTTTACTATTTTTTATTTCTTTTCAAGCCCAGTCATTGGAATGTGTCCTGCTCTTACGTATTTCTCTATCTAGGAGCATGTCTCTAGTACTTTCACAAGTCGTGTCTGTTGGTTCCAGTAATCTACAGTTTTTAATTTTTATGGCGTAAATTCTGCATTATAGGTCATGATGGATCTTATATTTATATTGCTGATTCTTAATTCTGTTTCAATGATAATTTTTCGACTGTTCTAACAACCATTCAAATTTCGTCATTTTGTGTCATGTGGAACAATTTCACCCAATCATGTCAACATTAAGACCGCTTTACAGCTTGCAAGAAAACTTGCTGCAACTTCTTGCATGACTAACTTTCATGCAATTTATTGCAGGGTCTTTATGTGCGACTTTACAGCTTGCAATTAATGTTGAAATTTTTACTCTTAACCTAACATATTTATGATTTTTTTTAATTACTAGTTTATTTAAAACACTTTAGTCGATTTAATTTGATAGATAGATTGAATTAATTTCGATAGATAGATTTAGAATTAATTTCGATAGATTTAGATTAGAATTTAGAATGATATATTTAGAATTAATTTCAATAGATATATTGATTTAGATAGATAGATAGTAAATTTCGTAATGCCAAGACTATGCAAGACATTGTTGGTACTTCGGGCAGAAGATAGTTCAATTTTTGATGATACTCTAACGTATTAATTAAAAATATTAAAATTAGAAAAAGCCGATAATCTACAAATCAAGCCAAAAGCTAAATACAAATGTGTGGGAAAGGAAATAATAAACAAAACAGGAAACAGCTCGGCATGTCTCCGTGTCAATCAGTGATTATGACATTTGACATTGTGAAAAAATCAAACTTCCTACAAATTCCCCTAGACTCGCATGAAAACTTGCACAGAAAATGGCACCAAACCGATTATCGCGCAACTGCAATAAGTTGCAGGCAATAATCAGCTGACGACATACTGCGCATGCCTTTGGGCAACTTTCTTGCGTCTTGCAGGTAAAATTGCAAGCTGTAAAACGGACTTTAGACTGATAATTGCATTCAGTGCAATTTTCAATCTCTATGACAACACGATCGAGTTTGACAACTTCATCTAAATAAATTTCAAAATGTCAATCTAATGTTAACTTAAATTTTAATAATTGTACTTTCACTAACTGTATTTTGAATAAATAAATGTTTCGTTATGTTGAGTTATGATTTTTTTTTTCTCGAAAAATTATCCGCTGAATATCCCTCGGACATTGATGAATGCCTCATAATTTAATGACAAATTTCTCAAGCTCGTTGCTTGGTAACAGCACTCAGCCTTCGGCTTCGTGCTGTTACCAAGGAACGAGCTTTCGATTGTCATGAAATTATCTCGTCTCTTATCAATGTCCTAGGGATATTACTACTGATAATGATTTTGTTTCGTTCTATAGTATACATTTCCGCTTCCAGACCGCTAAAACTCGAAAGTTCTATGAATTTAATTTTTTCTTGATAATTATATTATCTGCTTCACGTTTACATCTCGGAGGTTCTATTGAACTGGTATAAAGGTCGTAGAGGTTCTATTGAACTGGTATAAAAGTTTGTTACAGTTTTCATTATCGGCTACTAACGTTGTATCATCTGCATAGTATCATTAAATTTTCTTTCATTTTATAAACCACCATTTACATATGTTTTTTTTAATAAATCTCCATTATGGAATTGAAAAATAGGAGATTCAATGCGTCTCGCTGGTAGATAGGGATGCACCCGTGACGTCCCTTTCCGCACTTTGTCTTGCGTGACGGGACTGGACAGAGGTTTTTGTTACGCGACGGGACAGAAAATTTTCTAAGGGACGGGACACGGAGCAGGACAAGAGCCTTGTCCCGAGGGATGTCCCGCAAAAACTGAAGTTTTATGATTATAGGAATGCTTTGGTAATTAAAGTTATACACGTATATTTGCAACGTAAAAATATTTATAGAAATTAAAAGATTTTTCTGTTTTAATAATTCATATTAATGAACCATAAATAAGTCATTCAGAATAACAAAATTTTAAATGTTTTCGACAATTCTTTTTGGTTTATTGCGATGTACGCCTGGTATGTAAACAATTGTTTTGGTTAAGGTTTCCCAAAAAACCACCACCCGGCATTATGGCGAAACCACCAGATGTTGATACCTTTGAATCTAATCGTAAATGTAATAAATGAAAGTAAGTGAAAGAACTTTCTTTCACTTACTTTCTTCTGTGTCGGTAATTTAAAAAATTACCAAAAAATTAATACCATTTTGAATCTAAGAAGCAGAATGTGATTTACTAAAACCAATAGATGGTTTCTTAAAAAACGGTTCAAAAAGTTACTTAGGAGGACTTACAAAGAGGGGAAAAGTTCGTCACGCTTCCTAGTCTAGCAATGTCATAACTTCGACAAAAATATATCAGAAATTAATACTAATCAAAACAATGACGAGGAATGTGATCTGAAAAACTCTTTTATAGCATATATAATGATGCTGCTATTTAGTATCTATGGGAAAATCTGATAAAAGAACAAATACCTCTTCCTTAGTGTCAATCTTCTATTTTATATATCTCCCATCATATTATTAGGCTTAACCAAATTTTTTTGTAATATTTAAAAAGGACTAAAAGAAAAGTTTAGAATGGAATGTGTAATGTGAATGTATAAATGTATAGGTAATATTATAGATTTAACTTCTAGCCGTTGCCTGTCTTGTGTTGTAATAAAGTCGCTATGAAAGGCACCTTAGCGTGAAAAGTATTCCTATATTATGTAATCCCTTGTTTGTTCTAAAAGTTAGTTAGGGCCTTCAATGTAACGAATGAAGGTATGGTTTCTTATCAATCTACTGATTCTTGTGATACTGATGTTTACATTATATTTTTAATTTACCTCTAGGCGAAGTACTATTTTGTTAACCAATGCAATAGGTTAATACATCATTAACAAATTCAAGTAGTCAAATCCATTATCGTGGCTGAATGGATCAAGTTATCCAAAGACATTAATTAAATAAAAAAATCTTTTATAGCAACAAGAAATAAGTTTGTCAAAAGCTAAAATACAATAAATTGGGTATTCTGTATTTTTCTGGTGATTGATCGTCGCCACAAATTGGAATCTTTCAATTTATCGGAATGGGACCTTTCATTGAAACAAGGAACAAAAACAAAACTCAGATAACTATGTAGAAAATATTAAAAAAGGGCCTAAACCTGGAAGCAACAAAAAATTTGAATCTTCTTCTGGGTACTCCAGCGGGAAGGACGATCTCAAAATTATATCACTGTACAAGCAAAGGGTGCGTCTTGATATCTAGCAATAAATTTCCTACCGTGGCTCGTTTAGTCAGGGCTATGCTATCAATTCTGAATATTTATATGATCTCTTCTTCTACTTTTAAAAAATCTCACTTCAAAATTTATGATGATAGTATCTAGTCTCCTGTATCCTAGAAATAAAAGGTGTAAGTTTAGTCACGAGTCGATTTAATTACCTTAGGTTTATCATAAAGAGTAAATCAGCTACTAGGTATTATGTAAATGAAATTTAACCCTTAAAAAGTTGGAGTTATATTACATTTGAAATCTGAAACATAAATATAAAATTATTTCTTCATGTCTAATATGTTTTATTCCTAAAAATTACTTATTAGTAATTCCACACTTTTTGAATTAACACGAAAATTAAAAAATCAACAAAATTCCCCGATTCGTTAAAATACACAAAATCGTCATATGTTTTGTTACTTTAACTTGGGAATATTAAACGACTTTTGTGGTTGTGAGCTCATAAGAGTCATACACTTTTTTAAAGGAATATTTGTTTATCTTGCTACCTGTTTGGTATGTTCAACGATTTCACATTTACCTGTTTAAATAATCTTAAACCGCAAACATGTTTATAATTTGGACATGGACGATGGACGCAAATTATTGTGAAATAATTTATTTTTTTTCTTTTATTTATGTTTAATAATTTTTATTAGATGCTATCCGGTATCAACTCTGCTTGAAAAAACTAAGTTAAAGATAAATTATGTCTTTCTTAGAAAAAAAAATTATATTACGTTTCAATATAAGTAAACACATGTATTTATTAAAGATATTTCATTTTGCCAAAATGAAAATTGTTCCTTTTGAATAAATGAACAAAATGACGTATAGTTAACTTTGATCTGAATATTAAAAACGGAGTTATAACAAAAAATTTCGTGAAACATATTTGCAAAATAGGCATTTGATGGGGTTTTCCAAGTACAACTCAGCTTTCATACGAGCGAATAATTTTTAAAAACCTCTCATTTTAAAGGTAATTGTTTTTAGTTTTAAAGAAAACTGTGCAAAATTACTTTATCTTTATTAATAAAAAAGTTATAACAATTAAACATTAAAAATTTCACCTAAAAAGTTGCGAATTAATTTATTTATAAGAGATTTAAACAAAATTAAGCTATAAACATTGAAAATCTGGTTACTAGAAGTAATATAACAACTTAAAATGAATATTTTTAGCTTTAATAAATGTTTCAATGTTAATTTCTGACAAGATATATGGAACTTTTAATAACGCGCTCTGAGATGCACGGCCAGCTCGCAGCGAATAAAAACCAATAAATACGTAAAATCCTGCATCATTATAAGTTGAGCCACAAACGGAAATTCGATTAATGAAAGTTATAGCTTATATATTATACTAACTTTATATTATATAGTTATATAACAATTCAAAACGTAAATGCTTTGGTAAATGTTTCTATGTTAATTTTCGGCCGAGATATTGAAAATTGATGTATGCGCGTGGTTTACGCGCGCCCTAATTCGCTGCAAGCTGGCCGTCCGCCTCAGAGCCCGTTATAAAAGTATATCTTGTTCAAAAAATAATAGATTAGATAGAGATATGACCATTTAAAAAATTAAATTGTTAATATCAAATTATCTGACGGGTTTTCAAAATAGTACACTCGATAAATTCTTTTCTACGCAGCAAAAAACATAACAAACGTTAGGATACTTCTTCTTCTTTAAGTGCCGTCTCCTTTAAGAAGGTTGGCTATCATCACGGCTATCTTCACCTTTGACACTGCTGCTCTAAACAGCTCAACAGAGTTACAATTGTACCACTGCCTCAAATTGTTTAGCCAGGATACACGTCGTCGGCCTATGCTTCTTCTGCCCAGTATCTTTCCCTGTATAATGATCTGCAACAACTCATATCTCTCACCTCTCATGACATGACCCAGATACTGCAATTTTCTTATTTTAATTGTATTTAATATCTCCTTTTCCTTGTTCATTCTTTTTAAAACGTCGTTGTTCGTAACCTTATCGATCCAACTTATTTTTAAAATTCTTCTATAAGCCCACATCTCAAACGCTTCTATTCTGTTACTTATATCTTTTTTAAGCGTCCAAGCCTCCATTCCATATAATAACACAGAAAATACATAACATCTAAGCATTCGTACTTTAAGTTGCAGACTCAGATCATTGCTGCAAAGTACTTTTCTCATAGTATTGAATGTTGATCGGGCTTTTCCTATACGTGATTTGATTTCCTGTGTGTAATCGTTGTTTTCGGTTATGATTGTTCCCAAGTATGTATATCTGTTCACCTTTTGAACGAGTTCGTCCCTAATCCATAACGTGTCCTGTTGTTGTGTCTTTGCGATGGTCATGAATTTCGTCTTTTTGATATTTAAAGTAAGTCCAGCCTCTTCGCTACTGTCTAGGATACTAGTTGTCTAGATACTGTTAGGATACTAAGGGGACATAAAAGTGCATAATCAATCCCCTAGTCTCCAAGACTAATTAGAAGAACGAAATCAATACGACTAAAACAAGTATTGTTCTGAAGCTATTTTCTTGGATATTCTAACTTTTACTATTTTTATTCGAAATAAGCCATAATTTTACTTTAAAGTTTATCTGGACGTTTCAATTTTCACTTCGGTAGCGTTGTCAAAATATAAATGTTTTGTTTGTGGCTTACTCCCAATCTTCTTCTTATGGTGCCCTATCCAATTAGTGGATGTTGGCGACAATTTTGGAATACTCCTCTCGATCTTGTGTGGCTCTAAAAAGTGCATGAGCATTGAGATTTGTCCAATCCCGTATGTTTTTAAGCCATGAGTATTTCTTTCTTCCGATGCCTCGTTTTCTTGCTTGCATAATAAGCTTTAAGAACTGGTACTTGCAATTTCGAAATATATGACCCAGATAAGCAGTTTTTCTTCTTTTTATTATTGGCAGTAATTCTCGTTCCCTGTCCATTCGATTTAATACTTCGACATTTGTTGTGTGATCTGTCCAGGGAATTACTCTCAATATGGAATTGGAAATACTCCCAATAAGAATCGTAAATTGACTAAAACAAGCATCATTTTGGAAAATTAAGTAACATACCTACTAAAATTTCAATCTGTATATACAAAATCATAAATACAACTGCATCTTTTAAAGATATATGTGTATTTATAAATAACCAAATAAAAATATACGAAATTTTTATCGATTGGAATAATACTACTTTTTCCATATGAATGAACAAAACTCACATATTTTTACAAGAATAAGAATTACAGATATAGTCCTTTTTCATCATATTGATGGCACATTATGTATGCAAATCCTCAACAGGTCAAAAAACCATAGGCGTCACCCTATACTTGTTTTGAAATGAATAAAAAAAATTAATATTTTAAGATGCCGTCAACAATTCATTATCTTTTGAAAAATCTTCGGTAAAATAAGTGTCCACTAATCTCACTATACCTTTTTTGTGCGTAAAAAACGTCGGTATATATGCCACACGATTATTGTTAATTATACACGGGTGGTTAACGAGAGAATTCAATGTTTCACGAAATAAATTAATGTAAACAGTAATTTAAAGGTGTTTTCTATACAAGTTATCGCCTGACACAAAAAGAATACCTTCTTTGAACGATTACCTGGAATTAATGATAAGGCTTTACTAATGATAGTTTAAGTAGTTTTTATGCCACATTACAGCTTATGCCAATAATATAAATTAGAAATTGTTTGCATCTTCCATTTAGTTTGTAGATGTAAATTGTTCATGTCTTACCTACCTACGTTTTTGGTGTCGATATTTTTTATTTGCATTTAAAAATTACGTCGACAACAGGTTTTATCCCGGTTAAGTGTAGTTTTAAAGGTGCCTTCAGTCTAAGAGAGAATAATATAATATTAAATGTACACGATGCACTTGTACATTAACGTCCTTTAAGTAATGTTCGTGAAATCGTTAACATGTGTTCAAATATGACAGGGGTTGGAGAAGCAACAATTTATAGATTCCTAAAAGAAAGAAAAGGAGGAACTGTTTCATCTCCCAAGAAGAGTGGAGGGAGTAAATTCTTGGAAATTGAAGAAATACATAAAAACATGATGAGACGCAGCGTCCACTCATTTTTTTTTAACAAAGAATTTCTAACATTGGACAAAATTCAAATATTAATTAGAGAAAACGAAGGGTTACCAATCATAAGCAACAAAAAATTATGGGGACTATTGAGAGATGGGATTTCGTTGGCAAAAGAATAGAAGAAAATCCGTTTTAATTGAAAAAGATTACATTGTATGTTGGAGACAGATTATCATAAGAACTATTAAAAAGTTCCGAGAAGAAGGGTAAACAATTTTTTATTTGGACGAGACTTGACTAAATGAAGGTCATACTGTACCATATCTATGGGTTGATACAAATGTGAAAAGTTCCCGTCAGGCATTCATCGAAGGTGTATCTACTGGAATAAACAATATTCCCGTTGGAAAAGGACGTTGGAAAAATATATTATTGAAGAAATGGCATTCAACCGTGATGTAATAGTTATTTTACTTTTACCCCCATACCACTGTGATCTGAATCCGATAGAAAATATATGGTCTCAAGTAAAGGGTGAAGTCGGACGCAACAACAAGACTTTTAAAGTGAATTGTACTATAAAGTACAATTCACTGTGTAATATTATAGTACAAGATGTTACTGCAGGATCACTATGATCATAACGTAGGTAATCGAACCCACATTTTTACATACATTTAAAATTAGGGTAATACATTGATAATAGGTTGGCAGTTATTATTTCAATTAGTTGTTTATTAGTTTAAATGTGTATGGCAATCAGGGTAATTTTAAAACTTTCTCTCCTACTTAAGGATGACCAGGACTGAGAGATATTCCTAAGTGGATTTGATTAATTATGTTTATCTTGAAAATATAATATGCTAGGTAGTTTATAACCTCGGAAACCTTTTTTGGATGGCGCAAGAAAGGTCACCAATGGAGACACTGCTAACGGCAGCCAGATGGTTGGTGGAGAGCGAGTCGTGGGTTCGAAACTAGCTTTTGGAACCGAGAACGGGTCCAACGTATGAAATAAGTAAAGATAATATAAGAGATATTAGAAAAGATACAGAAATAAACAAAAAGATAGATGGGTAAAATTACCAAAGATACGATAAGATAGAAACAGGGCGCCACTCAATTTTTTGGGGTTAAGGAGAAAATTAAGAAATCTTAGAAAAGAAAAGAGATAAGAAAAGATATTTAGGTTCAGAGATCAAACCCAAGGAAAGATACCAATAGTCAATTATCAAATAAATTTGGTCAACACATTATATAAACAAATAATAAATATATTAGGTATTACACTTACTTACCTACGAAACTTAATCAACCTGATCTTTCTACTGGTCGAAGGTATAATAGTAATTAAAGGTAAAAAGCAAATATCCAGAGTTACTATTTTATCAGGGAACTTGTTAGGAACCCACAAACAAAATACATACATAAAACAAGAACAATATATTCAGCAACAAAATTACGACGCTGCTGAATGCAACACAAGTAATAAAAAGTACACCAACAACTATAAAATGGTGGTAAACATATAAAAATAAGCAGTAATATAATTAGAAAATACTTTTCATCATCATCACTGGCTCGACAACCCTTTTTGGGTCTTGGCCTGTTCAAGGATTCTTCTCCATTCTGACCTGTTTCGTGCTTTTTTTTTTCCAGTTTTTAATTTTTAATGTTGTTATATCATTTTCTATTTGTTCTACGTATCTCAGCTTCGGTCTTCCTCTTGTTCTTTTTCCTACTGGCACTTGTTTGAATATTTTGTTTGGTATTTCGCCTTCTTCCATTCTTTCCACATGTCCAATCCAACGTAGCCTTCCTATTTTAATGAATGTTATGATATCCGGATCCTGGTATATGTTGTATAGTTCAAAGTTATACCTTCTCCGCCAAATCCCGTTTTCTTTTGTGCCCTTATATATGTGTCGCAAGATTTTTCTTTCAAAGGTGACTAATAACGTTTCCTCCCTTTTAGAGAGTGTCCAGGTTTCTGAACCGTATGTGAGTACCGGTCTTATTAAGGTTTTGTATATTTGGCATTTTGTTTTTCTGGAGACGTTATCTGATCTTAGTTGCCTAATTAAGCCATGGTAACATTTATTGGCAATAAATATTCTCCTCTTCACTTCCTCTGCAACGTTGTTATCAGACGTAACTAGGGATCCTAAGTATGTAAAGTTTTTTACCGCCTCAATGTTGTATTCTCCTATTGTTAAATTTGGCAGCTGCCTTATTTGTGCGTTTTTATTTGCAGGCATATATTTTGTTTTTGTCTGATTGATTTTAAGACCACTATTTTTTGCAGCTCGTTCTATTTGAGTGAATGCCTCTATCATTTCTCTTCTTGATCTTGCGATTATATCAACATCATCTGCAAATGCTAGTACTTGCACGCTTTTATTAATTATTGTTCCTCGGGTATTAACTGTTGTGTCTCTTATTATTTTTTCAAGTATGATGTTGAATAATATGCATGATAGAGCGTCTCCTTGGCGTAGTCCCTTCTTCACATCTATTGTTTCCGTTAATTCGTTTTGTATCCGGATTTTACTTTCTACTTTTAGTGTTTCTTTTATCAATTCTATTAGCTGTGTTGGTATATTAAATTCTTTCATTGCTTTTATTAGGAATTCTCGGTTTATATTGTCATATGCGCTTTCGAAGTCTATGAAGAGATGATGTGTGTCGATGTTATATTCACTTGTTTTTTCAAGTATCTGTCGCAGAACAAATATCTGGTCTATTGTTGACTTCTGTCTATAGAAGCCACATTGGTATTTGCCAACTATTTTTTCAGCGTATGGTCTAAGTCTTTCATACATTACGTTGGACATTATTTTGTATGCCGCATTCAACAGCGTGATTCCACGGTAGTTTTCACATTCTAACTGGTTTCCTTTTTTATGTAGTGGTACAATAATGCCGCTATTCCACTCCTTTGGTAGCTGTTTATTCAACCATATCTTTCTTATCAGCTCATGTATGGCTTTAAGTAATGCGTCTCCTCCCTCTTTCAGTAGCTCCGATGATATTTGATCCAATCCCGGTGATTTATTGTTCTTTAATTTGTCCACTGCTGTTCTAATCTCTGCTATTGTTGGTGGACTCTTTTCTCTGTTGTCTGCTTGGTCTAACGGTATATCAGGGTTCATCTCCGTCCTATTCACCCCAAGCTTTTCCTTAAAATGTTCTGTCCATCTTCTAAGTATCTCTTTCTGTTCTGTCAATATATTACCCTCCTTATCTTTACACATCGTTGTTCTCGGTTTGAACTCTTTTCTGCTTTTGTTGAGTTTCTGGTAAAATTTTCTTGTCTCTGTTGGTTTACTTAGTTCTTGTAGTCCTTGAAGTTCTTTGTTGATATATTCTCTCTTCTTTCTTCGGTGAATTTCCTTTTCTTCTTTACGTAGTTGTTTATATTCTTCCTCTGCTTGTCGGGTTCTATGCCTCTGTTGCATCTGTAGATATGCTCTGTTTTTTCTTTCTGTTATAGTTTGACATTCTTCGTCAAACCAGTGGTTCGTTCTTGTTCTTCTTTCTTTTACGAAGATATATAATACAATCATGTACAAATAAAGTTTTGGCGTATCTCGAGATATTACAGCAAAAAAGTGAATATAAGTTATAACCAACACAAAAGATAACAAAAATTAATCAATTCTAAATTTACAAAAATACAAAAAGGTTACAGAAATGAAAACATAAGAATTTAACCAAACCGCACTTGGTTAAGTGGATTAACTATCTCGCACTATTATTTAATGAGAAACTGAGACTTAAATGTTCATAATTATTAATTATTGAAATTTCTTGAATCTATTGAAATGTTCTTTAAATTAAATGCAAAAATCAGCAATCTACAGGTGAAGAAATGGAGGAACTTTAGATACGTCCAGATAATGGCAGATGATATGATACCATACCATATTACTCGCCCAGATAATTTGAAGATAATGATCACTTACAGTAAATCCTGACGACTGCGGCACTATGACCTTCCCTGAAGCTATATACTGTACTTAATACTTAACTTGTATCCAACACTGACTTTAATTAACATTAAAGGTATATAATATAGTATAAGAAAAGAAAACTCAAATATAAAGTGTATATACACTTAGAGAAAAAAAAGCACAGAGACGGCAAGAGACGGTAATTTTAGGCAAGCGAGCTCACTCAATGATCGCCCCACTAGAAGTAACTTAGTTTTTCTAAAATTTTACAAACTACCCAAGAAAAAAGAGGGGATATCTTTCACTTAGAAATCCTAGGCCAGTTGTATGTAGTTCTAAGAAGGTAAAAATATTCTAATGGACATCGAAAAGTTCGAGGTATTTACGGTAGATACTGGTAATTGGACGTGATCAAATATACAATCCTTTGGATTATGTTATTGTCAAAAGATTACTATACGTGCCTTCGACGAAAATTACCAATTTATGAAAAAGAACCCGCATACCGAAGAGCATTAGTTCCTTTCATACTCGGGATTAAGAAGGAAAGGATTAACAACCTTTCTTAATTAGGGAAATTCCGTGTTATTTTGGTAGGTAAATTCTTCCGTCATAAACATTTCTAATCGTACACACGATCATCGGCGTATCATCCACATGGGTAAAAGGAATAAAAATAATTAATATTTTAATTATATAAAAAAAATGTTAAAAGTTTACACTTGCTCTTCTAAGTTCGCAGTATCACAGCTGCTTTAATCAATATGTGGTATCCGTCTGTGATTGTCTGAATCAAACCTTCAAACTCATCGAGAAGTACTTCTCAATGCCTTTGATAAGAAATTCAATAGTTTTTACCCTACACCATGTCCTCAGTTGATCTGCTGGTGCTTATTTGGTTCAACCTTATATCTAAAAGAAGTTCCTAATCTGCAATTGAGAAAGTTTATATTTATTAGGTTTTAAAATGTTTGTCACTGTAAATTAAAATTTCAATGTAAATGAACTTAGGATGTCTAGTATTGAAAATAAGTGTTGCTTCGGTACAGGTTTCATAGTTTTATATTTCAAAATCCAAGAAATTTAATATTGTTTAAAAATAATTAAAAAAAAGAGAAATTTTTTTTAACTAAAATTAATAAAACTGCATATTTGATTTGTCGTTCTGAGCATCATTTTTTAATCATAGATTCGACATGATTAGAAGTTATAAGTAAATGTTCTTTACTTTTGAGAATTTAATAAAAAAAAAGGTGTTCTTAATTCTTGCAGGTTATTTTAGATCATTCAAAACTTTTATGAAAATATATTTTTTTAGCTAATAGGTAATAAGAAAGATTTCCATATAATTTCCATATAATTTTAACCTACTGGGACAGGCTGTATGTGATTTTAGTTGGACTATAAAATTGGTCTTGTTTTATAGGTTATTCTTTGTATTTATAATAATGTTTTTTCTATCAATTAACTGCATTTTAGATTTACTTGCGTGAAATATATGTAGATATGACCGAAACACTAAAAGAAGAAAAATCTTGTATTCTCTCATCACTATTTAAGAAATGTTTAAGTCCCATTTTAAATTAATCTAATAAACTAATAGGAATAGATCAGGTATCTTACAATTTACCTCTAACTGACCTTCCTTATAATATAAAGTTGCAATACATAATTTACAAATGATTTTTTAGAAATCGTGAATCACTAGTACGTATATATAAAATATTTTTATTTCTTCTCAACAGTTCAAGGATACAATACTTTAATAATGTCAATAACTTTATTTGAACGATAAACTTGTTGTGGGTTTATACCATTTATTTATTAAAATTTATAGTTTAGCAATCCAGATTAAATTTGTGTGATGATGCTGACATACCGTCACAAACTCAACCGTAGGAAATTAAATAAAGAGTCTTTATTAACTCAACTCATCAAACTGAATTAAAAAAAAATTGTCGCACAACTTACCGAAATGCTAATGTAAACGTTTAGCTATACGCTATGTGATTAATTTGAAAGGCCACAGCATCATTTTTAGAGGTATAAGTATACTGGAATTTTGTGGAAGAATGATCTCCATAGTTTGTACAATTTCAAATGCAGCTAGCAGAATAGGAAACGGTGTAAGAGACAAATGGCTTTTTCATTCATAAAATTTAAAAAAAATTTTGCTTCTCATACGATTTTAAATACTACCCATTATAAAATGTTTGGGAGCTTGAGGATATAAAAAATATTAAGGGAAATATAGTAGATGAAATGTAGGAGATCAGGAAGCAGAATCGTGAATATAAACTACAAATGAATGAATACAAGAAATCGAAAATCTGAAAAAGAGATGGCGGTTATGAAGCAATAAATGAAGAAATTAGAATGAACTATGGAAATATATATATAGTTTATAGAAATATATAGTTTACCCTGGAGCAGATATCGGTTCAGACCATAACCCCATAGTAGTCACATTACGAACCAAATTAAAACTGGTTAAAAAACCCACACAAAGTAGAATTGATATTAAGAGATTAAGGGAACCACAAACAAAGGAACAAACTGTAAAAACTCTTACTGAAAATATACGTAATGCCCAAGAACTGAATAAAAGTAGCTATAACATTGATCAGAAATGGGAAAATATAAAAGCAGCAATAATTAAAACAGCAAATGAAAACTTAAAACCAAAGAATAGAAAACATAAAGATTGGATGACTGAAGAAATACTACTATTAATGAATGAAAGAAATTCGTTCAAAACAAAAAATCCAATTAAATATACAGTGGAACCTCGATTATCCGTCAGGGCACCGGACCAAGGGTATGACGGATAATCGAAAAGACGGTTAACAGAACATTAAATAGTCAAATCAATTTGATGTAAAATATTCCGAAATTTTAATTTGTTTTATTGTAACTTCACATTTTGCAATTGCTGAATTTCTTAATCGACAAAAAATCATCAAATCTGCCTTATTTGCTTCTTCTTGTAGATAATACCACTCGATGAATTATTGTATGTGCGATGCAGCTTCTCTAGCTTCTTTAAGCAAATCTTTGTTCGTCCATGTTTGTGTCATCTTCTGAATCAGTTTCATCAGCCTTGGTTGCCATTTCAACGATTTCATCATCTGTCAGCAATTGATAGCCGTTTGCGTCCTCATCACGTATTAACCATTCGTTTAATTCATCTTTAGGTTTGTTGAATCTACTGGTTTGTTGAATCAACAAACCAGTTGATTCAGCCATAACTTTATTTGTAACCGTATCACACTGGGCTATCACAGGGGCATTTTCATCTCGAGTTGATTCAGGCCATAATTTATTTATTACACAGCAGGAACACCTTTCTTTAATTCTGCAAAAATTTCAATTTTTTTTTTCAACTGACAAAACAACACGTTTTCTTTTTAATGCTCCAGATGTGATCTAATTGATCAGAACTAATTGATCAAACGACTAAGTGACATAAACAATGTTCGAATTTGAATCAAACTGAATTATGGTGACACACAGATATTGACCGTAATAATTATTGTGATGTGCATTTTTATTTTCGACTTGCGATTATAAAAATAGAACTCTAAAAGCACGGTTTTATCATCACCTATTTACATACATTAAAATTTATTCAACATCCCTGAATAAGAACAAAAATTATTTACGTAAAAAAAATGCGGTGGTGGCATAATTGCACCTGACCCTGACGGTTAACAGAGGTGACGGTTAATAGAGAGACGGATAATCGAGGTTCTACTGTAATGAAACTGATCGATTAATAAAAAAGAGAATAAAAGAAGCTAAGGAGAGAATGTTACATGAACAGTGCCAAGAACTAGAAGAAATTGAGAAAAAATATGACTTTTTTAACATGCATAAAAGAATTAGAGAATTAACAGGAATGAGAAAAACACTTCAAACTAGGCAACTAAGAGATGAAAGGGGTGCACTTATAACAGATATAAACCAAAAAATGCAGAGATGGACACAATATATAGCACAACTATTTGAAGACAAAGAGAGAACAGAAGCACCAAAAGAATTTAAGGATGATACTGGGCCTGACATTATACGAGAAGAAATTGAATATGCAATGAAACAAGCTAAAGATGGTAAATCTCCCGGGCCTGATGAAGTTCCTATCGAATTACTTAAAATTGTGAATACTGAATCTATTGATCTTCTTTTGGATCTATTCAATACCATATATAGAACAGGTATAATACCTAAAGAATGGCTCCAATCAACATTCATACTGCTTCCCAAAAAAGCCAATGCAAAGGAGTGCAATGAACATCGCACCATAGCCTTAATGAGTCATGTCTTGAAATTGTTTTTAAAAGTAATTCACAATAGAATACATAAGAAATAAGATGAAGGCATAAGTAATACACAAATGGGATTTAGGAAAGGACTGGGAACACGAGATGCACTGTTTGCAGTAAGTGTTCTTTCGCAGAGATGCTTAGATATTAATCAGGAAGTATATGCCTGTTTCATTGATTTTGAGAAGGCATTTGACAGAGTGCAGCATAATCGACTTAAAGAAATTTTTATTAAATAAAAACATAGACAGTAGAGACATTAGAATCATCTGTAACCTCTATTGGAATCAAACAGCAAAAGTGAAAGTTGAAAACGAACTGACCAAGGATATCCAGATTCGCCGTGGGGTCCGCCAAGGGTGTATTTTATCACCCTTGTTATTCAATTTATACAGTGAAGCCATCTCAGAATTAGCGCTTGCCGAGATCAGTGAGGGCCTTATAATAAACGGTGAGCCACTTAATAACATAAGATATGCTGACGACACCGTCCTTTTGGCAGGAACACTAGAAGAACTGCAACACCTTGCTGAACAACTAAATATATATTGCAACGATTATGGACTAAAAATCAATTTGAAGAAAACCAAGTTCATGGTATTTACAAAAGCACAAAACATCAAAGTTAAGCTAGTACTAGATAATACAGAAATTGAACAAATATCTTCGTACAAATACCTTGGAGCATGGATCACAGAAGATACTGATCAGACAAAAGAAATAAGATGCCGCATTGAAATTGCGCGGTCAACTTTTAATAGAATGAGAAAACTTTTTTGTAATCGCGATATCAATATATCGCTCCGGATAAGAATGCTTCGATGTTATATTTTCTCTACCCTCTTGTATGGAGTTGAAGCTTGGACACTTAAAAAATCCAACATTAAAAACCTAGAAGCATTCGAAATGTGGTGTTACCGACGCATTTTGAAAATATCATGGATGGATCGCAAAACAAACGAACAAGTTCTCGAACAACTAGGAAAACAATGCGAAGTTTTAAATTCCATAAAGATCAGGAAATTGGAATACTTGGGGCACATCATGAGAGGTGAAAAGTACGAACTACTAAGGAACATAATGCAGGGTAAAATCAAAGGTAGAAGAAGCCTAGGAAGACGTAAAATCTCGTGGCTACGCAATCTCCGTGAGTAGTTTGGATGCAGTTCAATTGAACTATTCAGGCGAGTAACCAATAAAATTATAATTGCCAGAATGATCTCCAATCTCCGATAGGAGTGGAACTTGAAGAAGAAGAATGGAAATATGGCAAAAAGCAAAGAAAAACCAATTAAATATAAATAATAAATATAATATAATATAAATAAATATAAAATTAAAATATTGAAAAGCCTACCAATAGATACATCAGATGAAGAGCAACCAAATATCGAAACAGAAAACTTCATAAACAAAAAATTTGGGATAATAACAAAAATAAACAAAGCAACAAATAAATAATATGATGTGTAACATTGAATTTAATAAATTAAATTAATAAAAAAAATAAATTAATTAGGAGAAATTAAAAGTATTTGAAGCCAAAGGTATATTAACAACATATAAACAACAGCGAGTATATATAGAAGGTGACCTAGCACTAAAAGAGGAAGACATACAAAGGAAACTAAGCCGCAAACGAAAGTGCAAATGGGAAAAGAACGAAAATAGTGTATGGATTTATAATTATAGAAGACATAAGATAAAATTGGATCCAAAAAACACACATGATAGAAAAATCTACAAACAATTCAGTGCAATCTTGTTAAAAAAACTAGTGGAAGAAAATACGTGGATGGAACGGGAAATACAAAAAACGCAGAATAAGGACATGAGTAAATATAAAGATAATAAAATAACAGTAAGACAGTAAGAAGCTATATTTAAAAGGTCATAATGAGAAACAAAGAGAAGAACGTTTTAAGAATAACAACATGGAATGTACGAGATATACACGGAAAATAAGTAGAATAGGGTAGTCATTTTTCTCGCTGATAAAGGCAATACTACCGTCATTATAAACAATTCTTCCTAGATAAATAAACTCTCAAATCTCATTAATATTCCAGACTACATAATATAATCATCATCATTCTGGCTTTACAAACCTGCGTGGATCCTAGCCTCCAAAAGAATTTCTCTACAGTCGTCTCTATCCATCGCCTTTCTCCGCCAAGCACGTATTTCCATATTTCTTATGTCTTCATCGATATTTCATACTAAATACCAATTCCTAATAATCCAACAACCTATCTGGAAAAAACAACAAAAGCCATTATCAATAAAACCTCGTTTCCTGTTGACATAAAATAATCTCTAATTCCTCGTGAAAAGGCTTCCAAAATACTTTGAATATATGGCCTACGCAAAATTTACAAATCCGTTATTCTTTTACGTCCCATTGTCAGTGCATATAACTGCCCTATACAACCATTGGCCAAGGACTTGGCCAAAACTTCAACCTCTCACCTAAAATGCTTCATCCTCCGTCAAAAATTCTTTTCATTGTATCAAAGTTTTTAAACAATTACCCTATTTCACCGTCAGACATCCCAGTAAGTTTTGATATTGTTTCACCCTTTACAAACATTCCTATAGGGGAAACTCTTAACATTCCGAAAACTAAATAAAATATTCAGAAAAACCATTTATCCCTCATTAAACATTATATGTCCAACACTAATTTCATTTTCCAAAATTAATTCTACAGACAAATAAATGGTACCCCTGTAACCTCGGAAATCTTTTTTGGGTGGTGCTAGAAAGATAACCAATGGAGAGACTGCGGACGGCAGCCAGATGGTTGGTGGAGAGTGAGTCGTGGGTTCGAAACTAGTTTTTGGAACCGGGAATGGATCCAACGGAAGAAATAGGTAAAGATAGGATAAGAGATATTAGAAAAGATACAGAAATAAACAAAAAGATAGATGGGTAAAATTACCAAAGATAAGAGAAGATAGAAACAGGGCGCCACTCAATTTTTTGGGGTTAAGGAGAAAATTAAGAAAACCTTAGAAAAGAAAAGAGATAAGAAAAGATATTTAGGTTCAGAGATCAAATTCAAGGAAAGATACCAACAGTAAATTATCAAATAAATCTGGTCAACGCAATATATAAACAAATAATAAATATATTAAGTATTACACTTACTTACCTACGAAACTTAATCAGCCTGATCTTTCTACAGTTCAAAAGTATAGTAATATTTAAAGATAGTAATTGTTCAGAACTATTATTTTATCAGGGAACTTGTTAGAAGTCGACAAATAAAATACATGCATAAAACAATATATTAAACACAAAATTATGATGTTGCTAAATGCAACCCAGGTAATAAAAATACACAACTATGAAATGGTGTTATATATGTATAAAATTAAGCAATAATGTAATAAAAAAATACCTTTACCAAGATACATAAGGCAATCATATACAAATATAGTTTGGCGTATCTCGAGATATCATAGGAAACATAATGAACAAAATTATAGGAAATACAAAAGATAGCACAAATTACTTAACTCTAAATTTACAAAAAAAAAACAAAAACGTTACAGGAATGAAAACACAAACCAAACCGCACTTGGTTAAGTCAATTAACTATCTCGCACTATTATTAATTTCTTGAATGGTTCAATTACATTCAAAAATCGGCAATTTACAGGTGAAGATATCGATGATACGTCCAGATAATGGCAGGTGATATGGTACCATACCATATTACTCGCCCAGATAATTGTAGATAAAGATTACTTTATCTTGACGAAGGCAGCTTAATTCACTGAATTTAATACTTTTCTGGTACTAAACACTGAATTTAATAACCATTAATGGTAGTGTAGAACTATAAATAATTTAATATAGTCTAAGGAAAGAAAACTCAAATATAAAGTGTATACACACTTAGAAAATAATTCACAAAGACGATACGATAAGAAATAAAGTGAGCAAAGCGTAACACGAGATATTGGCCTTAACTCAACAACGGCCCACCAACAAGTAATACGAGATATTACCTCACTCAACAAGAGCCCACCGAGAAGTAAATTGGTTCCACTAAAAATGTCACCAACTGTCCCTGAAAAGGGAAGAAGAAAATATTCCCCCACTCAAGAATTATAGGACAATTGTATGTGTTTCTCAGAAGGTAAGGCCTTGACGACTATTGGAAAGTTTGAGGTAAAATAATCGGTATTAGCAATTGGACATAAGAAACAGACAATACTTGGGATTAAGTTATTGTCAACAGATACGGGCCTTACCATACCGGAAAGCACTTGTTCTTTTCATACAGAGTATTAAGACGGACGGATTAAAAACCTTTCTTAATTAGGGAATTCCATTTTAGCTTGGTATCTACAAATATATTCTCCTATCGTAAACACGGGGATTCCTAATCATCGGCGTATCGCACGGGGGTAAAAGGAATTAAAAATAATTTAATATATTAATAATAAAAAAAATGTTACACCCCCAATGGGCCCCCCACTATCTCCACTAACTGTCAATATCTTTATGAAAGACTTCGAGACCCGAGTACTATCTACATAATGCTCAAACCCACATGTTGACTACGATGCTTTGGTATCTTTTCAAATCCATCTGAAGGGTATACATCCTAATATCTAGTTCACGATAGAAGTGGAAACTGATTTATCCCCACCGTTTCTCGACGTTATCATAAAGAAAAACCAATCCCAAGGTTTTTATCACGTTACTTGCATGCCATGTCAATTCCGTCAATAATACCCTTGTCTCCAGATCAATACACCTTTGGGATGATGTAAGTAGAGTCGCTGAGCTCTCTAGTTTAAAACAAACCCCTTATCTAAAACGCTTACCGCGAAAATCACATCAATAGGAGCATCCACAGACATCAATCTCCCATTCAATCTGAACCTAAATACTCAGACCCTTATCATACTAAAGCTTTCCTTCCTTACATCAAATGTGTCACTGAAAAAATTAACAAAATTCTTAAATCAAGAAGAATAAATACAATAAACCTCTTATTTTACCCTTGTAAACAAAAACAGTAAGTTATGTCGAAGTTACCTTAGTATGTTGGAGATTCGCCTTTTGGGCTGGATTCTAGCCATCGATGCATCTGATGATTTTAAAGGATACCTTTTTAAGTATATAATACGCCTTTAAATGAGCAGCTCTCAATGCTTTGTAGGAGACCTCGTCCATTATGTATACTAGAATTTGTGAGTCCTCCTCCATCTTCCGATTTTTTAAGAACCAGTCTTCCATCTTAACGTTTTGATTTTGTTTACATTGATAGTTCCTGATAATTACGTTATCAGTCTCTTTTTCGAGAATGCAGGTAAGGACCATGGACCACTTGGGCATATTATTGGGATCCACTATATTTAAATATACCATTTCAGCAATCTACTTTTTTGTATAACAGTTTACTCTCAGGGTCGCTATAGTAAACGTTGTTTTATGGAACTGCAGAAGTTATTTTTTAGTTTTGATAGGAGCCTCATTCACTGCTTTTTCCTTCTTGTTGATGATCAAGTCTGCTTAAGCTTG
Source organism: Diabrotica balteata (assembly GCA_918026665.1). Classification (NCBI taxonomy): domain Eukaryota; kingdom Metazoa; phylum Arthropoda; class Insecta; order Coleoptera; family Chrysomelidae; genus Diabrotica; species Diabrotica balteata. The sequence continues at coordinate 71,381,780 of OU898277.1, forward strand.
ATCTAGTTGAGTATCAGGTTGGTGTATGTATGTTACCGCCATCTTGAATACTTTTGTGATGTTCCTATATATGACCCAGTGTGCTCATTAGAGTTTCTTGGTTCTTTAGCGTCTCTTGTTGCAGTTATTTTTTTCTCCCGGGTTTCTTTTTACCGTCGGGTTTTGCCGAAACCCTTGCCAAAACTGGTTGGTTTTTTCCAAGCAGCCATTTTGCCTGTGTTTCATCATCTTCTTTAAGCTACAGAGATGCGTTTTTTGATGCCTTCGCCAGCTCTCTGGCTCTATTTAGATGAGTAAATTGGCGGTTGGTTTTTGATGGCTGCAGATGAGTAGGATAAGGGTATTTGAGACGTGAAATAATGTAACTCATTATCATTGTCAATATAGTCAGTTTGAATCATCATTTGTTTGACCTGAATACGGTCCTAATACGCTTGAAGTTTTTCCGAAAATTGTATTCGTGCTACTCTGATGATTTTATTAATAATAATGATGTACTTACCGATTCTGCTTAATAGTTACCTATCATATAAGACTATCACTTATACTGCCTGGTATGCCAAAATAAAAATATTATGGTTAATTTTACTCTTTAAAATAATTAATAGTTTGTCAGGATGGATCTAACAAAGTGGTTGTCTATTGGATATCCGGACTACAATAACAGTTTCTTTCTTGAATACAAGTAATTTCTAGATATATTTTAACATTAATATAATTATTTTGTACTATTGTATCTGAATGAAAAAGAAAATGAATAAAATAATATTAATTTTATTATGAACTTTGATAGATAAATAATTTAAATTTGACAGTTATTTCACAGATATCGGTATTAATAATCACAAATTAAGTTGAGTAGTTTTTAAACTAAATAGATTTATGATACAGATGGCGAAATAGAATTTTATGTAGTCTGTAATGTCTGTAATTTTTAATTATCATTCGACCGTTAGATCCCGTTTCCTTAATACCAGGAATGAAATAAGATAAAAATGTAAGAACTCCAAACGCGTATGTCAATTAAGAACTACAAAAAGCTGACGCCAAACAAGATTATTGAGTAAAAGGAAATGCTAAAGGGAAATGTCAAGGATACTAATTTTATGGTACAAGTTTGTCGTAAAAGCTTAAAGAACTTTTTTAAACTATAAATGAGAACTCTTTTAGCTATTTTAACACGTAGTAATTAATACTTATAAATGCACAGAGGCAGACATGGAAAACTACATAGTTCGTAGAAAATAAATTTTTATTTTTTATCAAATAGTCTTCTGGGAAGAAAGTTTGCCATTTTTAACTGGTACAAATGCTATATTTACTCACGTGTTGGTATATTTTTTTAAATATTAAATTTAAATCGTAGTAAAGCGGATGACCTAGTCGTCTTAGCCCACGATAAGTTTAATGTCACAGTCAGAGACATAATGCAACAGGCTCTGAGTGTAGTTACAGAATGGACTTTAAATGTAGACATCAGTCCTTTAAAGTCCAAAATTATGAAATTTAGTAAAAGGTGGAATTTAGAGGGATTGAGTTCTTTAAGCCCTAATGGTAAACGTTAAAATCTGTTGAGTGAAGTAAAGTATCTTGGGATAGTATTAGACTCAAGATACACTTGGAATCAGCAGATAGAACTGATAACTAAGAGAGTGGTAACTACGTTTATGGCAGCTAGACACACTCATGGAAAAATGTGAGTTTTAAGACCAGATATGTTATACTGGATTTATAACATAATGGTAAAACTCACAATTGCATATGCATCAGCGGTATGGTAACCAAAAGTATAGCAAAAAAGTGCCATTCTTAAATTAAGCAAGGTGTAAACACTTGCCTCGGATCACAAGGGCTATGAATGGCACAGTAACGAAAGCTATGGAGGCCCTACTGGATCTTACTCCTTTATATATAACTATAAGACGGGAGGCCAGGATCGGTTATTATAGACTGCCAGAAAATCTGAGCAAAGTACCGATTAGATCAGGACATAGCAACATAATAAATGAAACTAGGGACGCCGAATGGATGATAATCTTTAACCAAATCGCACCCAGATACTAGCCTAAAGTAACTTTTTAAGTCGACATTTCCTCACTAGAGAAATGAGACGGAGTTAACTCTTGACTCAGACTGTGGGTTATACCTGGTATACGGACAGGTCTAAAACTCCAGAATGGGAATGGAAACTGCACAGGAATATCCGATTGTGGTAGAAATTTTAACATTTCCTTTCCACTAGGAGAATATACCTCTGTATTTCAGGCAGAGTTTTTTGCAATCTTGCAGGGGGCAAGAGAAATTAACTTTGGAGTTTTCGAACATAAGTGAATCAGTATATGTACAGATAACCAAGCAACCGTTGGGGCTCTCATAAACCCTAAGTTGGACTCTGGGTTAGTCTAGGATTTTCGACAGGAACTTAACAAACTGGTAGAACATAACAGTGTTACACTGGTATGAGTTCCAGGATATCGAATCATATATGGCACTAAAAGAGCTGATGCACTTGTCAGTAGAGTATTACCTAAGCATCGTCTGTGACCGAAAAAAAGCCTGGATCCAAAGCCAACACAAAGAATCAGTAGGGAGGACAAAAAGGTACTCATCGGATTTGTAACTCAAAAAGTTCGAGAACAATGTTTGGTACGTAAAATATTTTTAATTTTGTCTCCTGAACTAATAACAATTTGGCTCATTTTTAGGCTTCAGTCTGTATATCTGGTGTACCCACTTTAAATATATAGATCTGGTAATATGGAATTGGAAAGCAGAAATGCTAAATTTGAATTTTTTGCAGTTGTGAAAAATGCTTAGTTTTTGCAAAAAAAGTCCTAGTTCACAAAAATTTTATTTTTATGAACTGAAAAACATTTTTTGTATAATAGTGAGTAAAACATTCATACAAAGTGGTACTTGACACTAACGACAAATAATTTTTGTTCTTTTTTCGATTTTAAGATTTTTACAGTGAACCACATACATCTATTTCTCCCATCTTTTTCAATTTGAGGATGATCACAAATATCAATACTTTACTCTCTTTGAAATGTGGTCTTGCCTCCTTGTTATTTTGTGCGATGATTTTGATCTACCTCCACTAATTAGCGATTCTGACAACTCGATAACAAAATCAATGAATGTGTCTTTGGTGTCTTTCCATCTACTAGCTAATATACCCTCTTTGCATACAAGCATTTCGCATACATCCCTTTCCAAGTGGTCTACAAATTTTGTTTTTTTTTTTGTCGTATTTATATAAAGGATATTTTATTGTATCTAGCAGTAAAGGTGATGCAAAGAAGTAGTCAAAACGTAACACTATATTGGTGATTGTTATTTTTTCAGCTAATTTTAGTACAACTCGCTAACAAAGTGTATCTTCTTTTGGTTCTGTTTCTTTTCCGCTATACATGTTTGTATCATAGACCTAGCCTAACCTCTGGTTAATTCCGTTAATTCCTCTTTTGACCGGTTTCAAGGGAAGATGTTGTTTTAGAGAAGATCTTTCCTTGAATTGAGTACTGTATTCATCTATCGACTGAAAGGTACTGTCACTTCTCACGGATAGAGAAATTTTTTTAAGAAAAGAACTTCTTGTATATAATACACTTTTGATGCATTATTGGTTTATTAGGTTCATTGAAATATAACTTAGACGTAAGTAGTAATAGCCGATCCCTGGATATTGCTTCTTTTATTGCTAGAATTTAGACCAGAATATGTGTATTGCCGGAAAACGATCATAGGACAATATAAGGACACATCCTAAAACAACTTTGATTTAAACTGGATATGTTTCTTTAATATTCCTCATTTTAAGTTCCCCCAATATTTTCAAAAGTAGATTTATGTAGTGACTTATTTGATTATAGCAAATTCGAATTATAGACTTTTCGAAAACATCACAGACAGAACAAAACAAGCACAGAAAAATCTTTGTTTATTTTATCTGTAAGCGTTGGTTTATCATTCAAGGGGATAACATACTTTGGGACAAAGTTGTTAACATTTCTGGTCCAATCGAAACTTGAATCTAGAATTTGTGGCTGCTTTGCGTCGTCAGTTGACTGATTGTTCTTTTTAGTTTCAATTTGAATATCCACTTCCTCTTCAGCTGATTCGCCAAGTTATTCCTCTTTAGTTTCTTCTAATGAGTCGGTATCGGAGCATTTATAAAATAATCTTAATCGGCGCTGTAATCACTGTCGTAAAAAGGATCTTGTGGCTGCTTTAAATCAAATAAATTTTAAATTTTATCTTCCAATAAATATTTTTGCGTGAGAGCAGTTTTTCCTGAAATGCAATAAACATTGTTATTCTAGAAAACACTCCTAGCATAAAGAGTCTCAGATTCATTACTGCTGGGATATATAAGTACCAGAAGGCATATATTTCATGGATATATAAAAAACTTTGCTAAAAAGATACATTGACTTACCTTTTAATATCATAGTAAGCTCGTGAGCACAAATAATTCACATAATAAACGAAAGAAAACAATAAAAATCTCATAAACATACAGAGAATACGTGCGCGAATCAACCCGTATTTGATGTAGGTATATTTTGACCGAAAATAACGACTTTTTATTGCATTGAAAGTTATACTCAAGACAACACTGTATACTACTGAATTATTCCTTATTAATATATTTTAGAGCCGCGTTTAGCGTTGCAATATGTTTTTAATAATTATTTGGATCTATTTGACTCCGCAATATTACTATCGAATGTACCAATGTTTTATCTCACTCAATATAATAAACAAAGTAAATATATAACAAATCATTTACATTTTAAATAAAGGGAATCTTGTTCTGTTTCTTATTTTCTTTTTGTATCACAAAATCCGTATATTTTCCTAACATAATGTGATTACGTTACATTGTTAATTTGTACTCTTTCATTAAATAATTGCTTCCTTTGTAGAGACACCAGACTGCACGTAACAATAATTTCTTAAATGAATGACCTCCAGAATAAAAACCGTCAATTATTTGTAAACGTGTTTCAAAAAATTTCTTCCACTTTAATTAGTAGCGGTTACTGCAATTTATTACAAAAATACCGTAGTATTTCGTAAGTTTTATTGAAATTTAATAAAAATTAAATGCTGATAAAATGCAGTGTCAGTGAAGAAGTTAAGAGAAAAATACATCGCTAATAAAACATATAATGGACTAATTAAACATCTAAGATCTAACAACATGACAAGAAAAACCAAATGCAAAATATACAAAACCCTGATAAAACCGGTCCTCGTAAGGATACGTGTCTATGGAAAAATCCATAGACACATATATAAGGGGGTGAAAGAAAATGACATATGGTACAGAAGATATAATTTTGAACTGTACACAGCATATAATGAACCGGAGGTCATAACATCCATAAAGATAAAACGTCTGCTGGAAAACCAAAGTAAGGAACATAACATAATGACAGAAAATCCTAGAACAAGCCAAGACCGACCCAAAAAGGGTTTTAGAGCTACTGATGATAATGATAAAATATAGACTTTCAAACTATTAATAACAAAAAAGTTAAATGAAGAAAAAGGAACAGGAGGACAGAAGAGGAAATTGAGTCAGGGATCTGAAATTTATGGATAATATTATTTGTTAGTTTATGGCCTAACATCTGAAACATTTTCTGATTTACGGTAATAGGTATGGTTATATATAAATTTTTTAGTCGTTTATTGAGTGGTAAGACCACCTCTCTGGAACGGTGGATAAGGTTTTAGCCGGAACACGAATAATCCGGCACTACCCTGGGGTCTTCGGGCCTAGTATCCTACTCGGCCTAAAGATGCCAGGGTGTCTTAAATGTCCAAAAAAGATTTCCCCCATCGTTGCCTGTTAGAATTCAATGGATACCTTCTTAGGCTCTTACTGGAATCTGGCAATACGGCAATTAAAAAAAAACATTAATAACAAAGGGAGAAAGATTAACCAATATACATTAAACTACAAACTTCTTTAAAAGTTTTTAAAAATAGCAGAATAGAAAAATAATTTTAAAAAAACTAAATTCTCACTTAACTTTTAATGAACATATAACTCATGATAACCTATAATAATTTAATATAAGGAACTCAGTCCCTTTCTATCTTCATTAACGTCTTCGAGCGACTCAGATGATACGGAATTACAAAAAATCTTATATCTTTAAATCTGCTTATTAGAAATAAATATCTAGATAACGTCAAAAAAATGATAAGAACCCGAATGATAACCCGAACAATAAAAACAAATCGACGTACCCCAATTGAGACAATGTTAAATTCTCTAAATTGGATTTGTGTTGAAAATAGAATGTTTTATTTCACCATAATTTTGGTCTTTAAAATAGTAAATGCCTCATCACCTGAATATCTTCAAGTGATTCTCTGAATTCCCCTACCCCTTTAAATTTGACGTGACGTGATGGTTTTGGACATATTCTTCCGGTTATCTCTGTAGACAGTTGTGCTTTATATTGATCAACGGACAAAATTTTCCTCAAAAGCTGAAAACCATGCTATTCCGTAGTGGTTGTAATTGAAGCATAAGAAAACTTTTTCGGATGATTTAAACTGTTTCATGTAGGATTTTTAACCAAATTTTTGTTTTTCTTTTTCAATTCCATAAACCACGGTTCTTTTTTCTTCTTTTGGGTATGTAGACATGATTCTGTCTGTTTTTGTCAAATGTGCCTCCAGTAAGTTATTGTTGGTCTTTCCACTGATCGTCTTCGTATTGGGGAACAGTCTCTCGTCGTCTTCACTACTATGTTCTTATTCGGCTTATACGGTCTGAAACGGAACACGGTCATTCCATTTAACTCTTCTCTTTTTACCCAGTCCTTGATGTTCGCCTTGAATTTCCGTCGTATATTTGTACATTTAGCTCTGTCCCATAGTATCTTACCATTGATTTTTTAAGTGTTCTCATCTCTGCTGATTTTAGAATTATTTTTGTCCCATCTGTGCCAAGTCGTGTTTCTCTTGCGTATATCATTATTAATCTAATGGCTATTTTGTAAATTCAGCTTTTTTATTTCAGTCCCATTATTTTTATTTGTCCATATTGTTTTATTGAGGCTACCTGCGGCTCTGTTTGCTTTATTCACTTGATCTTCCACTTCTGTTTTGAGCTTTCCGTAGCTAGAAGGTACTCTTAGAGTTGATGATAGAACTTTGTTTGAAATTTTAAAAATTACTACTGCTATGCAAAATCAGTACGACTGATCCAGATTGGAGTAAATGTCTGGAATATGTTAGGAAAAACAACTCTAATATTCAGAATATACATATATTATAACCAAAATATCGTTAATGCAGACTGTAGATTTCAAATAGAACATTTGTTAGGGTTGGCGAATAAATTGCCAGAAAGTTGCAGACAAGATATTTGACCGTTTCCAGTGCGTTTCCCCAGAATCTTCATGTTGCTCTCTTCGCATATTTAGTGATAGTGTTTGAGTAAGTAGTGTCCAGTGAAAATACTTTATATAGTTCTTGTAATACTCTGAGTTTAGTATTCCGATGCTATAAAAATATTTTTTCTTGGCAAAAAGGTTGTAATAGCCTTTTTAATTGATTTCGTCCTGGAATATTTTCCCAGAAGTTTCTTTTCGCATTTTCGCTCATCCTCCACTAGCGGCTTTTTGGTATACCGTAGACTGACTGTCAGTCAAAAAGTATTAGCTCCTTCTTTACTAAGACTAGCAGTAATCCCTCTTTTCTTCTTTTTATGTGGACATAACACTGTCTAATCTAAAAAAGCTTGTGGCTAAAACTAAAGTAGAGAGGATACAAATATCCCATT